>MPDP01000002.1:600000-1063305 GCA_030869315.1 Colletotrichum cuscutae
CGAATCCTTAGAGAAACAGCTACATGAGGATAAAAGAGAGTTATTTACGAAGATGACTCAGTTCAAAAGGACAGATGGGAGCATGAAGTTTCGCCTCATGGCAGAGGCTTATCGCCAGAAGCTGAGCGACGTAAGTGACGTCTCGCCCTTCTGAAGTACTTGACTCGATGGCTGATTTCTCAGTACGAACTTTGCTTGACTCGTATGGTAGACGATGGCAATGAAGTAATCTCGCACCGAGCGGTGGAGGGGAAGATTAAAGCAGTCGGTGAGTTCAACCCTACTTTCGATTATCAGTTCAACTCCAATTCGCAGTAGCTAAATTCGCCATTCGAACAGGCGTATGGGAGACAGTAGGCAGCCTTGGAATCCCCAAGACGCCGTGGTGCAATTGGCACGGCGCCAGTCGCAGTGCTGAAGAGGTAAGGTCCACCCTCAGGGGAAGCCCGAGGGCTGTGGTCGTCATATATGCGCAAAGGCTAAACGTCTCGTGACTGCCAGGTCCGATTTGCAAGCTACAATGTCCACCCCAATATCGATCATGCGTTCCACGCCCTTGCCCTAGACGAATTCAGAAGCCCTTTCGCTCCCACACTTTGGAGGTGCAAGAGATCGAACACAAACACCCAACTTCGCCAGGTCTGGTTCCCTGGATGCCACAGCAACGTTGGCGGAGGCTCTGATTCCCAGCAAATCTCCAAGATTGCCCTTGGATGTATGTTACTCACCCCATGTGATGGACTCTCCGCTAGGGTGGAGATCCTCTATGCTTCACTTGAAGAACCTAAACTGACGATGTCACTAGGGATGGCGGATCAGCTAAATTCTGTTGGCGTGGAATTCAGCACGTGTGAGATGAAACGCATCTTCAGTACAATCTCTCACGGAGACACCATTCGGCCTTGGGGCCTCGGTGAGATCACCAGCCCAACATCTTTGGTCACGACGGGTCTCGACCGAGTTTGGAACGTGATTTCAGCGCCGTATTATGCGTACCACGGTCAATTCGCAGAGAGTTCGGCGCGAACACCTCATTTCTACCGAGACGACAACGAGAAGAAGCTCCTTACACACACGGAGGAGCTCGTTCACCCCTGCGTCAGGGTCCGCTACCTGTACAACGGTCTCGGCCTAGATGATAAAGCTGAGTGGCGCTGCAATGCTCTTACGGGGCACGGCTGGGAACTCAAGCTTGATAGAGGCGTGGCCCCAACTAAGATTCGCCCAGGTCGGGACCCGAAGATCGTGGACAAGTATAGGACCGTTGCCGGATCCGTCACCTCTGTCCATCAGCAGTATCCGAAAACTCGAGCTGCTGAAGGCCAGCTGGTCAATACCGAGCAGCCCTCGGAAGATAATCTATGGCAGTTGAAATCTCCGGAAAACACTTACACATGGACTCACCCAGAGGGCAAGGTGCTTGAAGAAGAGCAGATTGGCATGTGGGAACGCATGTTCATCGACATCAACTACGATCATGTCGAATTGAAAAAGATAAGTGATGAACAAAAGATGCAGAAACAGACGCATGGTGATCGCCTTAGAGACATGGCGACGAACAACGTGTACCACGCCCTGGGCATGGTTGACTGGATTGTCAAGACTACTATTGGCGCAGTATTTGTTACGCGGCCGGACAAGCAGTATCCGCTCGGGTACCCGTTAAAGCATGGGTATTACGACTTTGTGTCCTGGCAAAAGGGGCTCAAGCAAGATGATTCGGAGGTTGGCCCCTCAGCCAAGGACTCGGCCAAGGATGCACATGCTGCTAAAGATGGTGATGTCCATGTCCATTACCACTGGCTGAACGATGGTACGCAATAAGAGGCCGCAACTTGACCTTCAAGTTGATACTTTGTATGGATATTTGGCAACTTACTTTCATTTGTCTCTTGGGACTTTGGTGTTCTTAATGTCAAAAGGTTCTGGCTAGCTTTTAAACCATTTTTAATGAGTAATAATGTAGAGTACAATACATTTATTGAGTTCGGAAGAAACGAGCAACTAGATTGATACAGCAACTTCGAGTACAAACCCTCTCTTTCGTGTCGCAACTTCCCATGGCCTAGGAAGGGAAATTGATCTTCCTGCAACATGGGTTACAAGTGATTCAGAGGCCAGAACCACAAATCTAGCAAATAGTTTCTCCACGTTCACCATACAGCACGAAGGATCCCATAATTCAAGTAGCTCCCTGCGTTGCGCAATGAAGGAGATGAGTCGGAAGATCTTCCACGTGTTCTATGGCAATCTCAGTCAACTCGATAGGTGATGGTTCCTCAACGGGAGAAAGACAAGCTCTCGGTCTTATGTATTGCCGTCCCGCGGCTCAAGGAGTTATTGATTTTCACACCCTAATTACAAATGTCGGTACAGTCAAGCAAAGATGGGCAACTGCCCTACTCAGTTCGACCTTGGGAATATAAACCTTCGGCATGTGCTGTCCATGTTGCTGCTTGCCTCGCCCGCTTGGTTTGGAAGGTGTCGATTCTAGCCGCAGGCAGCAGTCAAGTGAGCCAATGAACCGTGTCTACCGCCCCAATTCCCTGCCGAAGGATTGTCATGCAGACGTCTAGTTCATCTCGTATAAAGTATTGACCAAACGTTATCATCCTGATGGTAGCATGCTAAATGTCTTGCAGGAACGCTATGTAGTTGTCAGCCTATCAAAGGTCGAGATCGTAGCATGATCTTCAGGGATCCCGAGATGATGCCGACTGAACATGAAGGAACGGGCCGTAATACGTACAGCTCTCTCGAAGTCCCCGTAATTCAAGACTTACATAGTTCTAAAAGCCGGGGCTCCATCCCATGGTCTCCTCGGGCAGTGATTTGCATTATGCATAAGAATTCCTTATTGTCCACTCCCCGTTAGCCTGCGAAACCATCGTGTGGAGAGATTCTAGCATCCCAAACAACAACCAAGATGCTCTCCCTCACAAGCACACTCGCGCTCTGCGCCGCTATGATCGGCGCAACTATGGCTGTAACCCCCATCTCAGACACCCAAATGACAACTCTTCTAAATGAAGGCGGTGTTGGACTCGCCATGGCCGCTCAGCCAATGTGGTTCTTCGGACAAGCGATGAACCGACCTCCCTGTGTTCCAACGCATGCAGTCGACAACGGACAGCAAACGCCTGGCGCGGAGCTTTGCGAATGGCCTGACGCCGGTTGCAATTGCCGAAAACCGGGCGTCGGAATCGGGAACCCGGCGCCTGATTTTCCAGTCTATTACAGCTACAGCAAGTGTAATGACAACGAGGTACGGGTGGCGTATAATCTGTTTTATGAGAAGGATGGGTTCACGCCATCTGGCGTCTTTGGACACAAATAGTACGTTCAACCCTGGCCCATTGTCTTCAATACCAGATATAACTGGCTGATCACTCAATCAACAGTGACTGGGAGAGGGTAATTGTCGTATGGACAAAGAATTCCGCAAGCAACTGGCAGCCGTCGCAGCTCTTACTCTCCCAACACTCAGGTTACGACCGTAAGAACTGGGGCGACATCCAAAACACCTTCAACACCGTCGACGCAACGCTCCCCCGCGATAGTGACAATGGCAGAAGGAACCTTGACCATCCAAAAGTCTTCGTCGCTTAGTCAAAACATGCCATCTACCACGACAGGAACACGGGTTGGAACGATGTGCTTTTCTAATTGACGAATAATGCGTTCCGGTCTCAAGATTAGTGGTATTATTATGTGAGCAGTACGTGTCTTTCTGTGTCGGATTAGAAGTCCAATTCGACCTTAGTATACGGCCGAGGCTGCGCAAGGGCTAACGAGGGGCCCTATTTACAATTACTATAGACTACCTAACCTACGGTTAGAACCTCCCTTTTATACCTTATATAGTATATTAGAATAGTTTAATTAACTTACTTCGTTAACCTACAGTTCGAACTAATTAACTAATATCTTTATAATAAAAATATTAATATTAATTAGTAATTAATTTTTATTATTATAAATTAATAAGGTATTTAGTACAAAAAAGACGAGCTTTTTAAATAAAACGTAATAAGAGAATTATACTACCTAACTTTATAAAAAGTAAGTAATAAGACGTAGAATCTTTATAATAAAACGAAGTAGAGGAATCGTAGCCTTTAATTATTTATAAAAAGCTAACGTTTATTATATTAAAATAACTCTTAATAATTAATAAAAATATTAAAGTAACCGAGCTACTATTATCGACTTTATATAATCTTTTTTTATTAATTAACTTACCTACGGCCGGCCCGTAATTAGAAATTAACTAAATTAATTAATTAATTAGTAAAAGGAACTACTTATGTAACTACTTACTTAATTAATTAGTACGACAAACGAGCTCGAGAAGTATAATATAAAAGAGTACTATATAATTAAAAAAAAGGATTTTTAAATATAGTATACTTATTAAGGGTACTAAGAAGCGTAAGTATTATAAAACTAAGAGATTTATAGTATATAGAGAGACTACCCCCGAGGGGCTTATAAATACGACTTTAAAACTCGTAATTTAAATAATCTCTTCGTAGCCTTCTTAACTATCTCCCCGGATATTACTTAGGAATATAATAAAAAGGATAGTATAACGAAAAAGGAGTAGATTTAGAGATTATAATAGTTATAATTTATAAATTATAAATAGTATAAGTATTAAAAGTTAGTTTAATAAAGAGGTTATTATTCTTAAAAAGATCTTCTCGCAACCTCTTATTAGAGTTATAATTATTATAATAAAAAAAGAATATTTTAAAAGGCTACTAAGAAGCTCTCTTTTTATATTACTAGCTCTTAATATATAAAAATTACTAATTTTAAAAAAGTAAAAAATAGACTACTAATTAGTAATAATTTATTTAATAAACATATATACTTCTTAGGTTTTTAATTTAAAAAGAAATATTACGTAATTAAAACGTTATTAAGCTATTTATAAATTTATTTTTAATATTAATTAATTAAGTAATTAAAAAAAGATTATTAAAATAGCGTTTAACTAGGAGGACTAAGAGTAAATAGTAACGAGGCTCGGTATAAAGAGACGAGAAGAAGTAAAAAGGTCCTAGATTTTAATAAATTTAATAACTAATAATAATATACTATTACCGAGGTTAGTAAGTAGCTTTAAAACGACCTTATTAAGATTAAATATACTAATTATTATAAATCGAAGTACGAGTTAGGGAATAATAAAAAATAAGTTAGTTTATAATTAAAAAAAAGGAATTCTTATATTATATAAATAAATAGAGATCTAATTAGAATATTAGAGAAAGTGAGTATATAAAAATTCTAATAATCCTAACGGCGAGTAAATTAACGTAATATTAGTTTATTTTATAAAAATCTATATTTAGAAAGGGCTCGAGGGGTAACTCCTATTTTATAAAATTATTAATAACCTAGGTAATTAGAAGGACCAGTAGTTCGTAAGTACTAATCTAAACGTAATAAAAAGGGTTATTAAATTCCTTTATTATTAAAGTATTTTACTAACCTAAGTAATAAAACGAAGAGCTTATAAGACGCTCACTATTATAGTTATTACTAACGAATTTATATTATAAGATTAAAATTAAGTTAACTAAGTAATAATAAAATATAACGACTTTAATAAGAGGGTGAACTAATTAGAATTTTTATTAAAAATTATTAATAATAATATATTAGTACTTACTATAATAAGGGCTACGGAAACTATATAAAAGGAGCGATTATTAATAATCTTACTAATCTTAGTAACTAGCTTAGTAACGCTACTAATACGTAACTTACTACTTATTAATTAAAAAAGTATAGATTTAACTACGTAAAGTTAATATAACTATATTAATATATAAGGGATATATAAGAATATTAACCTAACGGTTGTTATTATAAAGTAATTTACTAATTTTATAAAGATCTTTTTTAAAAAGAAATTATACTTAAGAAGGAAATACGAGGTTTTATAAAAAACCCTTATAGTTTTCTATAAGTACTATAAAAAAGTTAGAATCTAAAAGTAATAATACTATTTAGTAATTAATATCGTACTAATTAATAAAACTATAGATTATTATTATAAAGTAGTATATATTATTAATTAAACTAACTTTTTAAATATAATTTACGTAATTTAAAGTCGCTTTAAGACCTAAGATAGGAGTTTAGAGCTCTTATCTAAGCTAAGGGTATTATTATTTAAGTTTATAGCTAAAATAATAAAAAGAAAGTCGAGGCTAAAGATCCTTAAGGAACTTATTAATCAAATTAATAAGTTAATAAAGACGTAGCTAAATAAGAAGATAAATAAGCGGAAAGTTAAGTATTTTTATATTATTATATAGAGAGTCCTAGAGATAAGAATAACTCTATACTAACTACCTAAGTATTATAAGACCCTTTACTTAAGGCTAAGGTCTAACTTTAATATTAAAGTAAAAATACCTTAATAAATATACTTATAATCGTATAACGGCCCTTATTAATAATATTAAGTGAATTATATATATAGAAGTAAGGGGAGAGATACTAAGTACGATAATTACTAGGCTAGAAGAATAGACTCCTTAGCTAGTTACTAATTAAAGTTAGAATAGGGGTAATAAAAAGAGAAGTATTTTATATATAAAAAAGACGGTTATTAATTAAGTAATTACTCTAAAGAAGAGCGTACTAAATTATATAAGTAGTATAAAAAATCGAGAGTAATAAATAATAAAACTAGCCCTCGTTAATTTAACTAATTCTTTATTATATATAAAAGTAAATTTAAAAGTATAACTAGCGGCTTAGAGGATCCGTATATAATAAGAAATTCGGAAAATAAAAAAGATCTTACCCCGTATACTAATAAAGTAGATTTTAATAAAACTAATAAGATTAATTACTCTTTTTTTACCCCGTTAGCCTCTAGAGGATATATAAAGTTAAATAAATAAAAAGTACTAAAAGCTCTTAATAAATAGGTTTTTATTTATAGATAGTAAGAGAAGATCTTTTAAATAATAAATATAGATAAATAAACGAATCTAATAGCGCTAAACCTTATTTTATTAATATTTAAAGAAAAATTAGTGCTTTTTTTAATACTTAAAAAGAAATAGGGTACTAAGCGATTCTAGGGGTACTTAGAGGGGTCCTTTTTATACTTTCTAAATTATTTAAATACTAAGCTCGTATAAGTATTTTACTTTAGTAAATAATACGGCCTAGATATTTTCTAAAGGATTATCTTAGATATAGGGGTATTATAATAGTTAATTAGAAATAAGAAGTAATTCTACGTATTTTAAAAAATATCCTTAGTTATATTAAATACGTTAATAATAAGTATTATAAAGATTAGCTTCGGCCTAAATAAAGAAATATACGCCCTAAGTATAATAAAAGTTAATATATACTTAGGTATAATAGTCTTTTATATCCTATTTATTAATATACTATTTTTATTATACCTAAAAGATATAAACTAGTTAAGTATTATATTTAATAATATAAAAAATAGATTATTAAATAGTAAGTAGTTTATATTTATTAAAAAATAGTAGGGGTATATATTTATAAAGCTTAAATTAAATATTAAATTTATTAACTATTTTATAAAGGGAGAGCTTAAGTAATTATATAAGCGCTTTAGCTACTTATTAGTTATAAAACTATATAACCTCTTTAAGTAATTAGGGAACGATATAGAGATAAGAGCTCTAAAGTACTTAATAAAAATATATTATTAATACTAAATAAACGCCCAGAGCCCGCGCAAATTTAAGTTTAAATTATATAATAAGCTTAACTTTAACTAAGAGATTATTACTAATATTTTTTACTTAAATAATTACTTAGTACTATATATTATTAATAAGGCTATATTATTTTAAAGAGGCTAATTCCTTAAGGACCTACTTACTAAGACTATTTAGTTAATACTAAAAAAAGCGTAAATTAATATATACTAGGGGCTACGAAATAAAATTAGGACTAATATAAGTACGAGCTTTAAGTTAGTAAAGTTTAAAAATAATATTACTACGTATAGTATATAGCTAATAATCGTACTTATTAAGGTATATTATAGTATTAGTAAGGTAGAAAGAGCTTATTAGTAATTAAAAAGAGCGTTTAAGATTATCCATAATAAGTACCCTAATACTACAAATAAAAAGTATTTTTAAATAGTATTTAAGTATTATAACGATACTATAGGCCCGAAGGGACTAGTTCTAACGTTTTTTATATTCGGAGTATACTTAAAAATAATAATAGCCTCGTTATTATTACTAAATATAGCTTAGCGAGCTTAGGTAATTAATAAAGTAATAAAGGTACTTTAAAAAACGAATATAAAGTATTAAATTAATAAGGTTATTACTACTTATAATAAGCTAAATATAAGCCTTAACCTTAATATATTACTAAATTTAAACGTTAGAGTATAGAGGGAAATTACTAAATAGTAATTAGGCTTATATAAATTAATCTTAGTTAACGAACGTTTATATATTATTACTAAGGACCGAGACTAACTACTTAAAATATTAATTATAGTAATACGACTATATTATACCGATCTTAGCGGGGAGATATTAGCTTAATAAAAAGAAAAAGAGCTAAGAGAATCCCCTTAATAATATAAAGAGGAGTAAGAGATTATTTTTAATAAAATTATTATAATAGAATAAATAGATAATAATAGTAAAAAAGAGGTAATACTTATATTACTAAAATATATAAAAAGACCTAAATAAAGGGCACTATTTTAATAATTTATTATTAATAACGCTATAATTAATATATTTTATATAGTAAAAAAGAAGGCCGATTTTATACTCGTAACCTAATTATAAAAAGATAATATAATTATAATAACTAAGAGACCTTTTGAGGGATTAGACTTAGTAGAGGTAAAAATACTACGTAATCGAGGGGTCTATCGATTTATCCTCTACGATTTAATTAAATACGTAAATTTACGTATTTTTAAATTATATATAGTTCGAGAGATAAAAAGGAAGGGTACCCTATAGCTATATAAGAAATTGAGGTATATTATATAAGGGTATAGTAACGTTAAAAAAGCGACGCTACTTACTTAATTACTTATAGTTTAATACTATAACTAGCGCTTTATAATAGTACTAATAGTATTACTATAGTAAAAAGGATATTAGATCTAAAGTTATAATATTATATAAGTATATACTTAATTAGTAACTAGGCTTATAAAGAAGATCCTTACCTACCTCCCGAAGGAGATAATTAATAAGTACTTAAAAAGTACGATTATTAAAGTACTTAAGCTATTATATAGCCTTACTAAATTAGGTACTTATTAATAAGTAACGTATTATAACTTTTATATTAACTAATTATTAATAGTTACGTTAATATACGATCCTTACTTCCTAATTTTTATATACGTAAACGACCCCTTTAATATTATTAAGATATAAATAAATAATACCCTAGGTTTATTAAATATCGAGTTTATAAAAAAAGAGGATAAGGAGCTTTATAAAGCTAAATTTATAGTTAAACTAAAAGAAATCCTAATACTAAAATCCTTATTAGTATTTAATAAAAGGATTTTAATAATTAAAAAAGATAATATAATATTTTAATAAAAAGAATAAAGCGAGAAGATTACCCTCGTTAATTAAAAATCCCCTAATTATAAAAAGTAATATAGGGCTAAGCTCGCCCGAGGGGTATATATTATAAGTATTTATTAGCCTAAGGTTACTTTTAATTATATTAGAGCTATATAAGTTATAAAGCTTATAGAGAGCGATTTTAATACTCTTAATTAATAACTATAGTAATAATAAGAATACCGTAACTGAGGTCTCGTTTATTAGCTTATTAAGCTTATTTTAACGAGGCTCTACCTATTTATTAACGGATTATTTATAAATAATAACGACCTAACCTTATAGTTAAAATATATTATTATCCTTATTAATAAGAAGCTTAGTAAGGACGAATTTATAATTTAAAGTAATATTATTTACTATTTATTAACAAAAAGTAAGTAAGTAATACGTAACGTACTTATATTTAAAGTTTATAATATAGTTAACGGTATTAACCTTACTTATACGATTTTAACTATATTTAAAAAGATTATAAATCAACTTAACTTTTTTACGATCTCTATAATCGTCTATACTAATTTATACTAAGTACTTTATTAAGCTAGGTATTATAAAAAAAAAGGCTTATAATAAATATTATAACCCTTAAATAGTTATATAAATAACAAAAGATCTTCGAAATTTATTAAATTAATAATAATAATAACCTCGCTAACGCTTTTATAAAAGTAGTACTTAATAAGAGATTAGAGTAATTCGTTAATAAAGAAAAAGTAATAGTACGAATAGAGGGATAAGTTATATATAAAAATTAGAAAAAAGAAATAAAAAGAGATAACTTAGTAAACGGGCCCGAGGTCGAATTAAATTTCTAATTATAGTAATAATAATAGTAATAGAAGTAGTAATTAGATTAATAAAAAAAGAGAAAGTTAATATTAAATTAAAAGTCTAATTCGATCTTAGTATATAGCCGAGGCTACGTAGGGGCTAACGAGGGGCCCTATTTATAATTATTATAAATTACTTAACCTATAATTAGAACCTCCCTTTTATACCTCACGTAGTATATTAAAATAGTTTAATTAACCTACTTCGTTAACCCACGGTTCGAACTAATCGACCAATATCCCTGTGATAAGGATACTAACATTCTGCTAGTCTCTGAGGCTGATTGTGTTGCATGCCAAGATGACAGAGACTGACCTTTTACAGGCTCGTACATACGCGCAGACGGCTCGACTGAGATTGGGAAGCAGATGGCTGGGATGGATTGGGGATCGGCCATGAGTCATCCGGCCAGTGTCCATGATGGGCTGTGTGCTGCGTGAGTAGTCGGATGAAGACTTTCAAGTAAGCATGCGTTTGCCAGTTCGCTATCCGAGTTGTGATACATCTCCGAGACCATTATTACCCGACTTACCTCGCTCAATGAGATAGCTATCTCGAACCCTCTATGGGTCATATCTCGAGGAAATCGTTCTGCTTGAACGTGTTGATTCCGTAATTGTTGCTTGAAGTGTAAGTGCTAGTAATATTATTATGGATACCTATGATCAGTTGAAAGAATGCTCCTGCAATATGCGCATATTGGACAAGTTCAGTGGCTATGGGGCAGGCCGCAGGCATTGGCTGTTTTTCTAATTGGAAAATTTCCCAGAATCCAATCAACGTGGTTCTAGGACCGCCGATTGGCTTAGGCGAATACTAATCCTGCTCCTATGAACTTCCTTTTTCTTGTATGACCTATGCCTAACACAATCTCGTGGTGCTTCTTGGGGTAGTATCAATAAAAGTCTCAGGCGTCGGCGATATCAACACAGCTGCATATTCATGAAGTTGCCTTTCCGCGTGAGGAGAATTTCGGAAGAGAAAGACGGGAACTCAACAATGCCCACATCAAGGTCGAGGTACACTCTGAATCCGAAAAAAATGAAGGAAGTCTTACAAACGCAAGAACCAAATAGATGTAGACTTCGACCAAGATGCTTTTCCAGCTGTTTGTGAACTTAAACTACGACATGCTGGGTTCTGGAATTCGATATTCACCCGTCGGGCCCGTTTGCGCTTGGGTTTCTCTCTCATCCGCCCCCGTCGTTCGATGGAGATTGAGAGTAAGATGTATGTCTACCTAATGTAGACGAGGGGTAGACAACGAGTCACCGACCTACTGTGCATGACAAGACCGATGAGATTTTTCCTGTGTGTGTTTTGAGAGCAAGATTTAGGGAGAGTTCTCGATCCGGGCAGTGACCCAATCGCGCCTCACATCGCGGAGCTCATTCAGAAAGGAGTATGTATGAGTGTTTGATAAATGAAATAAGTATCAGCGCATCGGACAAGTGGCGCCATGCTCCCTTTGAGAAGCTAGGGCTCATGAACGCGGCGCTAAAAGACTTGCTACGAGTATGTATCTTCAGAATGAGGCACTCTATGAGACTATTTTAATCATTGTCTCCAGCAACAGAACTACTGCACACACCCTTCACGTGAACATAAAGACCATAATGGTCTACCTCGATACAGACGTCCTCCCCCATCAAATCCAACACATCGATGATCAGAAGCTTGCTATGCAGTGGCTCAGTCGACGCTACCACGCGGAACCTGTGACATGTCCTCAGAGAACTCAGTCTGAAGAATACTGGAGGGGTTTTCCAATCAAAAAGCCACTTGCTTACGCCAAAGATCAGATTAAAGTATTTCGCCGACCACGCCTCAGATTTGTCCCACGCCTCGAATTTGTCCCGCCCATCGGATTCGTACCACGCTTCAGATTCGTTCAACACCGTACGGGCAACGTCCGGGATTGTGAAACCGGGCGGTATGATTACCACCCGATTCATCATCTCTGACGGCTTGCTCTCGAAGATAACGGAGCCACCATCGTCGACACCGGCCGACTTATACTGGTACTGCAAGACGAGAGCGAGATCCTCTTTTCCATTGTTCTCTGATGGGGATGGGCCATTGAGGGGAATCACAAATGGGGAGACAAGGCCAGACGATCCGGGCAAGCGGTCCATAATCGGTAAAAAGGCCAACTTCTCTCCGGGGCGGTAGTTGCCCGACACGTTGTACGGGTCTCCAAGACTATAACCCTTAGGTAGCGTCCGGACAGCACACCCATTTGGCGCAAAGATGCGGTAGTCGTCGTGATAAAAGACTTGAGGAGCTTTAAAACATATGAAGACGGAGCAGAGTCTCTCACTCGTCCACGCAGACATTTTAAAAGTAAACAACCAGTCTGAGACCCTGAAGTAAGACATGTCTTCAAGATTGAAGCCAGGTGTGATTTGATTTGTGCTGTGGAGAGCAAGCGCGATGGTATTGAAGACGTCGTTGCGGCGCCGACAGAGCAGAGGCGCTAGGAAAGTGGTCGTAACGTTGTCTTCACCCCGTTCGGAAGGCGCCTCTGCAAGAAGTGGCGTGCCAATGACGATGCCCGAATGTTCGATATGCATTCGAGTACTAGGGACGTTGAAGATTGGTATAACGTCGCCGGAGTCCTTAAAGTATGCAGGACTCGGCGCCAGGAGCGGCCAGCCGGCCAAGGAACCGGGAGTGCTGTCCGCATTCCCCTTGAAGATATTCCCCCACGCAAAAATGGACTGGTCGTCGTTGTCCCGGATGATTGCCTCTTGTAGTCTCTGAAAAGCCTTAGTGCCCTCCCCATATATAAGCGGCATGTTTATATCAAAGATGCCCAGTAGACAGTATGCGACATCTTCGTCACGGGTCGTTATTCTCTGCGAGGCCCAACTCATTCGCTCGGCAATACTTGCTCTTTCCAAAGGTCTGGCTCCCAATAGGTAGCTCCTCTCAATGCCCGTCTTTCTTTCGATGACGTCACAAAAAAGGTCTCGTGGCCCTAGAAGTCTCCAGTCTTGAGCATAGAAGTCCAGAGAAAACGGGGCAAGGAGCTCCTGGAGCGTCCAGCCGCGAGTAAACCATCGACTTCCAGCAAGACACTCGTAGCTCCTGGATCCAGAATACACCACATCGGAGAGATAAACCAGGCAGAGCTCGGCTTTCTGATACCACCTGAACATGGAATTGATAGCCTCAGAGAGCTCGCTACTGCTGGCCTTGTCGATGCAGCAAGTATCGATCCAGATCCATGGAAAACCTCGTTCGCGGGCCACGCGGCATGCAGACTCAATTTTGACCCATCCAGCTTTGGCCGAGGGATTCTTCTCCAGGTCTCGGAAGAGGACCTCGCCTTCACTCCAAGTGTGCGAAAGGATTGCGTACTTGGGAATCTGACTCTCGACAAAGTCACTCAATTCCAGGGTACTCGTTTCAAGTAAACGCATTTCAGATGGCTGGCTCAGCAGTGATGTTGTAGCGTGGTGTTGTGGAGAGATCAATCGCGAGGCTCGCAGATATCAATCCAGGAGATGTGCTGAATCAGGCTATCAGCATCTTACAAATGGTCATGTGAGCTGGAGGTGCATGATTGGGTTATTCTGTAGGAAGGTATGTCAGCACCGCCATCCTGCATGCCTTTGCGCGAGGGAGCAATCGGGGGTATCGACTGAGGGACACCCAATTCCATCCAACATCAAGGGGGAAAATATTGATTTCAATAAAATGGTGGCGGCAAGGAGACGATGCCATGTCACCGTGCTCGGGGAAGCCATGTCCAAACATGGTCAGAGAAGCCTGGGGTATGGATCACCATAAGCCCACAAAGGCCACAGGACATTGATCATGGTGTGAGCTCACGTCGAGAGAGGGCGCGCCAAGCGACGCCGCCTAACAATGCCAATGATGATTTGAGATCGAGAACGCATTGAAGTTTCGTCAAACACCTTATGTAAAGGTATGATGTTGACGAAGAACGTCGATTCAGAAGGACAAGAAACAGCAATCACCGCCAATGAACCCCCCAAGCTGACGTAAGGCACCAGCTCTCAAAGTCCCTTCCCGTCCTCCTACAAGGTCACCAAACGGCCCAAGCTCCTGCCCGCCGCAGCTCCACGAGCTTAAGCCGCCAAAATCAAAACGGCAAGTCAAGCCCAAGGAAGCCCGGACCCCATTACGGCCCCTACTTCCTTCCACCCCGCCAGTCGCCCCTTGGTCCAAGCACCCGGCCCGTGCCCCTCCCCCCCCGAATAGGAAACAACGAAGAAGGGTGAATGGAAGGATGGAAAGAATGCCCCGCGACCTCATGACTGGACCCCCGCCTCAGTGACATTCTCACTAATTCCTGGCTAGGTAGGCACTCTGAGCATTTAATTCGAGGCAATCAATCACACTTTGCCAAGACGTGGGAATTGGGAAATGAGAAACCATAGTAGCATCTCTTTTCAGCCCCTAATAACGCACGAGGGACTTATATTCACCACGTCGCCGTCCCAGGGAAACCGCTTGTGCGGAAAGTAAATGTTGAGTGAGGGGTGTCGTTGTCCCATTTGTTCGCATCTCGCATCTCGCATTTCACAACACCAACACCAACATCGCAGCATCTAACCACCAAAATCACCACCCCGACCGCCCTTCAACTCATTCCTCAAGCCCCTACCTCAAAAAAAAAAAAAAAAAAAACAATGGGCAAAGCCAAAAAAGAAAAACTCGTCATAAACTCCTACACACTCAACCTCCCCTCCACAACCCAAACTCCAGCAACACTCCCTAATCCCAAAAACCTATCTAACCCTCCTAAACATCCTCACCATAACCCCCCTCCAACCCTTCACCACCTCCTCCCCTCTCACAGCCCTCACCTCCCCAGCCTACTCAGATCCAGACTCAGACCTCTACTCCGGCGCCCACACCCTCCAGCTCCTCGCCTACGTAATCGCCCACGTCACCGTCTCCTACGCAATCTACGTCTTCACCTCCCCCGAACACCACGCCGTCCCGCCCAGAATCCAACTCGCAATCTGGAGCTTCTACCAATTCGCCCTCCTCATCGTCGACGCGTCTTTGCTCTATAGCGCTTGGATATCCTTCAGTCTCCAGGGAAACCTCGTGAACCCGGTGCGGGAATGGCGCGGCGTAGACTGGATCCTCGTGAGTTTCACGCTGATGGCGGCGCTCACCAGGGTCGCGTTTCTGTTCAGGGTGGGGTTCCCCAAGCAATTATCGCCCGAGGAGCGACGGAAAGCCTGGGATGAGCGGAACAAGAAGTTCTGGGATGGTGTGAATGACGGGACCTCCGGCATAGTATGCAATGGTTAATGGGCAGTCATTGTCACAACGATACGGGAACGAACGGACGCGTGTGTTTGACATCGCGTGCCTATGATGCAGTAACGAAATGAATTAGGGTATCATCAAGTCCAGTCTATCCTCAGCCCATCCCGCCAAAAGCCGTCTGAGAATCCAAACATGATGCCCTGTAATGCTGTCTGCTTCTCCTAACGAGCTGCGCCTCCCTAAAATAGGCTTATTCTATGATCCAAACAATTCCGCGCCGGGCCACAATCGTACAAAACATCTTCTCTCATAACAGCGTCAAGATACCCCAATTAAACCACCTCGCATCATCATCTAAGCCCGAATGCTCCCTTTTCAACAATGAATCGGACGGGGTGTCTTGCTCTTCTCCGGAAGCTCAGCGGCCTTGCCCCACGTCCACCGCGGTTCGTAGCAGCCGGTGTCGGGCTAGGCAGTGGCAAAGGCACCTGTCCCGGTGACAGGCCATTACCACCGCGCTCATCGAATCCCCACCGCATAACACCTCCGCTTCGGATCCAATTCTCCAAATTCCGACACTGACTAACGTCCACCCATTGTAGTCGACTGCATCCTTCAAGCAGATTCTCGACACCGCCGCCAGTGACTCTAACGCAGCCGCGGACCGAGATGCCCTCCAACTCGTTCAGGTGTAGTGCAACCGACTGCAAGCTGGCATCCGAGACGGCACTGCCGCAGAACGAGAGGCGAAGTTCGCGCAGCTGAGGCAATCCCAAGGCGACGACTTCCGTGGCGGTATCAGAAAGAGCGCAGCAAAAGGAAAGATCCAAATGTGTCAGGTTCTTGGCCGCACCGACGAGGGCGACGACCGCGTTGTCAGAGAGGTAAGTGCAGTCCGCGAGGCACAGATGAGACAGGTTCAGGAACCGGTACGGAGCCCAAGACTGGAAGCCGGCGTCTGTGATTGAGGTGCATCGTGTCAGGGACAACGATTCCAACCGATTGGACGCATGCGCAGCAAGATGAGCCATCGACCTGTCAGTGATGTGCTTGCAATACGACAAGTTGAGGTGCTTGAGGGCGGGGCAGCCAATGATGGTGCCCGGCTTGGGGATGTTAGCAGCTCTCTGTTGAGCCTGTTGCGTAACAGCCTTTTGAGGCTTTGACTTGGCAGAAGAACTGGATATCACCACCTGTTTGCTGGGCGGTTGGGGTGGTGGCGGCTCGGGTACTACCCAGCCTACGACACGTGCCAGCAAGTTGTCACCAACCTTGCGACAATTGCTCCAGTCAATCTCCTCCAGGCCCTTTGCGTTCTCTGCCATTTCCAGAATCTGATTTGCAGAGACATCCCACACGGATCGCATGCGCCATCGTTTGACATTGCGGCCACAGCTCTCCCAAAGACTTCGGAAACCGTCGTCGGTAATGTGGAAGCAGTTGCTAATGTCAATCGTCTCCGGGCGGTTGCCAACGAAAGGACCAATGACTGTTCGGATGGCCAGATCCGTAACTCTTCTATTATGCTCAGACAAGTCCAAATCCATGCAAACCTTCGGGTGCGTCGTCAACAGCTTCCGCCAATGAGACGAAATGATTCGCGCGTTCATCAGCTCTGCAACATTGAGGTATCGGAATGCTTCCACGAGCAAATCGTCGGGAAGAGCTGGGGCCTGGGCCGGGTGTGGACGCCGTGGCAGTGTCCGGGCTCGCTTGACGGGCGCTTCTTGCTCGGTTGGCGACTGTGGTGGAAAAGAGAAGCGAAGAGGTGTCGACTCAATCTGGTGAGTTCGGAAGCCGTTCGTCACTATTGACGAGGAGTTGTCGGATTGCGGGGTAGGCGGGGCCAGGGAATTGCGTCGCCTATTTCGCATATTCTCCATGTCTACGCTCAAGAAAGGATCAGGGTCCTTGGGCTCCATCGTTTCCATATCGTCCTTTGTGGGTGACGTCGGTTTTGAGGGCGTTGTGAACGTGACGTGCGGTAGAGCTTTGGGTGTTGTCGGTGTCGGAGGATCTGATTTGCTGGTCCTTTCCATAGGGTCTGCATCTGACATTTCAACGTCTTCGTCGGAATTCTTGTATCTCTTGCGAGCTGTCTCCTCAACCTGCGACTTGATATCAGGTGGGCATCGGCTCCAAAGCGTGTCTAATGCGTCTCCGGGGATCATCAAACACTCGACCGTTGTAATTGCCCGCACTGTCGCTGTTCGACCCTCGGACAACCCAAGACTGGCCACTTCTCCAAAGTATTGACCTGCTTTTAATCTTGGCCTAAGATAGGTCGCACGAGCTATCTTCTTTGGTGGTTCACTTGGTGCTTCATGAACAACCTCTGCTTCACCTCGAACAATGAAGAAGATCTCGTTGCCGGCCGATCCTTGTTGGATGATGTCTGTAAATGGAGGATATGTCTTTGGCTGGACGCTGAGTCCCAGCTGATGGAGGATGTCAGGAGGTAATGTGGAGAACAAAGGCAGTTCTCGTAATGTTCGTCGCACGTTGACGAAACCACTTCCTAGGGCACTGCCTGCTGCAGGGTCCTCGATGGCGCCAGGACTGGGAGATTTCCGCTTCTTGGAGTTGACGACGGTGCCCTCTCTGATGGTGCCTACCTCACCCGTAGACACCTCACCTGGCACCGGTTCTCTTGCTCCGTTGGCTTGCGTCGAGGCAGGCTTGATGAGTTGCCCGCCCTCTTGGCGCTTCTTCTTGAGAATGTTTAACCGCTCTTGAGCTTCGTGACGAATAGCACGTTCCATATCCGGGAATTTCGGTAACTCGGCCTGGAGGTCTTCCTTCTTAAGGACCACGAGAAGGCATTTTGTCCGAGCCACAATGGTCGCAGTTCGCGGTACGTCCATCAATACACCGATTTCTCCGAAAAAGGCACCGGGCTTGAGTTCTGCATAAATGGCTTCACCGTCTCTAGAGGTGACAGCCACGACCCCGCGCACCAGCCAGTACATTGCTCTGGCATCATCGCCCTCCGTGAGAATGTGGTCCTGTGCAGCATGAACTTGTGGTCTCAAATGGTTTCCGATAGCGGCCAAGAACTCGTCTGGCGCAGACACAAACAGGGGAAATGATCTGATGCGATCAACCAAGTCGAGCGGCATATCGCGGATGGTGGAAGCGGTGAGTGGGGATGGCCGCATAGGGCGGGTAGGGTTCGTATCAACGTTGAAGGACCTGAGGAGTGAGAGGGAATCTGGCACCCCGCCCGCGCCCGCGCCGGCATGGGCGAGGGCGCGGTAGGGTGAAGGTGATGTTGGGGAGCGATTCCGCCTCATGGTCCTTGACGGATGCCGCGTACGTGGTCGTGTTGACGCCAGGTTTTCGACGTGCCTTGCCGGCTAAGCTCTCCGCCCAGTGGGAGGGCAGAGGGCCAAAGCTTCAACAGGGCTTCGCCAGTGCACACCCGGTCTGTAGCCTGTGCTCCGCAAGGGCGGCTGGAGGAGGAGAGTCCTCTCCCTGCCTGTGAGCTGAAGCTTCCTCCGATGCTAGATTCCAGCGGTTTCCGTCGGTAGTGTAGACAGCAGACAAGGCTGGTGCATGCTCCGGAGAGGCCGTTTGAAGTGCAGCGTATTGGGTTCGCCGGGGGGAGATGTCAATCGTAGCGGGGTTTGATAACTAGAGACACTCTGATGATTGAGGACCTGTTGTTTGTTTCGCGCTATCTGGGATCGAATATTGCAAATTTCTTCTCAGCGATTCGGGAGTGAGAGGCGGTCGCGTTTGGTTTGAAGGCGGGGTCTTCGGAGCAGCTTTGAGAGTGGGAGGGTCGGGTTGGTCGACAATGCTGAGTGTCGCAGATCGTATCACGCAACGTCGCCGTTGAAAACGGTGTCTCTAGTCGCTTTCGACACGACAATTTGCCGGCAGGATGGAATGATTGATGATAAATGCGGTGACACCAAGTGTCTGCGCAAAGACAGCAACGGAAAGTTGTCGTGTGCTCGGCACCAGATGCTGTAGAAGCCGAGTTGGGGTGACAGTCCTGCTGTGGAAGTCAGGTCAGAGAGAAACACACACGGTCACTTTTTTGCCGCTGGTGATTTGGTAACGGTCAGTAGGCCACCGGGGAGTACTCACCAAATCTTCGACGGTGTAAGCAAATACAATTGTTGCTGTGTGGAATTGCTCTCGATGCGAAATAAATGGCTCTGTACGCGGGGTTCGGCCGGTTCCAAGGAGCGGATAGGCGAAGGCGAGATGAGTTGCGAGGATGGTGGGAAACGAAGGTGCCGGGGGTGGGTTGTTCGAGGCGGCGGGATCGGAGGCGAGAGGGTGATGTAGGCGAGTGAAGAAGGCGGATGATTCGCAGTCGCAATATTGCAGATCAGTTGAGCCAACAAACGGGCACGGGAATAGGCGATTGGAGGTTGCAATGCGAAGATCTCCAGCAGAAGAGGAAGATAGGAAGACGACTGCTGCAGGAATGGGTAAGCGGGTGGGAGGGGGACTGGGAGGAAGAGAAACGGTGACGGACGAAAAGAGAAGCGGTCGTGGGTTTGGGAAGGGAAGGGAAGGACCGAACTGGGGGGCGACGGGACGGGTGCGAGGATTCCAGGAAGGGACGTGAGCGTGGGCGTAGATGTCGGTACGTAAGGAAGGAGGTACCTTGCCCCTTGGTGTATTTTGGTGCCTTCCATTTGGTACGGAATACATCATACAGCACCTAGTAAGGTGAGGTAGGCAGGTACCTTTTTTTTGGTGGAGGCGGCATGGGCGGGTGTGGGCGTGAACGTCGCACTGAAGTGGGCGGGTGGGCGTGCCCTGGGTGCCCTGGGCGTGGGCGTGGGCGTGGGCGTCCATGGCACGGCGCGAGGACGTACTGTGGAAACGTGGGACGTGGGGAAGGAACAAGAGTCGTTCTAACTGCTGCTTCTTTCCTTCCTTGCCGTTTCCTTCCTTCCGACTGCACTGGTACGCTGTACGAAGTGCCCAAGGACCCAGGGCACCTTCCTCGGCTGTCCCCTTTATCTTTTGGCAAGATTACTTAAGGCAAAGTATTCTCTACCTTGAGGTATGTACTATGTAAAGTGGTACACTAAGGTACCTTACTTCCAGGGACATGACTAAGGTAAGGTAGGTTAAGATATGCGGCCTGGAAGACGGGGAGGTGGAAGGGCGAGGATGGATGATGCTGCGTTGCATCCCCTACGTTTCTCGGAACCTGAGCGTGAGTGCCATACCCAACCTTCGTCGACCAACGCCCAGTAGTCAGCGACTGTACGGTGGACATGTGCAGATGCGGGAGCTGGTGCAGATGCGCCACAAGGATACAGCAGGAGGGAGGGGACACACCCACCTGCACACACTAGAGAGAGTTCCGGAAGGTCAAACACGGACAGGACAGCCAGACGAGACGGGCTAAACACCTTCGTCTCTTCACTTCACAAGCACAACTCTTCCACCAGGGAGCCCACGTCTTTGACCCCCCCCCCCCCCCCCTCCCCTACCACCATACTCGATATTTGGGAGCCAACAATACACATGTCTTCGAATACCAATGCTGGCCATTGGAATATCTTTTCACCCCAAGCAGACTGGAAGACAACTCATCTTACCTATCAAGCACAGTTATGACAACTCTAAGCGTCACCTCTACCACCGCTCTCTTCAGAGCTTTTGCCTATCGCCAACGCTGCGCCCATCCAGCCCTCGCACAATGACGCTCGGAGGGTGGGGTAGGGGCCGTGAAGCTTGTACTCATCAGGTACCGATCTACTGCACACGGACCCTTGAGGCAGTCTGTTCAGGGGTACGCAGCATGTCACTGGCAGGGTGACGAGACATGAACGTAACCTGACCCCAAAGCTTAAACAGCCTGGCGCCCAAGGGCCAGTAGACGGTAGTCGTGTGGCCGCGGCGACCGCGGCAGGCTTGAGGCGAGGAAGTAGGTATTTGTGTCCATTCGATCATCTGGACGATCATGATTGCTGTCACGGCGAGGGCATTGGAAGAGTTCAACGACAGACTGATCATAAACTCATCAAACACGGCTCTGTTGTCAGAATGTCAGCGGGAGAACACTCGCACAAGCAACGGGAGCTTACTGTGCCTGAGCATGCCCCGAGCCTCTTGTGTTCCCTGCACTGGGCACAGCCAAGCTGTTTGTGGTGTCGAAATACAGACGTAGTCATGACAATATCTCTGCGTAAGGTACCATACTTTACGGTTTCTCTAGGCGCACTGTAAAGACCTGGGTACCTCGCCAGTGGAGGAGAGCCAAAGCTAAAAGTAAAGGGGGAGGAGACTGGGTGTGCGACAGACAAACTGCAGCTTTCGCGACCTTCGTCTACGGCGCCCTGTCTTGCCCTGAGCAGAGGAAACAAACAGCCAGGAGACAGAGACATGCGGTATGCTCCGTCGTGACTCTGATCTGCCAGCACACCATTTGCCTGACAAGGTGCTAGGTTATTTGATGATGTCAGCAAAGGGCAGACAATTAAGAGACAGTAGGAGAAAGACTGACTGGTGTTAATCACTCGTCCACCAAAACTTGAGCCACATTTACCAAACGATACTTGAGTATAGTGAGGCCAAGAATAAGGAGGATTCTCGCTGGAATTGCTGCAAGCAACCAGGTATAAGCCGGCAGACAACGTCAGTATCGGCTGCTGCGAAAGCGAGACATGAAGCTACCTTGGCTAGGGCTGGCTCCAATGGCGATGGCAACATATTACTACCTACCTGAATCTGCGCACTGCTCCGGTCACCAGTGTGACATTAAGGCATCGGAATAGAGTAGGTAGTGTAGCGCAAATAACGGACGCACGCACCTTGCTTAGCCCCCTTGGGCACAAATCCAGGGCAGCCGCTCAATGGTCTGGGTTTCTTCCGAAAGGGGCGTCGCTAGATCGGCCAGAGGAGAATAGCCAAAGGAAAAATCAAAATTGACAGAAATCAAACGGCCTGCCGCCGGGCCGGCCTTGCGGTTTCTTTGTTCTATCAGGCTTCTGGCGTCGTTTCCATGCCGGCTTCCATCCTCGGCTGGCCTCCCTTCTCCCTCTCTTGCATTTGCCTCTTCTTTGCCTCTGCCTGTGCCTCTGCCACAACCACTCTGGCACTTCCCCCCTCGGGTTAGCGGCAGTCGTATGTATCACCTTCAACTCCCTGTCCACTGGTTCGTCTGCGTCCCATCGTGCCCTCCTCGTGCTCTGGAACTCGATTTTTCAAGCTTTCAATCTGATGCGAGGCGGTCGGAGAGACATTCTAGAAGCTCACACGGACACGGGAGCCCGCCCCCTCGGTTTGTCAAAGCATGTCGCATCCTTGCTCCAGAAGCCTGAAGGTAAATTCAAGGAACAGACAAGCAGCATGCGCGCTACTGTCGAGTCGAGACAAGAGGCTAATGACTCTTTTCCACCTTGCACTGCTAATGGAATTGAGCTCGCGGATCGGAGATCGAGACAAGAGTGACCGTAGGACGAGGACGGCAAAAGCTGCGAAGACGACGGCGTGACCAGTGGGTGCGTGTAAATGGAGCGAGTCCGGATGGAATGCCATGGACGGGGACTTTTGTCGCATAGTACAAGATAGAACAGTTGAAGGCGAGGCGCGTGCAGGCCGCAGCAGCAAGGAGCGAAAACGACCGAAAAAGCAGACGGCCGCCGTTCGTTTCGCAGCAGGTCCATTCCTCCACTTCCAGCAGTCGACCTGGGACTCTGGGAGTCTTGGACACACTTGATCTCGTCGCTATCCCAAAGTCGGTTCAGCCTAGTACAGAAAGACGAGTGTGGGTGGACCGCCATCTCACCGCGTGTCTCAAACTTGCAGCCCGGGACCCCTGGCTCATCGGACCCGAAATGGCACGCACGGTGCACGAAACGGTCTTGGGAGGGGTAGCAGTCCACAGCGGCTGGGTGAGAGGATGCACCCGGTCAACCATGTCGGCGGCGGGTGACGGCGAAGAAGCTTGGGGAATGGTGGTCAAGGCGCCTCTGAGCGAAGGGAGATCGATGCGTGGAAGCCTTATGGAAGACGGCTAGAAGCCTGCCAAGGTTGGGTTGGTGCGATGAACGGGGGGATTTCGCGCCGCGTGCCAGACGTGAAGTCTGACTCGGCCATTCGTGGTATGTTTATGGTGCCCGCCCAGCATCTCTAAGCTGCGAGAGTTTGTCGAACGGTCCAGCATTGGTACACGGCATATGAGGTGTGGAAGCAGGGGCCGAGATGGATTCCCGGACTGGCTGATAATTGTCATGAAGGTTGAATAATCTGGGTGGTCGTTGAAAGGTTGTTGCAGGAGCCTCAGATCTGAGGTGGTAGACAGGAGGTGCCTGAGGGCATTTAGCTGGTCGCCTCACTGTTTCACGCGTTGGTGACTAAGCCGCTTCCCTGAGCTGGAAAGTAAGGTAGCAAGAAAGTGCCTTCCTCGACAACCTCTACGCTTTCTTGGATTGCTGTTGGTTTGAATCTGGAAGGAAGGCACGCAGGTACGAGGTAGCTTAGGGAAAGTACGGAGCACCATCGCATTCTGCCTCTCTTTCTTCGCGGAGCGGATCCTCCTTCCTTTGTTTTCTAAGGTACCTATCCCCGCCGGATCTGCACCTGCTGTGGGAGATCCATGGAATTATCTACGCATGCAAGATTGAAGGGTCCATTTCTCTTGCCGTCATTCCTTTCTTTTTCCAACCAAGCTTGCCCTTCTTCTCCATCAACGTCTGTCTCCACGCTTTGCTCGTTGCTCTCCCCCTGGACACTAGGCAGATGTACGTAGCATTCTTCTTCACAAACAAGACTATTTCCGACCCCATCAACCAGGGCCATCGATGGACATCCAACCTCGACTCTACCGTCCGGTCTCCATCTCAGTCACCTTGTTCTACCATCTTGCCGGTGTTTCACCGCATGGTTGCTTCGGTGTCCGATGCAAAAAGACATTCCCAAAGCTTTTATTCGTCCCGAAGTCTACAACCTCTTTTTCGGCTCAACTTTCGGCGCACACCAACCACGCGGCGTCAAGGGCCACGCAACAAAGAAGTGGACGAACCTGACCCGCGAGTAATTCGCCTCGTGCTGCTCTCCCACCACCCTCGTCGGCTCTTTTCCCGATCTCCAGTCCCGCTGACCTATAGAGAGCCACTGCTTAGACTTTTGTACCCTGAAACGCGCTGTTCTCTATGCTCCAGGGCCATGGGACTAGGACTATGTGATTAAAGACCATCAACGACCACCTACATGTTGACAGGTATGGCCACAAGCTACATGTCAAAGCGCGCCTGAACGTCCGGTTAACTTTTCGCGACTGACATGACTGGCTGCACTCTTCGGTCACTAGTTAGGGTCCGCAGTCCGATGAGCCGCAGACTATCGCAGATGCTACGCACGCGTGGCCCAGCCTTTGCAACCCTCCACGCCTTGACGAACCCGATATCTTGCATACCACGTGTTTCCAGCTGTCAGCTATTGCTCAATCATGTCGCACGGTGTTCAGGGCATACCCCCTAGAATTGTTCTTTGTCGAAATGGCCAGGGTCGCGCTGCTCTACTCCCATCGTATCGCTCTTGTTTCCTATAACGTGCCATATACTATTAGTAGCCGACTTCCTTATGGTTTAGGGACTTCTAGGGACGGGAATTTGGCTCTAGAGGAAGACCAGCTTCACAATTTCGTTACGCTTCAAGGTCATCTAGTACCCAATGCTACAACGAGCCGAGTTGCCAACAGAAGAAGCTTCGACTAAGGGCCAACAGTGGAGATAGTAGATGCATCGGCTACTCACGTGCTTTTGCCCGCATCGAAAGCTTTCCACCGTCTCCGGACCGGTGCGGTTACATACTTCTCGCCTTCAAGATTCTACGATTCGTTCAGCGGCCCCTGCTTCGTGGCCCGAGCCCATCACAACGGACACAAGGGCCTTTCCGGGCACCTCTGATCGTCTTGAAACACTATACGGCTCCGGCCTCCTTCTCGAACCACGCCCAAGGCCTAGAGTTTGGATCTCTGGATGATCCCAGCCATTGGCTGACTCCAATTCTAGCTTCATTTGCTGCACCCTACTTCGGCCATCACGATAGCAAACTTTTGCAGACACAAAGATTTAGGACTTGGAGCCTTCTGAGTACACTTTGATTCCTCCGTTGCTGGCTGCCCAGGCAGTCAGGCTATATATGCTGTGTTTCTCACAGACGTAGCGGAAAGTTGTCAGCGAAGCCAAGCTCGAGGCGAATGCTATCTACTCCCTGCACAGCCATTTCAGGAGATCTTACTTCGACTCCTTGACGGTGTATCCGCTACTGGCACAGGAGCCAGGGGGACTCGGCAATGAAGTGGTGCAGGAGCCAAAATGGTATTATTAATTAAAGTTATAGTGTGACAAGCTCGTTCTTATTTGCTCTTGCAGCAAACATAGAACATTGAATAGCCGCGGCATCGTGCCAGTCGGTACTGTTGGTCCAGCTTCATCTAGAGAACACTTGGACCCTTCGGGCGGTCTTCTGCCGGACGCGCGCGCGATTCGGCCACGCAATTCCATGTCGAAGTTGCTTGACTCCTCCATGCGATGCGCTTGAAGTTCATGAATAAGGGCAGTCTACTCCTCCGCATATGTGGTGTAGTCTCGGGCGCAGTATCCACGGCATACCCGCAGGCCGTGGTGCCTGCATGGACTCCTCTTCCGACGCCCGCAAGTTGTTGACGATGATTGAAACAGCGGTGGGCTCGACTGCGACTTCTCAAGCGAAGAGCTTATTATTGTCGACTTTTGTGTTCTGCAGCTATGGCGGGTATCGGGGGTTTACTCGATTCGGCCCGAGGTATCGCCCGGCTTTGTGCGGCGGGGAGTTCGCTCCATTGGTTGCCCGTAGTTTAATCGAAGCCCTAAACCTTTCTTTGTAGGTCGAAGGGCCAGCCGGATTTGGCGTCTCGTATTCCCCGTATCGGGTTCTAAAGCAGGGGCATCTAGACGGATTCGCCCGGGCATGGAGCAGTCGGCACCGGGGAAAATATGGGTCGCGATGCGGGATCCACCCCGATGTGGCAGCCGGACAAAGCGGGTCGCTCCTGCCTTCCGTGGACCGGGCGGGGCCCGAGACGAGTGGAATCGTCACTGTCCCGATGCTCCCTTATTGGGGATGTCTTCTTGCGCTTCTCTTACAATCCGCACAAGCCTTGTGTGCAGTCGAGGCCTTCCGAAGTATTGCAGCAAATCGATCCGTTGGCGCAAAAGCATGCCCTTCCCAGGTTCGGATCCTCCTCTCCTTCCTTGTCGCCAAAGATCTGTTTCCAAGCGGAAGCGATGATGTTGGACGCCGGCGATGTGCTGCTGCTGCTGCTGCTGCTGCTATTTTCTGGTGTAGCTGCTGAGGGTGCTGCCGCGCCAGCCGCATCTGCGGGGGCCTTTGAGACATGTGACGAGGATGCTAGGGGATGTTGTTCCGTATCTACTGGTGCGGCAAAAGCTGCTGAGGCAAGGATTGCGACAGAGAGGGCGGCGGAGAATCTCATCTTGGCGGTTGGTGGATGATGGAACAAGAAACTGAGCAATGGATAGAGGAAAAGGAAGGAAAATAATAAAATGAATGAATGAGTTTCGATTTGAAAGTCGGATTCTTCGCCAAGCTCTGACAAACTCGACCGTGAGGGAAAAACAGACGACAGAATTACACAATACTGCGGGTCCTCGATCGTGCGAGTGTATGAGTCGGGGAAGCGGTCGTACTTTATAAGGCAAAAGTAGAATTCTGGCGCGAATTGAGGAAAATAAGGCCGAGTCGAGGAGTCTTAGCGCAGACGCGACCGTTTGGTGGACTTTTCGAATCACGAGGCGGATGGTGGTGTGAGACCGAAAGGTATTTTGGTCGGGATGCTAATTGTCGAGAGTGAAGACAAGGACAAGCCACACCGAAGGGTGAAACGGGACGCCAAGTTTGGCGCGGGTTGGTTACACAAAGGATGAATGGGGAGGAGTTTGTACGGAGAAGTGAAGCGACGCAGGTGGCTTGGTGGAAAGAGGCTAGGTGCGGATAGGACAGGGCGCTTTTGTGGTAGGGAATCGAGAAAGATGGACCATGAGAGAAGGGGAGGAATAGAGACTATTAAGTAACGAGAAAGAAATTCAGACTGCGATGGAGTGCACCCCTGACCGTCATGGACTCGTAGCATGGAGTTACCAAGGATTTCTGCGTAATGAGACTTGAAAGTATTGGATTGTTGGTTGGCTTGTCCGCAACACCGAATCAGGAAGTTGGCCGTTGGTTTTGGATATTAGCAACGAGGAATTCATGCTTGTTAGGTAGTACCCGGCGCGAAAGGACAATCAATGGAGATGGGGGGCACTGGGGGCGACAGGGTCATAGGATCATAGGGTCGCAGTATAGAGTGATACTAGAGAACGAAGACAAGGATCCCGGAGCTCTCAGCACGTTCAGCTTTCGTTGTGCGCGTGTTGGAAACCTCGGAGTTTGGGGGCGGGGCGGTTGGTGGATGGGACGCATGGGAGGAGCACGGAGCGGGCGGGGGATGTAGCAAACATCCGAAGCAGTGGTGAGTTTTCGACACTCAGCATCACACATCGTCATACGAGATCAAGGAGAGTGGGAGGGCTGAGGAAGAAAGAGAGAGAGAGAGAGAGAGACACGAGACGAGACGACACCTGGTACGAGCGGTGCGGTGCCGCAGGCCCGCCACGGGCAACTTGGGTTAAGCCCCCAAGCCCCCCTTCATCGTTTGTTTGACGCTGGAACCCCGTGCGCGGAAGTTTGGCGGGAAGATGGGGGAGACAGACACAGACACAGGAGGAAGTGGAGGTTGGGAATTGGGACTATCCTGACGGGTTCATTAAGCAAACGGAATCTATACTAAGAGTCTAAGGTAGGAAGGACTAAGAATGGTGCCAGTAAGGACCAGTAGCTTAAGGGGTGAGAAGAGGGGGCAGCGCGCTAATGCTTGCGATCGCGACCCCCCCAAGATTCATGCATGATTTTAACACGCATTTCTCTGCTCAGCTTGCTGCTCCTTTGATGGGGGCGATGTACTCGGTATGCACCTAGCCGCCCGTGTTGGTTGTGTTTTCTTGCTTTCATTGTTCAGGAGCCGCTGGTGTTGGGGTCCTGGATCCGCTGTGCAGTTCAGTCTGCAGGTGCATGAGATCCTGGCAGAAAAGTAGAGCATTTTTTGGTGCTTTTGATTTATTTAAGGTACTTTTCAAGGTACTTTAGTCCTTTACTTTGGGCGGCGGTCCGCGTTTGGCTTGAGTCGAGTTAGAGCTGTCTGGGGCATGGTGCTTATTGTAGATCATCACATCAGCGGACGGCGCCTCGTTCCAGCCTTTCCAGGAACGCGCCTGTTTCTTTTGGTGTGCTAAATTTGAAGTGTTGGTTCTTTTTTTCTCATTTCTCAAATCATCAATGGGACTTGTGTCGAATTTGAGTCAGTAGAAGGAAGATCTTTGGTCTCTGACAACTCTCGATTATTTGCTGCCCTTTGTGTATCCTCTTCATGCGACGTAGTTACTTGCAACGGAAAGAGTCAACGAGTTTTGCTGCCCATGTTGGACGTCACAAATGGTTCATGTTTTTCCTCTTTGTCTCTGACATCCCGGTTTCCAACAAGACAAGCAGTGTAGGTACCACCGACTGCCCCGTGTCCCCTAAACCCCGTCCCACTTCCCGTTCCTGGGGCCGGTACGGAATTGAAGAACCGAGGGGGTGATCAGGTGTCTCAAATGTAGTTCAAGACGTGCAATGAGTCTGAATTGTTACGGTTCATCGGAGAAAACACAGAGTCGAGGAGAGTAAATAGGTTGGGGGCGGTCGTACTTCGGGAGAGCTGCGGAGGATTACCATGGTGTTTCCGGTGTGGGCGGAATCATAGGAAGGGGAAGTATGGATTGTGAAAGAAAGATCCCATACAGTGAACTCTTTTACAGCGATGAGATGATGAAGACCCGTCGGTGTGATTAGTCAAAAAATACATAACAATCGTGTTCAAGATACTCAGTTGTCGGATTCAAGCCTCATATACCTGCCGGACGAGGAACGCCGAAAGCTTGAAAACGAACCTCAGTGATGAATCAAATGGCCATGCCTTGCGCCATTCGGCACAATCCTGCCAGACATCGTGACTCGTCTGATATACTGAAGTAAGACAAGGCCCCGAAATGAGTCCGGACGCAAATGGAGGTCGCTGAAAGAGCCAGAGTAGGCTTCGGACGATGAGTTCGCGGCGCGATTAGAGGTGACTGCTCCAAGTAGGTTTATCGTCTCAGTGAGGGGGAATTTGACGGCACTGCGGAATGTGGCTGGCCGTAGCTAGATTGTCTGGGCTTAGATTTCTGCCGGTTAACCGTTGGAGGTGTCGCCCTTCAACGCCAGTCTTGTTGATGCTTTACTGTGGTACGGACAGTGAGTTTGGCTACTTCGAACGATGGATGGCTTGGGGCGGTCTGTGTGCCTCTCGTGTCTCTCGCGATTAAGCCTGCATCCAAAGATCCTTAGACGGGAGAGACATGCGTCCATGTAACGGTGGTGATTCAGGTGGTGTTGAGAGATTGGCCAGGCACGGCGGGGTAAAAGGAGGCTACTGCACGGTAGATGGAAGCTATATTGTTAGCTTTCTTGGGGCTCTCATAGTGGCAGTGGGCGGTAAGGAACTTGGTTGCATTCTTTCGTTTTTGTTCACTTAGGCACAGGTGATACCGAGGGATGGGCATGAGAGAGGATGAGTGTTGCTCAATGCTTTCATGGTGAGATGACGAGAACTCAGTCACCTCTTAAGTATTGTCGCGCTATAGCAGCTTGCTTTGCTTCAGCGGCGATGCAACTCGAGAGATTGGGGAATACGGAGGTTTATTGACAGCAGCAGAAGCAGAGTTCCCGACCAAGTACCTGACTTTGTGTGACAGCGGCTACACCCTCCTGTCTCATTCCCAAGTTGCTAATTCTGGATGCCAAGGAGGCATGCGACCAACGGCAGCGGTCCAGGCCGGTGGACGGTAGACAGGAGGGGAGCTTCATTTCAGCAGCTGCATCGGAGGAGAAGCCGAGGGGAAAGGAAGGGCTCTTGCTGCCACCTGGTGGGACCTGTGATCCATCTGCTGGCAGCTGGTCGCCAAACTCCAATGTCCGCCCGGGTGGATCGGGGTTAAGGCGGAGGGCAGCGCAGAGAAGGTACGGGAATTTCCACCAGCTTCTCTCCAGCCACTCACATGACCGCAAAAAAAGTTAGCTAAGCAGCTGCCTCAGCCAAACCCGCCCGGAGGGAAAGCACCTCAGGCAAATTCCGGCCCCGAGAGTCCGCCAGAGTCGGGAACGTCATTCGTCATTGCCTCCTGCGAAACTCCTCCACGCAGGCCTTTAAACATCGTCAACCACCACCACATCCCCTTTGTTTTCTCTTTCGCATCGCAAATTCACCCACATCACATTCGCACACGAATCGACACGACAACGATGTCATTCAGCATCACACTCCGCCAAGGGCCTGCGCGCCTGGCGCAGCGTCTCCCGCAACTATCTCAACCCTTCCGCACAACCGCCACCAGAGCCTTCCACCAGGCCTCGTCGAAGTCAAGACCGACCGCCTCCGTTGCGACCGCCGCCCGCAATGCCCTCCTCCGCGGCTCCTCGAGAACCTACATGCAGCAGGCCGCACCTGGCGTCCAGGGGCAGGCGAGCCCCCTCCGCAAGCTGTTGGTCGGCGGCGCCATTTTTGGCGGTACCCTCGTCGCTATCAACGTCGTCTTCAACCGCGAGACCCGCGATGACGGCGGCATGCCCGTTTACGAGCGCGAGTACCTCAACGACACTTTCCTTCACACCGGTTTGGGCGTCGGTATCATTGCCCTCAGCGCGCGCCAGATGATCCAGTCTGGTTTCGTCTACAGGTTGATGGTGACGAACCCTTGGGTCGTTGGTATCGGTGGTCTTGCTCTCAGCTTCGGTACCATGTACGGTACCCGTGCCATTTCTCCTGACAAGTAAGCCAAGAATCATCTCCTGAGAATCCGAGAAGCAAACTAATGCATCAACAGCTACATCCCCAAGTACGCCATGTGGGCCGCCTTCAACGCAACCCAGGCTGCCATGATCGCCCCCCTCCTGACAATGGTCCCCGGCGCCCTCCTCGCCCGCGCAGGTCTCTACACCGTCGCCATGATGGGCTCCCTCTCCATCGTCGGTGCCACCGCCAAGCAGGACAAGTACCTCTACATCGGTGGTCCCCTCCTCGCCGGCCTCGGCGTCGTCGTTGCCTCTAGCTTCGCACCCATGCTGCTGCCGGTCACCGCCGTCCGCACCCTCGCCCTGACCGAGAGCATCTCGCTGTACGGCGGTCTCGCCGTCTTTGGCGGCTTCACCCTCTACGACGTCCAGAAGATTCTGCACCACGCCCGTCTTGCTGAGCGCGGCATCATTCGCAAGGATGCTGTCAACGAGAGCATTGCGCTTGAGCTTGACTTTATCAACATCTTTGTCCGTATGGTGCAGATTTTGATGATGCAGCAGAACCGCAGGAAGTAAAGATGAGTTGGACGTGAAGTGTAGCAGCAGTGGAGGATAGGATAATGGGATCCCGCCAGTGGGATGGTGTATATACCCCACGGCGGGCGGAAAACAGAGGCTCGAGAACCCCTCTCATGATACGACTCCAAAGAGACCTACGGGCTCGGAGTTGGTTTTTTTATGTTGTACAATACCAGAATAAATAAAAATTCTAAATTCGGTCAACTTAATGTCCACCACACCTGCACCCTGATATGTTTGTGTCTCAATATACCCGTACAAAGTAGCATGTCACAGTCTCAGCATCTTGACTCAGTTAGATAGTGCAACAGCTACTTGCCCCCTCAAACTCTGGCTATGTATGCAACTACTGTTCCATGATGAAGCCAGAAGTCACAAAATGCACACACTCATGATGGTACACAGTTTTAAAATCAAAGCGGTTGAGCGCTATTCATTGCCTCGGAGCCTCTACGTGAGTAATAGAGAAAGCCACCCGATACATCCCATCCGTCATTATGATTCCCTCAAGTTGAAAAGGAAACCCCATATCGTTACATCCTACTCGTCCTCTTCGCCCTCTCATCACCCCTTCCGTCCTCCTTTACTTCCCCGCCGCCGTCAAGGAGTCATCCCTCAAGCGGGGGAAACGTCCTCAAAAAGTGACTGGGACACTCATACCCGCCCGGGTTGTTATCCAAATACAGCTGGTGGTACGCCTCCGCATCCCACCACTGTCCCGCCGGCGCAACCTGCGTCTTGATAGCCCCCTTATACCACTGCTCATTCGCCAACCGCGTAACCTCCTTGGCAATCTTCTCCTGCTCCTCATCGTGGTAGAAGATCGCGCTGCGGTACTGCGGACCCGTGTCGGGACCCTGGCGGTTCGCCGTCGTGGGATCGTGCATCTTGTAGAAGAACTCGAGGAGCTGGCGGTAGCTCACTTCTTCGGGCTTGAAGACGACCTGCAGGGCTTCGGCGTGGCCCGTGTCGCCGCCGCAGACGGCGCGGTAGGTCGGGTTGGAGAGGTCGCCGCCGATGTAGCCTACGCGAGCGTCGATGAGGCCCTTGGAGGCGAAGTGTTTGCGGTAGAGGTGTTCTACGCCCCAGAAGCAGCCTGCTGCGATGGTGGCTTTTTGGGCGCCTTCCGGGAGGGAGACGGGGGCGGGGGGCGTGATTGACATGCTGGTTGTTGTTGTGAATGGGCGGGTAAGTCGGGTTAGGAGGGAGGAGATCATTGTTTGGTGGGTGTGTGGGAGGGAGGTTGTTAAGAGGAGGAGGACGATGGGGATTGTGAGGGCGAGGGTGAGGAGGGGCAGCTGCTGGAGCTTGTGGTGGGGTTTGCGTTTGGGGGCAATCGTGATTTTTGGGCGGTATTGCGAGGGGTGGTTTCTGGTTTGTGGTGCGCTGGTTGTAATGGGAAGGTGATTAGACGGGTGTTTCGGACGTCTTTTATGCGATCAATGGAGTGATGATTCCAAAGATTGATTACACGATCAAGATGCAATGTTGCAAAAAGAAGTAACTACGGTATGATTTGGATTCAATTGCGATTATGTATATAAAGTTGGTTACACTGCCACCTGCGTCAGCCAGATTCCAAACCATTGGATCCCGTTGTCGCCACGCCTGCGCTGGAGCTCCCGGGGGGGTCCTGGGACTACTCACCTAAGGAAGGGTCGGCAAAAAAAAAAAAAAAAAAGTGTCAGAGTCACCACTTGACCAGGGACCAGAGGCGGTGGCTCGGGGCGGAAAACGTGGAGTGCATGACAAATCGGGGGCGGCCGGCTCGGAGATCCTTTTCCAACGCGGACCCACTTCTCTCTGCGCCGGGTCACGGGGTTTTGGGAACCTTCCTTTTACCTATGAGGTAAGGTCACTTAGGTAAGCTTCCCAATCCGAGGAGCTTCGGTGTCCGGGGGGGAGCTGCAGCCCTGCAGATGGGAACTGCCCTGGCAACTGTGAAGCTCTGTGCCCCGCCTCGGAGATCCACCTTCAAGACAGTAGCAATTCCACAAGGTTGAGACTCTGACACTGCGGTTCCGCCTTTCCGCGTGTGCTGGTGCTTGGCTTGGGAATCCTTCTCGCCGGGCGTAGGGATCGTTACATGATTTCCGGCTTCGTTGGAGACTTTGGAGTAAAGCGTGAGGAGCTTTCTCGGTCTCCTTTGACCCCGCGTTGTGAGCTGTTGCTGCGGGGTCTTGCTTGGGGTTAATCGTCTCGTTCTTGTTCATAAGGGAGGGGGAAGACACTTTGCATTGAACTTCAATTGTATCGTTTTCCATTGTATCTGAACCATAGTTTCATTGGAGCTTCATCAGAATTATTCGAGCATATATCCGTCCTCAGTAGATATGAGCGGACTAGCAGGAGCAACCAGAGCTGCGGCTCAAGCTAGGTCCGTCATCTTCTCACACACAATGATATCTCACATCCCCGGATACACTCACCCGTGTACATGATTCGTCAATGGGTCCGACAAGACAAGCCAATACTGTGACTGACACCTGTTCACAGCCGCGTCGCCATCGTGACGGGCTCCTCACGGGGGATTGGCCGCGCCATCGCCCTCCGCATCGCCCGCGACGGCTACGACGTCTGCATAAACGACATCGCCGCCAACGAGGCCGGCTCTCACGACGTCGCCAAGCGGATCCGCGACCTCGGACGCCGGGCCGTTGTTGCGACTGCCGATGTGAGGAAGCTGAGTGAGGTGCAAGCCATGATTGATAAGACTGTTGGGGAGCTGGGTCCGTTGAATACCATGTAAGCCGTCTTTTCGTCTACTCATTGAGTTCGTTCATGAGCGGAGCATGCTTCTTTTTTGAGATGAGAGAGTGATGGTTGCTGACAACGGGAAGGATCGCGAATGCGGGTATTGCACAGGTCAAGCCACTCCTTGACCTCACCGAGGAAGAATTCGAAAACATGTTCCGCGTCAACGTATTCGGCGTGCAGAACTGTTACCAGGCTGCCGCAAAACAGTTGATCAAGCAGGGCAACTGCAAGCCCGAAAGCCCCGGAAAGATCATCGGTGTAAGCCCTCTATCCCTTCACCATTGATCCCCCCTCAGACATAATCACAGACGAGACTGACATGTCACCCTAGTGCTCCTCCATTGTAGGCTTCAAACCCTTCGCCCTGCTCTCGCACTACTCGGCCTCCAAATGGGCCGTGCGCGGCCTCACCCAGGCCTCGGCCATGGAATACGCCGAGCACAACATCACCGTCAACGCCTACGCGCCCGGCATCGTCGGCACGGCCATGTGGGACCTGATTGACGAGAAGCTAGGCGAGAAGACGGGCGCGAAGAAGGGGGACACCATCAAGAAGTACACGAACGAGCTGATTGCGCAGAAGCGGACGAGCGTGCCGGAGGATGTGGCGAAGCTGGTGAGCTTTTTGGCGGGGCCGGATAGTGATCATGTCACGGGGCAGACGCAGATTGTTGATGGCGGGATTATTTACACTTGATTGAGTAGCTGTGTGACTACCGGTACTGCGTCTAGGGGTTATGGAATGTTATTCTTATGTATGAGAAATTTGTTGTCTCGGTGTTCGGGTGATCAGGCCATCGTGAGCTATGCTGTTGGTTTCGGGTGAATGAGGGCCGGGTGAGGGAGCTTCCCGGTCATAGGGCTGTCACACTGTGAAGATGTCCCGCTCTAAACATGCCAGATGCAAGAGCTCTTATCGACGTTGAAGGTGTCTTATCGATAATGGATGGGCTGATTGAATCGTTGAGTAAGAAATACTTCATGCTTGTAAGACTTCACCAGGAAGATAAGAAGGGGCACAACGTGGCGCGGGTGAAATGGGGGTGGCCGTGGCTCGTCACTTAACGGCAACCTCCAACGTCGAGGGCGCGCTTCTTGTACAGAGACTGCTGCTGCAACGAGAGCCGAGTTGATAAGCTCATTGTGAGATGTTCTTACTCGGAACGGATGGGAGTGATGTGGTGGTGTTCAGACTTTACGGTTCGCGCACTTGAATTGTTTACTATGAGAGGCGGAAAAAGAAGGGTAGTTGTCAAGGCAATCAGTTGGCAGGCTTCGAGGCACTTGGCCGGAAACGTCTACACTGCAAACGAGAGCCTCGACTCATTCGAATGATCCTGGTATCTCATTTGTGATACTGAAAGGTTACTTGATCTCTAATCCAAAGACTGGATGAAGGATTCACTACCGACGGGAGGGCCCACGTCACTGATTGCACGTCACAGAAAGAACATGTTTGTGGGTAAGGGTTTCATTTCAATTACTGTATAGAGCAGTAGTAATAATAGGTCAAGCCACCTTATGGCTTACAATAATACGCCTGGTCATTTTATGACTGGTCGTCAACAAGTCTAGACATCTTGTGTGTCTGACAGCAAACCAAGGCTATGCGATGCTCCCGTGATCCAAAACAAACAAACCATGCCAACGCCGATAGCTCCCAAGTGGTAGTAGTAGTGACCTCCAATCAGTGAAATGAAACCCAACCCTCACTCAACCCCATCCTGATGTGCAGGCACAAGCTGCTACCCATCAGACCTCGCCCATTCGTCCTCCTCTAGGCATCATAGAGAGCCTGCCCTGCATAGATGCTATTGTGGGCATCAGTCATGTGCTTGTAGCAGTCGCCAGAGTTGTCGAACACCGCCATGCAGTGCCAGCAGACGTGGGCACCGCACTTGCACTCCAGGTGATTACACCCTTCGTAGCGGTCGACAGGCGTCTTGCACTTGGGGCACGGCTTGATGTTGAGACCCTTGAAGAGCTCAGCATTGACGTGGTCCTCCGCCTTATCACACGTGACGTTGTCGTCGTGTGGCATGTGGCAAGATGTGCAGAGGATCTCAAGACAGCCAATGCAGCGCTGGATGGTGCCCTTGTTGTCTGCCGCCATGGGAGTGACCTTGTAGAGTTGCTCGCAATGCGGAGTGGGACAGCAGTGGTAGGTGGCGGTGTTGGCTTGCAGGTAGGAGCTCAGAGAACGCTCGATGAGCTTGTCCACGCCCTGGTAACCCAAGTGGGAGTCGAGCTCTGGGAGTGTGATGGGCTTGCCGCACTTGCCAGAGTCGCCGAAGCACTTGATGCCGTTCTCGCTTGGGGACTTTGCGGTTGAGGAGACTGTGTGCTCGTAGCACCCAGCGCAGTAGATGTGTCCGCAGCTGGTCCGTACTGTTTGCTCTGGAGGGCAGAAGCAAATGGCACACTCGCGGTCGGTGCAGTCTTTCATCCGTCCTTCCGCAAAGTTGTAGGAATCCCAGTTATCCCCGTAAGAGTCCATGTATACGCGCATGACCAAGTCCATAAGCTCTCTCTTGAAGAGGATGGATTCCTTGATCGCGGAGATGAATTGGATGGATGCGACCCCTCTGTCGATAGTGTCGGACCATCCGTCGGTGGGGTGGATGATTCTTGTCTTTTTCATGTGATCTAGCCACTTTGCTGGGAAGCAGTACTCCAGGTTGAAGCAGATGTCTGCAAACAACTGACTGATACCAGCAGACTTCTGGACCGTGTTGTTGAGCTCTTTGACTATCCGTCTCGCGTCGGATTCCTCGTCACAAATAAGTCTGACGGAAGATATGTCGCCATGATCTCTGATCCGGTCCTCTACGATGATGGTGCCGTGAGCAGAGAACAAGTCCTTGATGGCTTGGAGCTGAGCTGCTGGCGCGAGCTTGGCGTTGGAACCCCCAATGAAGGTGCAGCTGGGATAGAGCGACGCTGAGAGATCATGAATGATGTCCGACTTGGTGGCCTTGAGAGGAAGTCTGGTGAGCTGAAGCTGTGGACCGCGCTGGCCGGTAAGGAACGTCGCCTGAACATAATTCCCGCAGACTCCAGCTTCCCCGTCGTTGAAGCGGCGGACAACCTCGCGGCACTTGGAGGCGTCACTATACGTGAGCATGGCCGTTGCAGTGGGGTTGCGCCAGTGGAGTCTGACAATGTTGGCCAGCATCACAGAGGAGTATGTGTGTTTGTGGAAGCTGGCGAGATAGGGGATGCTCCCGGAGAGAGTGGTGGGAGGAATGACGATATCCTGAACCTCCAGACCAGGGCCAAAGGTTACATCTGCGCCCAACATCTTCTTGACAAGCTGCTCTGACGCCATGATGGGAGAAACAGTTGACTGAGTGGAAGAAGACATTGTAAAAAGACGACTGAGGATGTGGTGTAGAAATGAAAGGTAAGTAGGTACTCTGATGAACAGAAGTAGCTAGACCAGCAAGTAATGCGACGAAACTGCTTGGAGTTCAGGATCGTGCAAGAGTAGAGTAAGATTGGCTGAAAAGCAATGTGTAGACTGCAGAGAGAAGTGGATGATGGATGAGACGAGAAGACGAACTGCTTCTAGGGGGGGAGAAGACGGCATTATATACGGGATTCCTGTCCTGCCAGGTGCCGCCAGGAACCTAAAGGAGATAGGTCTTGGACCGGGCGACGATTTCACGGCGCGTTACCGCAAATGAGGGGCTATGATGCGTAACCTGGGGGGCGGGGGTGACGGGTGCTGTTATGAGGGCATTTCAAGGTGGTGTTAACCGTCAGGGTAGGCCCGAGCCCATGGAAAGCTTCCCGCACCGTTCGAGTAGTGTAAATGAGACCCGCAACTTGAAGGTTGCATGAGTTCTTGCCCTGATCCGAGGGCTTGGATATCCCAAGGCACATTGCCAGGTCCGGCAGTGTGGAGCTGCTCTTCGACACATATGTCTGCTGTTGGAACGTACTAGACATTGTCGAAGTAGTCAATTCTCAGCTTCTTATACCGGCTGTCTCTGAGGTCTTGCACCAATTTGAACCAATCTTCAGGGAAATGGTCCTAATCACCGCCAATGTGCGCGTACCGTTGCCTCGCCCAATCATATGGATTGCCTAAAGACTTCACGCCGAAGAAGCGGGCATTCAGACTTACCTGGATGACTTGGGCGTCTTATACCTTGAAGGTAAAGTCAGGGTAACTGCGCATTTCCAGGCCTAGCCCTTGGAACCTCTCCGGCACTAGGAACCTGGGTATTGCCTCTTTCCAACCCGGTCAAAAACTTAAAGCCGAAGAAGTTGCCACAAAACTTCGCTCCTCTCGTTGTGGGATGCCCAATTGCGAGAAACCTCCCCTTCCAATGGATTGGCCTTGGGTTGCTTGACCTTGACGGCTTGCTTGCCGAAATCCGGCCTCAGGCTTGCCGTGGAGAGGCTGTACGTGGACAACATTCCGTGTGGCTGGATAGAGGACATCGAACATGCCTTGGGATTTGTCTGGCAAAAGAAAACTCTGACGGTGACTCCTGTGAATTTGCGCTTCGAGTGCTACTGGCACGGCACAATGCCTCAGGTAGATTATTCTTGGCCACCACTGTTCCAAGAGGAAATTGGAAGAAATATGTCCTATCAGGTTCTGCCTTTGGTACTATCATTCGCGATGGCAAACCCGATGGTGTGTTATCAGCATGAAGTATCTAAAGAAAGAAAATCATCCGGAATGTTGAGGCAAATAATTGGACAGAATGTCGTAGTCTTCATGCTGCAGCTAGAACGGAAGGCACCAATGACAATGTGGGACCGAACAGGAGTAGACGTCGAAGATGGGGGAACTTTGACTGAGACTTGTAAGAATACTTCTTTGGCCCGAGGCTTACTTGTCAAAGGAATTGAAAGAATGTCCTGGTGGTTATTCAGTTCAGAGCTACTGAGATGAAGCCGAGCTTGACGGGCCCAAATTGGCATTGGCTGGGATGACCGATATCTTCCAGCCTTGGATGCTGCCCATAGTCACTCTAACTCCTCCTGCGCATTGTAGCAGGTGGTGAAGAGAATACCGGGAAAGGCTAAGTTCTAGGAAAAGTGAATCCGTGAACCAAGTGGGTTTGGATCTCTGGACAGAGATATAAATCCAAGCAGAGCTTAAGAATGCCAATATTCCTTGAAAGCAAAGATCGGAGAGCAGCTCGACGGAGAGAAACAGACCGCGTGAAATTTGGTCATAGTGCATAATCCGTCCAGAGGCTTCAGCATGGCATCAGCCAGGATATAACCAAGAGCAGGTCAAGTAAGGAATCGAAGGGCACAGGTCATGAGGAAAGCTTGTCGATGCAGCAATATGTATAGGCTGATGAGGCCGAGCTACTATGTACAGAGAAGTTGTCCGGTCACAGACTAATGTAGTGCTAAGCGACACGGAATAAAGAAGCAAATACACGCTCAATGGGATGTTTTCCCTGAAACTCCACGCTCAAACATGAAAAGACAGGAAGACACCAACAACCACTCGCTTAGCAAGCAGACAAAGAAGTCTGGCCCTTGCAGTTGGCGGTGGTGCTGACCTTGGAGCTCTCGCCGCTGCCCTTGGAGACACCCTTGTACTCCTGGCAGACCTTGGAGACGCTGGAACCGCAAGTGTTGGAGATGGTGGCGACGTCGCCGTAGTTGGAGTTGATGCCGACGAGCTCCTTGACGCTCTTGGCCTTGACGTTCTTGACGATGACGTTGCGGGGGCCGCCGTTGTTGGTGCAGTCGCCGCAGCCGCGGTAGAGCTTGCCGGCGGTGACGACGGTGAAGCCGTCGATGGTGACGGTGCCGCGGCCGTTGTGCTGGACGACCTTGTCGACGGCGTTCTGGGCGCCACCGCCCTGGATGAGGACATCACCGGTGCCAAGAGCGGAGATTGCATCTGTAAATTGGGGTTAATAAGCATGTCTTGAAGGGTTCGAAGCAGAACATAGGAGTGAACATACCCTCGCAGACGTCACGGAACCAGACGTTCTTGAGAGTGCAGGCACCCTTGCAGTGGACACCCTCGAGCTGGTTGGCGCCAATAATGACGTTGCTCAGGGTGGCGCCGTTCTCGAGAATGAAGACGGCGGAGTCACTGCCAGTGTCGGCGTCGGTGTCGCAGGCACGGCCACGGTCGAACTCCTTGTTGGCGTAGTCCTTGGAGCCCGAGATCGTGGAGGGCGCGGAGAGGGAGACAATGGAACCGCTGCGAGTGGGAATGTTGAGAGTCTGGGCGGTGGCCATGCCAGCCAGGAGGGCGGAGACGAAAACCTTCGTCTGCATTTTGAGGGATGAAGTTGACTTTGCTGAGAGAAGCTGGGCTGAAAAGACTGAGAGACTGTTGGGTGATGTCCTGAGTGAGCGTGGTGAAGAGAGAAGGGTAGGAAAGGACTGTGAGGATCTTCTCAGAGTATTTATGTTGTTCCGAGTCGTCTCCTGAATATCATGTCAATTTCACAAAGGAGACATTCCAAGATTCCATCGCGGAAGAGAAGTTTCACATTGATCGTAGAGTCCAGGTCGGACAACACCAACTCACTAGCAACCGTCTGATATCTCCACCTTCAATTATGAGAGCCAAGTAACCAAGAATCTCCTTGGTGGAAATATCAGACGTTGGTACCGGTATACCACAAAAGCAATCAACTCTGGTACGCCGTCAACGGATCCTCGCCCGAGTACGTGGGTGGCGGCCGCGCTGCTCGCCCAAGCATCCATGCTTCTCATGTACCGACGCCCATAACCCACCAATTGGCACGTTGTGGGATGAGAGCCGTCAACCTAGTCCCGGTAGTCAAAGGCTCCAGATAGTCTATTGTGGGTGGAGGCGCTACGGCCGTGCCTAACTTCATCTGTTCTCTTTTGAACAACTTGGGATATCAAAGTTCTTGGACCTATTGGGGGCGATAGTGGTCTGTGGTGACTGACCTCGTGGCTTGCGGACCCCGACGACAAACAGCCTGATGAAGCCAATGAGAGACTATCTTGTACGCACTTGCTGGCCTGGTAGGACTTGGCAGATAATCTACTCAATACGGGCAGGTAAGGGGGATGTCTTCAAGCACAGCCCCCTTTTACATACGTGTGAGTCTCATCGGGGGTGGAGAAGGCAAGAGCTGCTTCCTGGCTAGGAAACGTAGGCGATGGTCGTCTCTTGTCACGAGTTATAGCACGCAGCAATGGGCATACGGAGTATAGTAAAAGTAGCTTAACTATCTAAGTAGAAATAGACAAAAGGAAAAGGTCTATATATACAATATCTAAAATAGATACGTAATTTAATACGTAACGGGTACTTCGTAAAATACGGATTACGTAATATACCCCCTAATTACTATTACTAAGGAGCTATTATACCTAAAATAGGATCTCTAAATACCCTTATAAAGGCCCGATTTAGTTAGATATAAATAAAAAAAAAATAAGTATAAGGGATACGCGTTTTTTAAACCGCGTTTATTATAAATATATCCTTTTATTTAAAATAAATAGAATCCTAACTTAAAATAGTAAGTATCCCGCTATTTTTAATATATAAATTACTAAGAGCGAGGCTACTTAGCTACTTCGTATATATCTAAATTCTTATAGCATTACTTAGCTATTATTTTTCTTCCTCTTTTTAACCTCTCGTAGTTATTATAAGTACCCCTATTTACTACGCGCGCGCTTATACTATCGAATTATTTATTAATTTTATTTTAAATATAAATATTTAATATATTTAGAAGTAATAATAAGTTTTATATAATTTTTACGATACGTTTTATATATAGAATATATAGTTTATTAAGAGTTTAAATAAGTAATAATAATAATAAGCCCCTTGAGGTTATTACCCCCCCCCGCGCCCTCTAACCTACTTACTAAGGCCCGGTTACTAAGCTCTCCCTCCTTAGCTAAGAGAATATTAAGGTTATTAATTAAAATACTAAGGATTTTATTAAGTTTAAAACTCTCGTTAATAATACTAATAAGAGTAATAATAAAGTAAATAGTAATAATAAAAGCTCTAATAAGCTTTTACTTATCCCCCCCTTAGAGCTTAAAAATAAAAATAAGTCTAATTTAAAAATCGAGCTTTTTAAAAAAAAGTATATTATATATTATTATCCTAAGAGTTCGTATTTAATATTATTTTAAATTCTAAAAAATATAAAGCTAGCTCTTTTTAAAAAGATAATAAGAAATAAAAGAGAATACCGAGAAGCTAAGGCACCCCCCGTAATAAGTATAATTCTTTTTTACTATTTTAAACCTATTTAACGTATACTTAGTTTTTAAAAAGTTTAAAGGAAAGGCTCCTAAGGAACGGGAGATTTAGTATATACCCTATTTTTAAGTAGCCCTCTAGTATACTAATTATAAAAATAGTAGTTATTATTTTATAAAAAGTAATAGCTAGTATATACGCTATTTTAATAGCCGTTCGGCTACGTAGTATATTAATATACTAATCGTTTTATAATTAATAACTTAGGCCCTTATTAAGGTTATTATAAATAGTACTTCTTTTTTTATAAATATATTATCCTTTTTTATTTTTAAAAAGCGTACTCTTAACTATAGTTTTAATAAGATATTATTAAGCTCCGTAGTATTATTAAATAAATAAATAATAATACTAAAATATACGAGAACTATATTAGCTTCTATACTAAGGACTTCTTCCCCCTATGCCCCCGGACCCCTCCCTTAAGTATACTTATATTATTAGTTACGCTTATTATAGTTATTTATAACTAACTACTTATTACGCTACTCGCTCCTATATCCTAAGTTATTAACTTAATAATTACTCTATTTACTGCCCTCTTTATTTATAACTTCGAGGACTTTAAAGCGTATAAAGCGTAGTTCTTAATAAATATAACTAGTCTCCTCGTTATTAATACTATAATCTTAATAATCTCGTTCTTTTTAAACTAGGATTTTAAATAGTAAATATAAGCCCTAGTCTTATTTCTATATACGTATACCTTATAAAGTAAGGTTATTTTAAGAGTTTAGGCCTTTAAACTAAGAAAAGTTCTATTTTATTTATTTTTAAGCTTCTAGGCCGTACTCCGGGTTCTATTTATTATCTATTTTTAAGTATTAAGTTTTTTTAAGCGTAGCTTAAATTAATTATTTTTAATTACTTTAGCTATTTATAATAACTTTTTATATATTATAAAAGTTAAGAAGTATATAGAAGTATTCGAACTTAGTTTATAAAAAGTTTTTAATAAGCCTATTTATTAATATATTTTTTATTATTATATAAGTAACTTTAAAACTATTTTTAATATACTCTTATCTTAGCTATATATTTTAAATATTAATATAATAAAGTTAAGTAGCTATTCTTTTCCCTTTCTTTATAATAAGCCAAATTATTTATTAATTATCGTAGTTAACTAACTATACTTCTCCTAAGTCGAGGGTAGTATCCTTAAAAAGGCGCTTTAAAACTATAGTCTCTTTTACGGTTTTTTTAAAATAAAAAAGCTTAGCTTTAGTAATTAATATCGTAACCGTCGCTTAGTATACTAATTTTTATTAAATAGGGCTATTAAAAAGGAATATTATATAACCCTAAGATAATCGTCGTATTACTTTATTATTTATAAAGCTAATATCTCTAGCTAGGAGTAATAATTATATACTTAATATATTATTATAATAGAGCATAAGATATCTTATTATATAAAAATACTAAATATACTAATTAATTATTTTAATATAAGTTGTGCTCGGGTTAATTAAGAAACGTAATAATTATAAGTAAATAAAAACGACGTTTAGTCTAATTATAATAGCTATATAAAGCATACTTTTAACCTTCTCTTAGTAGCTTTTTATTTCTTTTTTTATTACTTACTCCTTATTTAGTCTAAACTCCTCTTAAAAAAGAGGGGTAGCTAGATATAGCGAATTTATAAAGTTAAAGCGCTTAATAACTCGCTCGATATATACGTTATAAATAAAGTAAATTTTATAAATAGGACGGTTTTATAAAATCCGCACTCTAAAGAAGTAATTAATTAGTTTATTCTCTTTAAAGTTAATATATTTTTTTATATTATTAATAATTTTCTAAGTTACTTTTTAGTTATTTTAATAATAAAGAATAATAAAGTTATTAATATAGAATACTAGTATTACTTTTTTATCTACGGTTTAGTAAATATAGATCTCTTTATAATTATATATTATATTTATATTATGAAGTATAGAGGTAAAGGTTTAGAACTATAAAATTAACGAGTCTTAGAGGTCGTATAGAGCGCGTTAGAGTTTACTTATTTTATTAATAACTTTATATCTTTCTAAGAGTTTAATAATTACTAGTTTTTCGTTCTTAATAAGTACGTTAAGGAATACGTTAATAGTATTATATTAGTTAGTCTTAAGGTCGAATTAGGTAGTTATTATTATTATAAACCTAAAGGCTTTTATAATAACTATTAAAACGTATATATTTTATAAAGGGTTAAGTAGTTATATATTCCCCCTTATATATATACGTACTTTTACCTCGCTAACCTCGTTATTAGTATTATACTTATAAGTATATACCTACTTTAATAAAAGTAGGCTCTCTTATTTAAAATTACGGTCGACTTTTTCTTATATATTAATATCTCGTAGCTTTTTTATTTCTATATCTATAGCCTCCCTAAGTAGTTTTTATAGTTACTATAAGAAATGTTTAATATTACTAAACTTCTTTAGTAAGCTCTAGAAGTTAACTTTAGTAAGTTAAGGTTTCTAAACTCCTCTAGAGCGCTCTAAATAAGTCTTATAAACTACTCTTTTTATTACTTAATAAAGTATTATATATCTTATACTACTCTTTTTTATAGCTTTTTACTAATTAAGTATAAAAATAAAAAAAAAGTAGTCTTAGTAGTGGTTATAATAATCGCTATTTTTTATATTCGAATATAAGAGCATTATAAAAATATTATTATCGAAGCGTTATAGAGGTTTATAAGTCCGGTTTAAACGTTTAGGACTTAGTAGAGCTTTATTTAGTACTTAATAAAGTAGTTTTTATAAGCTCTACTTTTATATAGTATTAGAGGTTTATTATAAAGCTTTTTTATTAACGTCGATTTTAGTATTAGAATGGGGTAGGGCGATTAGTCCTAGTATTTCTTTTCTCTAAAGCAGATTAAGTATAGGGACCTATAAAAGAGCTAATTAAAAAAAGATATAAAGAGAAGGGCCCCTAATTAAAGAGAGGAGCCTAGTAGTACGGATTTTTATTTTAATTATATATATACTTTTTTAGGATCGAACTAGAGCTTTTTTAATAATTTATTTTTAAATATAATAATATAAAACGATTAGGAACTCTACTCTTTTAATCTAGTTAATATTACCCTCTTTTTTTAGTTATAACTCTATTAATTAAAGTTATATTAACCCGATTAAAAGAGGTATTTTATATTATTTTTATAAATATTAGTAGTTCTTCTTAAGTACTATATTATAAAAGTCCTTTATACCCTATACCTTTTTAATAGTCTCCCTTTTTAAAAATCCCTTCCCTTTTTAAATAAGAGAATAAGTAAAAAAAAGCCTAACTCGATCGGAGATAATTTAAATAAATAAGTAAAAAAAAGTAATATAATAATTAAAATAAATATAAGTAGTAAGACTCTAATTAAAAAAAAGACTAAATAATTAAGATATAAAGATAAAAACGTATAAAAAAGGGCTTCTTATTTAACGAGAGGGGGATATAATAAACCTTAATAAGTAAGTAAGATAAATAAGTAGAAAAATACGCGGATACTTAAGACCGGATTAGGTCTAAATACGAATACTATAATAATATAATAAAACGAATAATAAATTAAAATTAGAATTAATAAAATACTTTAATAAGTATAACTAGTTATTTAACTAGACTATTCCTTATTAATCGATATAGCCTAGAGATTCGATAATAGACCTATTTAGAAGTACGGATATATCGGACTAAGGGCGCTCGGGAAACTAGCTTTTAACTAAACTTATTAATAATTTTAATTAATATTACCGTAGGCCTAATACGAAGTCTAATTAAAACTCTAGTTATACGCTTAGTAAGGGTTAAAAAGGATAGTCTAAATTACGTTAATTAGGATAATAACTACGCTTTAATTATTAGGACGGCTCTTCTCCTTTTTTTTTAAACTCTATTTAAAATAAATAAACTAATATAAGATTATTAAAATTATAAACTAAATTAACGAATTATACTTTTAATAACCTCGGGTTATAAATATAAATAATTAATACGTTACTTTTATTACTATTAGCGCTCCTTAGGACGTTTAATTATATAAACCTAACCCTTTTACTTCGGATAAACCGTTTATTAAACTAGTTTTTATAGTTTATTAAGACCTATAGATTATAGAGTTATTTAATAACAAAAAGCCTACCCTTAGTAATAGATCTATTTACTAATTTAATTAAAAAAGGCTAGTTATAGCTTAGGTTAAGATAAATACTTTAATTAATACCCTCTTAAGTACTATCGCTACTTAGATTTAAATAACTATACTTTAAATTAAGGACCTTACGATTCCTTAGCCTAATTTAATAAAAAATATAAGGTTTTATAAAATACTATTCCTTAATTAAAAGGGGACTATAATTTTTAAAAATAATAATATTATAAATTTTTTAAAAAAGTTCGAGGACTAGTACGAGATTAATAGGGTCCCGGACCGATTTAAAAATAAACTTATTACGTATATTATAAAAGGAGATTATTAAACTCTAGTTAAAGACGTAATTAAAAGACTACCCTAGGCCTAAGCTAAGGATTTCTTTTTAAAAAAGTATAAAAAATAGGATACTAATTACTTTTTAAACGAGGAAAAGTAAATTAAAAAAGTTATTAAAAAACTACCTATTTCGTTTTTTAATTTAGACTCTACTTAGGTACTATTTATTAAAATTAATAATATAATTATTTTTACTAAATAATAAAACCTCTATATCGTAACTAATAAGAGCTTAATTAAGATTATATATAAGCGGTTTTATACTAATATTATAAAAGAAGTAATAAAGGAAGTTAAGGTTATTTTAAATAGTTTTATTAAATTAACGAAGTACGCGAGGTTTAAAGTAGGACTTCTTAATATAATTATATATAAAAAGGAATATAACCTATTTTTTATAAATAATTAGAGTTAACCCGAAACCTCGCCGCGATCCCCTATTTTATAAGTATATAAAAATACTTAATATTAGTATTCGAACTATTAATAATATCGCTAGTTAATAATAAGAGCCTAGGTTACCTAGGTAACTATTAATAATATTACTAATTCTAACCTAACTAATAAAATAAGTAAACTAAAGATTTATTAAAATAGTATTTATTCTCGAGGTCTTACTCGTATATTTAATATAAGCGCTATGCGTCTTAATCGGCCCCCGAGTATAGGACCTAAAGACCGTTACTAGTATTACTAAAGTCTATATTACCGGATTATTAAGGATTACGATTAATATACTTTTAATAAGGACGCTTATCTTATTATTTTAGCTTAGGGAGCTTAGTATTACGAAAAGCGTAATAGTTATAAGCTTATAAAAAATATCCTTTTTATTATAATTAAAAATAAAAAAAAGCGTACGATTATTAATTACGTTACCCTTTTTTTTTATATAATAAATATATTAATTAAGGAAAATACTAAGCTTTTAGCTAAGTAGATTTTAGATTATTAAATCGGACTACCCTAATAAACTATATTTATACTTTCCTTAACTAATTTTATAAGCATAGTTAAATACGTTTACGTAGTACGACCTAACTTAGATTACTATAACTAAGTAAACGTTTATATTATTTATAAAAGAAGACTACTTAAGAACCGTACCTCGGTAATTACGTTATACTTTAAAAAAATATATAGAATTAATAACCTAAGCTAGCTTTTATAACTTAAAAAAAAACGGTTTCTTTTTCTAATTAAAAAAAAGAAATTATAAAAATTAATAATAATAATAAGGTTTTTAAAATAGTAGAGAACGTAACCTCTATATTTATTTCTAAGCCCTAGCTTATTAAAGTCCTAATTAGTACTCTTAATACTAGTACTTAAAGAACCTAAGAGCCTCTTTTTTATAAAACTTAAAAAATAATAATTATAAATTAGACCCGCGACTTTAACTTTAAAATAAAAATAAGGAAGCTAATAAAAAAAAAGCTCGAGGCCCCGATCTCGCTTCTTATAAACCTTTTATAAAAATTTATATTAAAATATATTATAATAATAATAACTTTAGTACGTAATTAAGAGTATACTAATATTAATAAAATTTTATTAAAAGCTCTAAAATCCTTAGTAAATTTAATAAAAAATAAGTAATAATAAAAAGATATTAAAAATCTTTTTAATAAGTATAACTAAAACCTCTTTTTAAAGCCGAGCTATATAGCTAAGATTAGTAGAGTTAGAGGCGCTAATCTAACCTCTAAGCTCCTAACTTTTATAATTTTAAATATTTACCTCTAGTTAAAAGTCTAAATATTTAGTATAAATTAAAATAATAAGGGTTTAATAATCGTTACTATTTTAAATACTAAGGCGTAAGTTAATATCTTTTTAAAATAATATATTAAAAAAGCTAGTATTTCTTATATAATAATAAAGCTTTAGATATAAACGTTTAAATACGATCTAATTAATTAAATAACTTTTAATAGCTTTTATTTTACGGATATATAAATTAATAAGTTTAAAATAACTACTTATTTTTTTATTAAAAATAAGTAAAAGACTTCTTATCCGTTATTACTAAGTTTTCTATTTATATAAAATACTAAGCTATTTTTTAGATATAATAAGTTAATAATTATTATTTTAATTTATATTAAGGACGCGAGGCTAAGGATCCCCGTAGGGATAATTAGGACGAACGGTTTTTAGAACGTAAAAGATATTTTACTCTAGTTTAAGTAGTATATAAAAGAAGTTCTTAGATTAGAAAACTAAATACTAATAATATAACTAGGGATATTATTAGTTTTAATAACTCTTATTTAGAATCTAAGTTAAAAAAAGACGAGCGTATTATAGCGGTCTTAGACTAAGGCTAAGTTAATTAGATTATAATTATAATTATACTTTATACGATCTAATTTTAAATTATATAAATTAAGAAAGTAATAGCGGCCGCTCGGGGTAAGGCTAGAAATAGACCGAATAGATTAGTTAACTAAGACGATTTATATTTTTTAATAAAAATACTTATTTCTTAATAAGAGGAGTTATATATTAAATAACGAATTATAAAGTTAGAGCAAAAGGTATTAAAATAGTACGAAATAATTAAAAAAGCTTTTTATAAGATTCCCTACGCTATAAAAACTAATATAATATATAAAAAGAAGGATTAAAAAGTTTAGTTAGTTAACGATATACCTTTTAATAAATTAATACTTAATAGCGATCTTTATTAAAAGCTTAAGAAACTTAAAAAAGTTAAAAATAAGCTACGAAACTAATCGGGCCCTTATAAAAATATTATTATACCTAAGTTCTTAGATATAAAACTAAGCTCTAGATTAATAAACGACCGCTTTTAAACTATTTTTAAAGATTACGACTATTTCTTATTTTATAAATAAGATCTCCTTAAGTAAATACTCCTTAATTAAAAAAAGCGCTAGTATAAGACTTTTTTAAATATAGCTATTTTAACCCTATAGTTATGCTATTATAATTAATTAAGACTATACTTTATAAGGCTTAATAAGTAAAGGGTATCCCGATCCTAAAAGCTCTATTATTAAAAGCTTTTAAAATAATCCGAGAACGTATTACCTAGGGTATTATTAAGAAAAGCTATATTACGTATTAAAACTTCTAGTTCTTAATAATAAAAAAGGATAGTAGTTTTTAGCTAATTAACTTAGTAACTAAAGTTAACGCTATTACTTTTTAAAACGCTTAGTAACTACTTAATATTAACGAGTTCTTAAAGGAATTTATTATAAATTAACTTATTTCCCTCTTAGATTTCTTTTCTAATTATAATTAAATTTTTTTAAATAAAAAGAGCTATAATTTAATAACCTTTTTAACTCTACTTAGGCTATATAAATACTATACCATCTTAATAAGAATAATAAATTTAGTAGTCTAATTTTATTAGATTATAATTTATATTCTCTATAACTTAATTCCGAAATACTATAGCGCTTTTATTAATAATATTATAATTAAAGGCCCGTAATCTTACTATAATAATAAGTACCTAACTAACTATCCTAGGATCTAGCGATTTATTTACGAATACCTTTAGAATATCGATTTAGTCTTAGTTAACGTCGAGCTAGCTAGCTATACTATTTTTAAAGTAAAGTCGTAATAGTACTAGTTATTTATAGTTATTATAGACTATTTTTATAATATAAAAAGGAGACAGCCTAATTAGGCTAAAGTCCTTAAGATTTTTAAATAAACGAAATACTTAAATATCTTAGAAATTAAATCGTTTTTTAGTATTATTACTTTTTATTATTATTAGATTAAGTAATTTTCTTTTAAAATAGCCCCGTTATACTCCCTACTTAATAAGAACTAATTTTTTAAATAGAGAGTATTATAAATCGAAGCTATAAAAATACTTAAAGAGGTAATTACTATAGCTCTTATTCTAGTTTTACTAAACTATAGTACTAAAGCCGGATAGATTATTTTTATAATAAACGTTAATATTAAAAAATAGGGTAGTACGCTTAGTTAGATTATTAATAACGAGCGTATTATTACCTAATACGAGAGTAGGATATAGTACGGGCTAGAGCTTAATTATAACTCTAAAAAGCTCGAAATACGAGGCGTTTTAATAAGTTTAAAACGTTTTTATAATTATTTATTTAAAATTAACTTCTTATTAAAAACCGACGCTTAAGTCCTAGTTATTTAGATTAATAATATAATAAATAACCTATTATTAATAATAATAATACGCTAGCTTTTTTAAATTAGACTTTTTAATTTTAAAATTAAGTATATTAATAAAAAGAAAAATACTACGGCGGATAGCTTTTTAAAAAAAACCCCTAGCTAATCTAACCTAGTTAAAATAGAGCTTAATAAGGATATTAAAAACTTTATTAATATACGAGTTTTATAAACACGAGTTATAAAGAACTTTTTTATTATAGTATATAGTTATAATAACGCTATTATTAATTAGATATAGGAAATAAATATTCCGGCTAATATACTAGCGCTAAACGAATAATAATTAAACCTCTCGAAATAAATTACCTATTTCTTTCTTATTTTAAAAAGGCTAGCTAGTATACTTTTTAATTAATTTAAATATTTTAAATAAATAATAATACGATTTATTATATAAAATAAACTTCTATTTTAATAAGGGATAAAGACTTATCCTTAACCTATTTAAGTAATTAATAATAAGCGCCGCTAAGTAGACTTAATTAGTAAAGTATATAATAAGTCTGGGTATAGGGGACGAGAGGTTATATATTTCCGCTTTATAAATCGATATTACTAGTTAGGAATATACGCTTAGACTCGGGAGCTAATTGCGACTTACGAGGCTTATTAAAAGGCTAGATTATAATATTTTAATAACCCCTATATATTTATAGTTCTAATTTACGAACCTTTTTTTAAAGTCTATTTAAATATTTAGTATATAAGTAAATAAAAAGTTATTAAAGCGTATTATAAGTTTATAAGATACTTAGAAGCGCGGATTATAATAAACGCTATATTAAAAAATATTATAAAGTTTATTTAGGAAGATATTATTTATTACTATAAGATCTATAGTATTCTAATTATTAACGGGGGATAAGAAAATATAGGTATTATAACGTAGCTTAATTAACGATATAGTACTTAGTAAAAGGTTATATTAGCTTATAACCCTCGCGCTAATAGGCTCCTTAAAAAAGGTTACTAACTTATTACGTATATACTTCGTATCTAGTTAGATTAAAAAAAAAATATTAAACTAATACTAATTATAGCCCTTTTTATAAATAAGATAACTATTAGAGTATTATTAAGTTATATACCGTTTTATCTTATTTATAATTATTATATAATAACCCCGATTAAAAAAAGAATAGCGATTTAGAAAGTACTTAATTAAGAGAATATATATATAATAGATTAAGAAGTCTAAGCCTAATTACGAGCTTTTATTTTTTTAATAAACGACTAAAAAACTATAACTAATAAAGTCGTTTAATACCGAGCCTAAACCCGTAATTAGTTTAACTTTTTATATACTTTTTAATTAGTAAAGTTATAAATTAGTAACCTAGTTCTTATTTTTAATATTTAATAAAAAAACGATATATTAATTTCTAAAAAACTCGATTATTATTAATAAGGACCTTTTTATATTTACTTAGCCGCTCCGAACGGATCGTCGTATTAATTAGAGATATTTATTAATAAACTAATTATAGGGGCTACTTATATTAATAATTAACTTAAGAAGTTTTTAAAGTTTTTAAAAAGCTTTTACTTATTATTTAATAAGTTTAATTTTTATAAGGACTTTATTTCTAACTTAATTAACTTTCTATTCTTATAAAATATTATAATTAACGCCGTAATTCTATTTCTTAATTATAATAATAATATAATAAACTCTAGGGACGAGGATATTTAACTAGTTACTAAGTAAACTTAATTATAAATAAGGGCCTCTCGAGAGGGCTAAATTACCCCTTACTATTACTAATCCCTAGTATAAGCTACGAGTTTTTTTATTTATTAAATATTATTTTATAAGGATATTATTGAATTTTACTAATTCTTTAGTTATTTTTTTATTTAAATCCGGAATAAAAATATAAAAAGACGATAAAAAGAGAAGAATTATTTTTTAGTTATTACGATTAAAAACCTAACGACCTTACTTACTAACTATATAATCGTATTAAAAAACCCTACCCCTCTTTTTAAATATCTAAGCCTAGTTCTTTATTTAATCGAGCCCGTTTAGTATTTAGCTTAGTTTATATAACCTCTTATTTTACTTATTTTATTTTAATATACTAATAACCCTCGTAAGTTATAAATATATAGTTTTTAATAAAGTATATAAGAGGGGCATTTTTAAAAACGGAATTATACTTATCCTCTTTAGCCTTAGTAGTATCGATTTAGTTAAAAACTATATAAACTAAAATCTTAACTCTTATAATATTAGTTAGGATTAGAGATACTACCCTACTACTACTTATTATATAATAATAATAATAACCTTACTTAGAGTCGGCTCTAGACTAACTAATAGCTTACTAATCGTTACTTTTTTTAAAATAGTATTTTTTATTTTTAAAATATATATAATTATTATATTAATTATTAAAATAATCCGGAAGAGAAACGTACTTAAAGTAGAGGACTATTTTTCTAACTAGCTCCTTAGTATTAGAACTAATATATTTTTAAAAAGACCGTATATAATAGTTATAAAGTATAGTATTCCGAACGCTATAAGCCTAGATAAGTAAAGAATTAATAGTAAAGGTTCGTTTATTTAATTATTAAAATAGAGGGCCGAAGTAATTAGTATAATCGTAATTAATAAAAACCCGACGGCTTTATAAAAATAATCTACTTATAATACTAAGATTATAAACGTACTTCTTAACAACGTTCTAATTCGTAATTAATTATTAAAACTTCTAAGCTATTTCTTTTTTAATATATTTATTAACCTAAGGATTTATAATATAAAATTTAGTATAAAGCTCTCTAGCTAATTTAAGAAAAGTTAACTAACTAGTAGTTTTAAAAGTTTAAAAAGGAGTAACGTTAAATTAGGATAAAGATTAAAAAAATTAAATAGGGTAGCGCTTATTATAATCTATTTTTTATTAACCTCTCGAAACTTATAGCTCTAAGTTTTTTAAAAATAGACTTTTTTAAAAGTAAAAGAGGAATATTACTAAAGCTAGACGTTATAATAAGTAGTTTTAATAATTTAATATACGTTATTAGTAGCTAAAGTATTAAATATAATAAGTAAGTAGATTATATTATTAAAAAAAAAGAGATTAAGTAAAAAAGGATAATTACGATTAAGAAGCTATTATTTAAAAGAAGAAATAAAAAGCGATAAAGGAATTAAAAAAGGGCCTCTATATACTCCCCCCCCCCTAGATCTAGGGTATTAAAAAAGAAAGTATTATAGGCCTCTTAGCTAATCGGTACTAAATTATAGCTATTATATAAAGAAAAAAAAGAGTAAATTATAGGATTGGGGCCTTTTTATTATTCGTAATATAGCGCTTTCTTTTTTAATTAGTAAAGGCTACCCTTGTAATTAGTATAAAAGGGTAGCTTTTTACTTAGCTACTTAACTTTTCTTTTTTCCCTTTTTAACTACTTCTTTATAACTATTACTAATTAAACTTCCTCTAATTTTTACTTTTTAATTTATTATATAAATACTAACTTAGCGATTTATAATAGCCTCTTTACTTTTTATTTCCTTTTTTAAATTAGATAATAAAAAGGATATAGTACGAATTTAGAGCCCGATTATAATAAAGAACTTTAAAAATAATACTAAATACTAACTAAAAAAGTAGAATTTAGATAGATATATTATTTTTAATAAGACTAACCCTAGGATTATAATAAATACTAAGGACTCTTAGTTCGTTAATTTTAATACGAACTACTAATATAAAGCGTATACTAACTATTACCTAAACCTAATACCTAAACGAACTAGTTTCTTTTAAATAATTTTAATCTTTTATAAAATCGACTTTTTTAATTAGCTTAGTATAGGGGACGTACTTCTCTTTTTTAATTAGCGCCCTAAGGCTTTTAAGGGTCTAAAAAACTAAAAAACTTAAATAGGTTAGACTTATTATAAAGTAATAGAGATCCTAACTAATTATTATAATTTTTAAAAACGCTTATTATATAAAGATTAGATTTAAAGATATAAGATCGGATTTATAATAAAGGTTATAATACGGGACCTTATTTTAGTATATAATATAGTTATAATTAAAAAGGGATAAAAGAGTACTTTTAAACTAAATAAAACCCCTATCCTAATCTTTTAAACCTAAAAAATTATATAAAAAATTAGGACTTTAGTATACTTAGTAATCTTCTCTTTTTATATTAATAATCTAGGCTATTTTATAAGAATAATTATTAACTAGTAAAATAGTATAGTTTATTAATACGATCTAAAATAAGCTCTTAGGTATTTAAAGAGGATATTTATTAATAATATCTAAGTACTAAAGGCCTTTTATAACCGGATTAATATACCTCTTTATATTTAATAACTAATCGACATAAGCGCTTACGTAATCCCTATAATATAATAACTAAGTAAATAAAAATACGGTCTATACGTACTTAAATAGTTTTGTAACGCGGTCCGATATAGCTAACTTAACTTAACTTATAATACGTATTAAATAACTTATAAATACTTTAAATTGTTTAATAATAAACTCCGCGTAGCTTAGATCTAATAGATTAGTTACGAGTTTTAATATAATAGTTATTACCTTTTTAATATAATAAGACCTTTTTTAAAAAGGTTTTTTAATAAAGTAATAGATAATTAGGACTTTAAAAATAGGCCCTATATTAACTTAAATAACTTTAACTATACTATAACCGACGCCCCTAAGGCGCTAACTTTTTAAAAATCCGGTTTTTACTTACTTAGTTTTAGGTTTATTAACTAAGATTTAAGAATTTATAACCTTTATAATTATAACTATTATACTCTTATTAATTTTATATATTTTAAAAAAACGTATAAAATAGTTAAAAACCTTAAGTAAGAACTTATTATTTTTTAAAGAATTATTCTTATTATTTTAATCTTTAAAAATACTAAAAAGTACTTAAAGATTTATAATAAGTAGCGACCCTAATTAGACTCCGTGGGTAATTAAATTAATAAAAGTTACTAACTAGTATTTAAATATTATTATTAGTAATTAATTTATATACTTAATTAATATTCCTAAGACTTATTAAGTTATAAAATCTTTATTAAATATATTATTACTTAAGTTATTACTATACCTTAGCTTAGTTTTTAATAAAACTAGTCTAAGTAATTAAAAAAATAATCTTTTAAATACTTTAGTTAGGGGCGGGGATAGTCCTATTATAAAAACTCTAATTAAAATACTAAGGGTTTAGCTAAAATAAGAGGTTATTAAGTATATACTTTTTAAGTATAATTAGGTTATATAAAAGAATAACGAACGCTAGCGTTAAGAGCTAGCTAAGTTTTATTAAGATTTTTTATAATATTATAATATATATAGAAATAAAGTTAATATTAATAAGAGTACGAGGGAATAATAAGTTAATTAGTATAATAACCCGATTATAAAAGCTATATATATATAACTCTAATTTATACTCCTTAAATATTATTATTAATAAAAAAATTTAAAGAGAATTAGGTTAGTAAAGGTTATAATCGGGAGAATACTAAGAAGGATTAGGATAAGAACTAAGTAAAGCTAGTAAAAAAAGTAGTAAAAGTAGAGGAGATAAAAAAAGCGATTATAAAAAAGAAGGGTAAGTAAAAAACTTAATATAATTAACTATATATAGTAACTAGGACTAATTTAAAATAATTTCTTTTTATAAAAGATTAGAAAAAAAGAAATTAGGGGACGATTAGAATAGGGTAGGGCGATTAGTCTTAGTATTTCTTTTTTTTAAAGCGGATTAAGTATAAGGACCTATAAAAGAGCTAATTAGAGAAAAATATAAGGAAAAGGGCCCCTAATTAGGGAGAGGAGCTTAGTAATATAGATTTTTATTTTAATTATATATATACTTTTTTAAAATCGAACTAGAGCTTTTTTAATAATTTATTTTTAAATACGATAATATAAGACGATCGGGAACTCTACCCTTCCGATCTAGTTAATATTACCCTCTTTCCTTAGTTATAACTCCGTTAATTAAGGCTATATTAACCCGATTAAAAAAGGTATTTTATATTACTTTTATAAATATTAGTAGTTCTTCTTAAGTACCGCACTGCGAAAGTCCTTTATACCCTATACCTTTTTAGTATTAAGAATTATTTTTTTATAATTAATACCTCGTCTATTGCGCGCTTTAGTATTTTACTAAGAACTATTAAGAATTAAAGGCTTAAGAACTTTTATAGTATATATAAATCTAATAAAAAGGAACGTAAATTATATAGAGCTATTAATAACCTAGTTACTATATCCCCTTTTTTACCCCTACCCCCGAGCTCGTATAAGGGGGTTATTTTAGGAGTTAATAACGATAATAAAACTATAGTAATCTCTTTTACCTTATTAACCGCACCCTATAATACGCCTATTAGTTACTTAGCGTCCTAAATAGTTAAAAATCTAATAATAATACTATTTTTAATTATAAAGTTATTTTAAGTACTAGTATTTTCGAAGTCTAAATCTACTTCCCCGAGTACTTAAATTAACTTATTATTAATATTAAAGAGTTCTTATAGCTCTTAGATTACTAGATTTACTTACTCGCTTATAATAGCTTATTTTTTATATACGGGATTATAAAAAACTTCTTTATTAAACTTAATATTCTTTATAATAAATACTTACTCGAGCATAAGTACCTAGATCTTATATAAGTTATGCGTTTTTAGTACGTATTTAATTAAGTATTTTATATACCCGCGGAGAAGTACTTTAAACTCTTTTTAATATATACCCCTCTTATAATCCTTATAAAAAGAGTATATATAGTAATTATATATATAGAGACTACTAAAATACGGGGTTATTAATTTAGAATTATATACTTAGTAACCTATTTATTACTAGTATTAATACCGCTTTTATTAGTTAATTTCTATTATAATAAGCAAATCTTTATTATTAGCCTCCTATAGGGTAATATTATAAATAAAGATTATTACTAATACTATTTTATCCTATAAATTCGTAAGGAGGTTTATAATAAGGCGTATTTTATAAGCTTTAGTAATTACTAATTAACTTACTCTTTTTATATTACTTATAGGTTCTTTTATATATAGAAATAAAAGCTCTATTCTAATTCTTAGCTCGCTATACTATATCTTATATATACGTCTAATATTAATAATTAAGAGGGCTATCTTATTATTATTTCTAAAGAAGTAGATTAGAGTCCCTTTTTAATAACGAATTACTACCTCGAGGCTTTAAAGTACGAAAAGTACTTCCTCCTCTATTTTAGTCCTTAAAAAGAACCCCCTAAGCTACTTAGTATATTTATTAAAAACTATAAGTATATACTATTATTTACTAAGAGATAGCTCAAAATAGAATAGATCTTAATATATATAGTACTATAGTTATAAAGCTTTTTTTAAAAATAGTCCTTTTAAAATTACTAACTTAGCCTCGGATAATATATATACTTTATACTTAACTTATAATAAAGGTTTAATATATATACTACGAGTCTTATATAGTAATTAATAAAGAGTATTAAGTCTAAAATAACTTATTCTAAAGTACTATAAGAGCGTACTATTAAACCTCTTATAAGTACGTTAATATAAGTAACGGAATTTTCTTTAGTTAATTAGTAATATTATACTAGCTAGGCTCTATAAAATATACTTAAGGATTATAAAAAAAAAGTAGGATTAAAAAAGCTTATATTTAAAAAAGACTAGGTTATTCTTTTAAATAAGCTACTTCTTAATAGTACTTTTTTAAAACGTTCCCTATCGTAAAGTATAATTTAGACCGTAGTACTAAAGTGCGCTTCTATTTAATAAAATTTTTAAAACTATATTAATATAGAATCCCTTAATATAACTAACGTTTTAAAGTTTTAAGTTATAAGTTCCCTTCCCCTTAGGGCCGTATAGAACGCCCTTTATAATACGAGTACTACGTGCGGTAATAAGTAATATAATAATCTCTAATTTAATATAGTTATTATTATTAGAGAGTACGTAACTCTAGGGTTTAAAGAGGCTTTTATTATTAATTAAATATATTATTTTATAGCTATTTACTACTATACTTTAAGATAGAGGATAAGTACTACTTATAGGAGTACTAAAAATTACGTTTACCTCTAAGTCTTAACCCTTTATAAGTATAGCGATTACGTAGCCCTCGTTAGTATTTACTAATAAGCTCGCTTTAAGTTAATTAAAAGATCTTTTTAAAAACCTAGGTTTCTTAGGGGTTCTATTATTCTTTAGCTATTTAACTTTTTTAAGCTTATTATAAAGTAATTTTTACTTATTTAATTTAATAATAGCGAGGACCTTTTTTACTTAGCCCTTTAGTATTCGTATTAGCGACTTATTAGCGTTTTAGTTTATAAGTACTTATTCTAACTTTTAATAAGCCGTTAGTTTTTATAAGTATACGTAATTATAAAAGTATATAATATTATTTTTATTATTTATGTTATTAGCTATATTAGAACGTCTTATAAAAGTAAAATAAGCCCCTCCTTATCCTAAAGGCCGCTTAGTATATACGTCCTAAGTAACAAGGCTAAATATATATATATAATCTCCTCGAGGGTCTTAGTATTCGTTTTAAAAATTATTAATTTATTAAAAGTCTTGTATATACGTTAGCCCTATATAGGGTTAAGTCTAAACTTAATTATAATTAAAAAGTCGAGTATAGCGATCTCTTTATTAATTTTTAAAATATTATATAATTTAGCTTAAAAATAAGTAAATTATTACTCTTTATATTAATGTTATAAGTTAACTCCGGTCTTTGCTTTATTAAGGGTTTAGTAATAATCTTCTTAAACTATATTCCTAACTACTACTTCGGAGGACTAAAGTTCTTATTTTAGTTATTTAATAAGTCGTTATATACTAAACTTAGAGTTACCCTTAGTAGCTTTTTAAAATACGTATTTATAAAGAGTAGTATTAACTAATTTTACTAATTACTAAGTAAAGAGTTTAATATATATATTAATTATATTACGTTCTTAAGCTTTAAGTTATTTATATTTAATATTAAGTTCTTATTATTTCTAAATACTTTTAAATATATAAATCCTCTTTATAAGTATAGTATAAGAATAGACTTAGTTATATAAAATAAATAGTAAAGCTAGTTTTATAAAAAGAAACCCGGCTTAGTTTTATAAGTTACTCGTATTTAAAAAGGTTAAAGGGGTTATATTAAGAGTTAGGTTTAGAAGCTCTTAGTAAAGGATTTCTTAGTTTTTTTAGTTATACTTAAACGTTTTATAACGTACTTAATAAGTTTATAGCTCTTTTTTATTATAAGTTAAGACTAATTATTTAAATTTAAAAAGTAAAGTAAGCGCTATAAAAGGGTCGAGGAGTATATCGGAGTTTAGAGTATCTAAGTTAACGTATTTTTAAACTCTTATGCCCTTATTTATAGTACGAAAAGCGTTAAACTATTTAATCTAACTATCGTAGCTAATTAACTTAGCTTAGGCTAAAATAAGTACGAGTATATTAGTTATTTTAAAAAAATTATAAAAATTATATTAATTAATATATTATTATAATATAAGGTCTTAACTAAGAGCTAGGCTTATAATTATTACGAGTTATAGTACGTAATAATAAGTATACGGAGTATAGTAAAAGTAACTTAACTATCTAAGTAGAAATAAATAAAAAGAAAAGGTCTATATATATAATATCTGAGATAGACACGTGATTTAGCACGTGACGGGCACTTCGTGAGATGCGGATTACGTGACATCTCTTCTCTAGGAAGTCGGTGTTTAAGAATGTGGGCGAGACGGCGCCCTGGGGGTTTGTTTCTCCAACTCGGGCATCTAGGCCTTTCCGACGGATGCTCCGAGCCCCACGCCCGAACCACTACTAAGAGGGTCAAAACCGGGGTGCCTTCCTGTGCTAGTCATCTTTGGGTACCCTTCTAGAGATACCGAGACAGATTCGAGATGGGAGAACATCACGCAATGCGGCGCATCACCAAAAGAAAGGAGCCGAAAGGGTGGTGTAAGCCGGCAACGTTCCCCATGAGGAAACGCTTCCCAGTGTGTGGCAGACACTATCAGAAGCGGCAGGTAGGCGAGTAGAATCCTGACGGTTATCTGAGGTTATCTGATATCATCGCGGTTGGAGTGACATTCGGATCAAAGAGGCGAGCAGAATATCCCCAACCTGCAGCTGAAATTTAAGCCTAAACAGTAGCTTACTTGCGCACATGCAGGGCCACTGGTGTTTAGGGGAAAAAAGACCGCGCATCACTTCGACTACCGTGACTAATCCCGCAGACGTGGAGCCGGGGGGCTCAGTGGTACTGGTGAACCGTGACCACTGACACTGACAACTGGGGCGGGCATTTGTCTCGGTAGATCTTAGAACGTACTCCGGTACTGCAGCATGAATCCGGGGCTTTTCTCCGTCAAGTGTCACAAGATTGAACAAAGGTGCGGCCAGAACATTGAGAAGAGGGGCATTTGCGATGGAAAAAATAATAATGGAAATTGGACGGACGATGCCAAGAGCTTCGAGTCAAGCAAAGCGCGTCGACACTAAGGCCATTTGAGGCTCTTGGCACTGCAACCCCTTGCCAAGTCTCACCGCGCCGTTGAGAGTCTTTGAGAGCAGATTGGCTCAACTTGCCCGCGAAGAAACAACATTCAACATATCGCGTGTCTTGGCATCGCGCCAAGCCCCCTTCTGGATGCGATGGATGTTGTGGAGCCTGCAACTCATTGATGGAAATCTCCTTTTTCCATTGATCGGCAGCCCTCAAACCAGATGTATCTCGTCCGATCGCGTTGGTCACTTGGTCTAAAGGAAAGTAAGAAGGTGGAAGGGTAGACAATTCGGATGGGTGATAAGCAAGATCGGGAATGCAACGATACAAAATCTCTACAGTCTTTTCATACAGAAAACACGCGCACGGCTAAGACCCTTTCAGAGTGTTTGAATAAGCCATATAATTACTACAATATGCACACCCATGTTCCCTGGCCACGCGACCCTCAGAAAGTGAAGAGATACCTTGACCTTACTGCGGCGGAAACTGACACCTCGGTAACAAATCTCTTAATCGTTCTAGATTGAAGAACCCCATCTCACTTAGTCCATGTCTCTTGCAATACGAGTTCATCTACAGGAGTCAAGACAAGACGTCGCGGGATATGGGATCCGGCTCCAGAAACCACAACTTGCCTAGCGTCAAGATCTAGTCTGATGAGATTGCGTACTCCCATGAGCCTTGAATTACCTTTGCTCAGCAACCAGCCCTACGACTCTAGGTTCGCAGCTCCGCGTTCCGCAGACATGGGCGTCCTTTCATCAACCCAGGTCCCCTGTGTCGAGCAGACAAACGGTCCCAAAGTCTACTTCAACTATAGGTAGACGCTTGAGTCAGAGTTCGGGCAGTTGTGGACTGTGATGCGCTTATTTCGACATACGCAATGTGCCAAGCTTTGTAAATTGAAACTCTGTGTCCAGACCACAACAAGGGAACATCTGCTTGGCGAGGATCAGTGAGCTGATCAAAGCTCGCGATAGTTACGGGCCGAGACACCACGGTCTCGCACGAGTCATTTCATTTGGGCATACGGATAGAGTAGTCGCTGAACGACTTGCCATGAAGCTTCACCGACACTGCGAATGGTTCCCGCTTTCGCGCCCAAGCAGGAATGTCTACGGACAGTTTCCAAACAACCCGTTGAGGAAGTCGGACATCAAAGTGGATAGCTCGTAACGAACAGAGGCAAGCCGATACAAATTGATTGCTTGTTTATTTGTCTCGCATTCGGATGTCACGAAGCTTGATGGTCGAATGAAGAAGGCAAATTCTGGCCACTGAAAGAAAACAAACGACCCAATCGATCAAAGATTCTGCATTTCTGTACCCGCAGTTGCCATTCGAATGAGGCATTGTTGCGCAAGGCTTTGGCACCCAACCTCGGCTTCTCCGGAACCGCCGGAACAACACGTCGGCTCTGACACATAATATCGACCAGAATATCACCTGCCCTCAATGATCATGAGTCTCGGAGATCCTCGCTCAACATTCACCCGTTGCGCTTCCTCCAACACAAGGAGTCCCAGTACAATTGAAGCCCTGCGGGCTCACAGCATTTCCGCAAAGGTATGAAGTGGCAGCAGTCCCGTTGGCAAACTCCAGGTCGACATCGAAGAGACCGATGTTGGTGCCGGGCGCAACAGCACTGCATTGGAGACTGGCAACGCGGGATGACTTGGTCGTGCCGAACATGCCATTGAGGGTGATGTCACGAATCTGGAATTGCGAGTTGGTGCAGTTGCCCACTCCAGGTGCGCCGCGGAAACGGGTGCACTGGGAGATTGCAAATGCAGCACCGCGCATGCCCTGAACAGTGAGGTTCTTGAAAGACATGTCCGACGCAACTGCAGAGTCAAGGTCGTTAGAGAAATCCTCACCAGGAGTGTTACTGCGTGTTCACAGCTTCAGACTCACAACCAAGCCCGCCGCCGCCGCCATTGGGAGGGTAGCCGTTCTGATCATCCGTCCAAGTTTTGAAGTAGACCTGAGGACATCGTTAGCACTGACGGGCTCTCATGGCTTTGAAAGAGAAGGGCGAGGAGGACTAACGGCATGCAACGTGTTGTCAAAGAAGCAATTCTCGACTTTCAGCCTCTCGATGGTCTCAAACTGGTCGTTGTATTGTCCAATGCTACCAAGCGCAATGCCTAAGCCATTATAGAACTTTGAGTTTGTAATGCTGACATCAGTGCTGTTTGCCTTGAGAGAGATGCTATCGTCGCCACTGTAGACAGTCCAGTTATTGAACTTGATGCCGGAGGACCGGATCGTGTCGGCTCCGTCCGTGTTCGCTATGCGAAGTCAGCGAGATTCATTCTCTTGCTAAAGGCAGAGTCTAAAGCAAGTTGTCCTAGACGTACAGCTTTGGAATCGGTTCCCGATGTTGTTGACCAAGATACTATCGAGGACAACGTTGTGAGAGTAGATTATGGACAAGGTCCTGCCAGAATGAGTGACGTTCTATCTTACACTAAGGTATGGGAACATGTACTTACCACATCTGACTTCTCAAGAAGTTTACCCCCTTCACAACAGAGTTTCTCAACCCGTTGAGAGTGAGAGCATGGGGACGACCAGGGTAGTTGGAAGTGTTGGCCTGCTGTCTGATCCACTCATACCAGTAGTCGCCGTTACCATCGAAAGTGCCTTGCCCATGGCCGTTGAGACGAACATTGTTGCCGCCGAGGATGAATGCAGTGGACTGATTCTGATACCCCACGTCCAGCGAATTGGCAAGCCAGTACGAGATGTTCGTACTCCACTAACAGCCGGTAGTCTCGCGTTAGCTGATCGCCATAAAACGAAAGTCTTGGTATTGTTTGGCTTGGCGCATCACTCAAATTGAATTAAGATCGGGAAGGGGGCTAACAAGCCTGTCGTGGAACGGTGACGTACCAGCAGAGTTCCTTGAAGATCAATCTCGACGTCGTCCAGCCAAGTGACATTCAAAGCGGAGTTGACATAGTATGTCGTTGGCTCGAACACGACCTTGCCGCGCCGGCCGCACTGCGTGAATGCCTCGAGTATAGCAGGCGCATCGTCGGTCGTGTTGGTTCCGCTGGCCTTGACAACACAAGTCTTGCGTCCAGCGGCGTCTTCAGTCTCCTGGGCACAGACCCCGGAGACTGAAGCAAGTAGAGTGCAAAGCACGCCAACAGCCCAGGTACGGCGCATGTTCAAACAACGTGTAGCAGTGCCTTTGAGCTGACAATAAGGGGTCCAGTGGCTGACGGGTGGGAGTGTAATGAACAACAGGATTGGCTCAGAACCTCAGCTGAAAGACAGAAGACCCTAGCAGTACCTCCCACCGGCAAACCGCGACGGCGCCCGAGGATTGAATAGTTTCCTAGCATCGTCAAATCGGGCTTTTCCCGGCCGAGTCTCCGCGACATCAACGTCGTATTAACTCGGTCGCAATGAACTCTCGCGCCGTATTGCGTCGGGTCAGCATTGAGTTACATCGTTGCCGTTCGACCGGTTGGATTTTGCACGAATCATGAAGGAGAAGGTACGTGAAGGCCTGGAGATCTCCACGTTCATGACTAAGTTTGTATGGCGTCGATCGGATGGCGGTTGACGATGCGGAGGCGGGGTGGTGCGGGGAACCCAGGCACGCGGTTGATAGAAAAAGCGGCACATATACAAGTAGCTCAGAGCATCAGCACAGTAAAAGTAGGTTTAAAATAGCGGATTCAAGTCTTCTAAAAATGGTTAATATATAAATAAGTACCGTATTATAGAATGTTCTACAATTACCATAGAGTATTTAGAGTAAACTTGAAGTAGGGAAGAAGTTATGAACTTGGCTGGAAAAATTAGATAGATACCTAAGTGTGCTATTTATTCTGACAGCCATGTGCCGGGCTTTTGAGGGATCTGGGTCGGGATCTCAGAGAATTTCGTCAAACCCTCAGTTAACCTTGTCGCCAAAACTCAATGCTTTGGAGTCTTTGGTGTAATTGAGTGATTCCGTCCGGCTTGGAGGTGTGGCAGGGACAATGCTTGGGTGAAAATGAGGCGTTGAGGTTCAAGCATTACCTTAGGTTTTGGACACATTCTTCAATATATTACTCAGAAGGACGACTCAGGCATTTCGACATCTTTTGCTACCAGCTGGAACTTTCACTGGATATTCATGAGTAATGGCACGCAGACATGACAACTAACGGGTGTTCGGTTGAAAATGAACATGATCTTTTCCACGACTGTAGGAATTCAGGATTTCCCTGGAGGCTGCGACTCAGCATCGCCAATGTCCTCCAAGAACTGTTTAATCGCCCTTTGTTCCTCCCTTTCCATCCATTTCCTCATTCTCCAGACGGTAAGCGCGGTAACGATGAGCGTCAACACAAAATAAAGGGCTACCCAAGGTGAAATAATTTGGGCGCTGTCAGAGGGAGTCCAATTGAAGAAAGACATTGAGAATAGACTCTAACATCTCGTTAGCCTGTTGATTCCTATCAATATCTCTATCAAGAGGCAAAACTGGGTATATCCTACGGCAAGAAAAGTGCCTGGCAGGAAAATCATCCCCAGGTGAGAAATACTCTTCATCTGGCTGCCGTCTTTCTTCGTGGCGTGAGCAATTGTGATTGCAACTCGTGCGTCTCGCCTAGTGTAGTAATTCGATTCCTGAATAACAAATCAGTCATCAAGCACACGGATACCAAACATCAATGGTGGAGTCTGTCACAGAATGGACCACCTTATAATCAGTCACTCACCATTTGTGCGGCCAACGCCATTCCCCCAAGCAGACTGTCGCATGTCCTCACTTTGCTGTCAAACTCGGCGAGCATCTCAGACAACCTTGTCTTGATTCTTTCGCCTGTATTGCGCTCCTCTAAATGGCTGTCAATCTCATCACTGCCTTCAGCGGGCTGCTTGAAGACTGTTGTCGCTAAGACCTCAGAGTGCTGGATCATCTTCACCAGCTGATCGCGCAGGCTTTCCAATCCATTTCTGAGCGAGCTCACATCAATCCATAGCTTTGTCGACTGACTGTCTCTAATTTGAGATGCAAGCTCCATTTCGTCTGTACCCAGCCTCGGGACTTGCGACTCAAGACGAAGCTTGTGTTCTAGGTCAAGGATCCACTTCTCAAGGGCTGATTGCTCACGTTCAAGGAAGTTGAAAAGACGTTTGCGTTCGAGCTCCGCAAATATCAATACTATGATTAATGGATGAAGAGCCTGCCCCTTGAACATTTTGAGCCACGAAGAAACGTGACTAATGGTTCTCGGTGTACATCCATACATCATAGCGTACGTCATTCGTTGTTTGCCAAAGTGTGTCACAGACAGTGCTATGTCGTCTTGTTTGCCCGGCGATGCTGTATCGGACTTGCAATTGTAGACTAGTCATTCTCATCGTGTTACTAGGCACGGCCCTGGGTTTATGGTTTATGGTTTATGGTTTCGGGTTGGCAAGAGGGTATTGAGTTACGGAATCAACCAAATTTACCCACTTGGCAGTAATTAAGTAAAGGTCTTTACGTACCGATTGCCGAACTCTTTGAGTCGCCAGACCCCCAAATCACCGATCTGGTATTGAAGACAGCCGTGGACGTCCTTCCGAGGAGGAATGTTAGGGAGCGATGTTGGTGGAGACCATCAACAATTCTGCGGAATATCCCTTGCTCGTATGGTATTGCCATAGTTTCACTGGCCATCTCAGACCCTGCGTTAGGTCTTGAATGCATTACAAGAATGAGTCCTGGTTGGCTAGGAACTCCTTGCAATGGAGGCGTCTGCTTGGAAATTAGGATATGTAAGAACTGAGCGAGATAGGGATCTGTTGTTGAACAAAACAGGCCATACCGATTCCAGCGAGCTGGCAAAAGCAATTCCGGAGTCATACTTGGGTACCTCGTACGTAAGTTCGATTTGAGAAGTCTTAAATCGCGTTTAAGAGCTTGTTTCCTAAATGGAAGTTGGACGACTCACATCTGAAGATTCATTTCGTAGTCGCACAACGTGAAATGAAGTGCTGGGGCAAAACGGAAATTGGCTTAATTCGGCCCCCCGAAACTTGGTTTCCTGATTTAGCCACTCCATGTCGATTCATGCGATGCGGAATAGCTTTCAACTCTTTCCTGAGTATTTGGGGTCGCGGCAGGATTATACGTGACTGTCATTTCAATTTGCTCCAATAAACTGTTGCCGGACTTGGTGATGCTTGCACCAATCAGATTCTACGCCATACGGAAACATCATTGGCCTGACAGCTCGCAAGACTGGGCAGTGCTGACGGCAGATGCAATGCAAGCCAGTTCAAGAATGTGCCAGCAAGGTTTGTGCAGTTTTGGAGCGGAGTCTGGTGTAGAAAGCAGTACATCTTGTGTACCTCGGGACGCCATAATACTTTCTCCAACCAATGGATGTCCTTCAAGCCAGACAGCGAAAAGAGTCGCACCCATACCGATTGCATTTAGCCTGCTTCTAAGCCCCTTCTGTCCGCTCGGAACGGGTCTCGATAATCTCGTTAGTCGGGCTTATTGGTAAGGCTCGCCCGGCAAGCGTTTCACCTCGGTGTCGAACTTTGGGCTGCTCGAGAAAGGCAATAGTCTGCCTTATGGATGCCTCATTTACACAGCCACAGACTCGTGCAGCCTCTTTTTCGGTGAGTTCTGTCAGCACATAATAACACATTACGGCCTAGAATCTGACGGAAGCAGAAGTTCGATCCAAGGTTGACGCTCAGAGATAGGCAAGATATTCCCTCAGGGCGTATAACTTCTTGCAGCCTCTTTCCAGGCATTCATCTCCAGCCCGGCAATTTATATTTGAGTCTCGAAGCACCCAAAATCGCCCGTCATGGATGTCGAAGATAGACAGTCGTTGATTACGAGACTGAAAAACTCAGTTCCCCTGTTGTTTCGAAAACGCCCAGAGATGTCCAAACCCGAAGAATTTCGAGCGACTGACGTCGTGACCCATCGTTATGCCAAGTTGGCCGTTTTGAAGAAGAAGCTTATTGAGTTCAAAATACCTGAGAAGGAAATCAGGATCAGGGTAAGTGATAATTGGAGACTGCGGAGATGCGATCGCTAGATAGTGGAACCATGTTGAACCAAGCTCTAGGCGACCAACAAGAATGGTCTCGAGATGCAGCTCCCTCGACCACTTACAGAGGTGTGTCTCGTCTTAATACGTGTCAACGGGTAATTTAACTAACCGTGAAAAATCTAAGAATGAACTTGAGAATATCCACACGGCGTTCGAAGAAGAGGAGGCTAGAAGGGTTGAAGAATCATGATGCTGGCGAGATCGTCTACAGTGGATTATTCTCCGTTTCAAATCACTCTAGATATCTCCCTGTGTTCAGGAATTTCACAATTCCGATTGGGCAATGCAAGTTTATCTGACATACAAGAACATCTATATGCCGCTTGATTGCTTTGTGATCATTCGTACCGTATACATGCTGAACTCATTTGAATACAGGTTCTGACATCCTTGCCCCGGACCAGTTCCAAGTACCTAATTATGGAGAGAAAGCTGTCGCCACCGAGAAGGCCTAACTATTTACCTGATTTGACATCCAAATATGCAAAAAATCACGGACTTCGCTTGATGAATCCCGCTCATTACTTTCAATGACCAACATCTTGCTTCTGATGTAATCAAGAAAACCTGCTAAAGCAGGACTGCATTCCGGATGATCTCGAAGGTCTCGCATATGCTTCACGAACATACTGTTAGCGCCACTCTGTGAAGAAGCTCGAATTTGCGAACTCCGATATCTCTTAGGATAAGGGAAGTGATTGTGGAGGCTCACCGAAGTGACGGAAGGTTTGATTGCTGCAACAATCTTGTTGGTCGCCCCCCCTAGACACCACCCGCGTTTAGTCACTCTTCTTTTGACGAAGAACACGTCTTCCTCCATGGTTGAGCCTCCAGGGTCGGTTTCGTCTATTTCAACACGGGCTTCTCCGAATGCCTCTACTCCAGACCAGCCGAGAACAGCCCAAGTAATGAAATCGAGATAGAGACACCCCAAACACCAGACATCCCACTTCTGTCCCAAGCTAGGAGCCCCGATGTCTGTTTCGGGGGGCCTATATGACTTTGTTTCTGCTATCTGTCTCGGTTGTAAGGTGGATTGGCTATCGGTGGGCAGTGACAAGCCAAAGTCTGTCAACTTAAGCTTATACGTATTGCTCCCATTCTCGAAATCATCAAAGCAGAGTATGTTCTCCGGCTTGATATCGTGATGAAGCTGGGCCTGGATCGAATGGCCTCCTTCCTTTGATGGCTGGCCATGAACAGTAGCTAGAGCATCAGCAATGTTGTAACATTGGTTCGCCATCCATTGAGGTGAGAACCAAAGAGCTGGTTCTCCTCCCAGACCAGGATAAGGCTCGTAAACACTCCATAGATGCTGAAGATTACGCCCATTTGCCCATGGAAATAAGAGGTAGAACTTATTCCTATGTTTGAATGCTGCAAGAAGTGGGGTGATACGTGGATGCGTTGCTCGCTGATTAGCGGCCGTTTCCTTGTTGAACGCCTTTTCGGCAGCTGCAAGTACCTTACCCCTTTCGAGTATTTTCAACGCAAACGATTTTCCTTCCGCTTCCTGTTGGTTTCAATGGTGTCAGAGACGTGAAGGTAGAAATGCACGAGATGCGCATGGGAAGGCCAAGCCGTTACTTACAAACTCACAATGGTCTGCGTGGATACCGATCTTGTGCACAGATGATAACTTACCATCCCTCATTCCTTCCTCTTCCACGGTTGTTGTCCAGGGTAGACTGACTTGGTCCTGAATAATGAAATGACCAAAGTCGGGAGAAGTTGGCGTCAAACTCCGGAAATAAGGAGATCTCATCTGCCACTGCAGGTGAATGAATAACTCCTTCTCTGTACCTTCGAGGGATTTAAGGATGTTTCTAAGGTCTGAAGCAGCTGGACAATCGGCGGTCGAGCCATCAAGTGGCCACGTGCTATCACAAATGTTGTGTTGAGATCTTTGTATAGGCACAATATATCTTTCTCTTCCTAGCAACATCAAAGATGCGAATGTGATTCTAAGTCCGGTGCATAAGTGAGTTCCGCATCGGCAACAACTTTCACCTTCTGGACTGATCTGACGAGCGATGCTTTCAATGCTTGTGATATCCACACTAGATGGCAAACATGTTGATAGCCATCTCGACACATCGCTGTAGTTGATTCCCGAAATTAACCGGCGTCGTGGTATAAAGCGATTTCGACTATCGTTGACGTCTTTTTGCGATATTCGAAGTAGTGTGCGACTAATCTCGTCTCGGGTAGCCCCAACACAATGGCGGCATCGTTGTAAGTCGCATTGGCAGTCGGCATTCGAGGCAAATCTCGGCATCTGCGTGAAGAGATGGTTAGCGCGCGAACTCTGCCAACACACAACATCTCGCAGCATGTAAGTTGGATGATGCATATGCAGTGGATGCACTACGAAACATGCGGCATATCAATCCCCGAGGTTGGCACTGCTGCCCGATGCTCTTCGTCGAATCAACAAACATAGGGTTTATGGGCTAGTCACTACTTACGGTTGATTTGCTCGGACCCCGATCCATGCTTGGTACTTTATGTCGTGATGATTATTGGTATGATTGTCGGAAGCCTCTGGGTTTATATGCGGCTGATTGGACACAGGAATGGAGTCTGACTTCGAGTTATGTTGATGAAGTAGAAAGTGGAAAGAAGTGTTCTTTTGAGAGCCGGCGATTTGGCGGTCGGTGAGGCAACCCTGACTGCAGGCTCCAGGCAGATAGATGGCTTGGAGTTAGAAGACTCAGGCAGAGTCATGTTTCGCTGACATGCATCGCCTCCTGAGCACATGCGGCAACATCAGGCTGCGGCCTAGAGCTTCGCCGCAGTATGAAATCGGGAGAAAAAGATAAAAAGTGAGGGGCACTATGCCATCTCAGCACCCAAGTTCCAAACTCCCTCATCCGGTGCAGCATCCGCGTGCGACCAACATTTCGCAAGCCCCGGTGAGATTGGACCACCACCTAGGAAGGCTTCATGGGTGCCAACCGACGTAACCCGGTGTGGGCTGGCGTGCTGGATGTCCGGCATTCGCCCAATCAGTGCCTCTCAAGACCAATGGTGCACACCCGAGCGAAGCCCACAGCCTGCTTCACCACACCACATCACTTTGTACCAGCGTCCTCTCTTATCTCAGTACTGGCGTCAAAAAGAACACCCAGGCCGAGAAGAAACCTGCATTTTCGCTTGTGCATCAACTACCCCTCATTGTCAGTCTTGGGAATTTGTCCAGATACTTAGCTTATACATTCTTCGGGTCGCATTGGCAAATTTTCTCGGACATGCATGCGCTTGCAAAATTGACTGGCTTGATAATATTGATCGACGAGATGGTCAAGCTGATCTCTTCTTCCGAGGGCGATGTAATGCGCAGCATTGCCCAGCTCCCTGTTCAGGCCATGTTCAAGGCAGTCTGGGGCTCGCTTTAGACTCGGGAGTGAGACTGACGTGCAACAATAAGAAACAATAATTTAACAGGACATTTAGCCACCCCCAAACTATTCAAGAATCTGGCCATGTCCACATCATCAGGAATAGCCTAGCGCAAGAGCCTGCCCGACACCACACAACACTATTCTATCTGCTGATACTGAGAGGCTGAGACCGCATCTTTAACGAGCAGCTGTCGCAAACAGGCGCATCTCCGAGAATGAACTACTTGACCGCCATTTTCTATCCATCTCCAAGGTCGTACTCTTTCCAGAACGACATCGATCCCTATTCCCCGGCGTCAAGCCGGCGAAGCACAGGATTTTCGTCCACATCATCCTCCTCTACGTATAGACGAATCTACGGCGAGGAACAAATGATCGAAGGACGTTATATTGACAGGAGGAAGCTGCAGGAGCTTTTGAAGGATAGATTTGGTCACCAATACAGGCTGCAGGTGTGTTGTCCCCAGTTCGCTGCACTCAATTCAGAGACGTCAATAGCAACTAATGATGATATTATTCTTTTGCAGATGCGGTCGAACAACTACCGACTGTATGCTGGACGACGATTGAGCGAAGAGGAGATTTTAAGTTGTTGTTAACCTACCTTAGTATCTTGGAGTGTCTTGCCTTTGACTTTGTCCTCTCCTTGGGTCTCGCGTCTCTCGCCCAGCCTGCCTCGGCTGTATTGATTATTTCTTCAGCTGTGTTATCTCGTCACTTTCTAATACTTTCCCTGGCTGTATTGTCTAATCTGTCAAAATTTGTTTTCAATTTCTGTTATCTGTCTTCTACAACCTACTGGTTCTTGTATTAGTCTTCTAGTTTCGGTTTTCTCCCTATGGTTGAACGATCGTCTACGCCCAGCAAAGGCCAGTGCTTATGCAGTATATGCAGAAGGAAGGTACATTAGTAAAGGATCTAAGAAATTCACATGCTAGGTATTTGAGCCTGGGGGGACCTTGGTACCATCAGGACAATCTAAACCTGACTTTAACTGCATAAAGAATAGCAGAGGGTCTAGAGGTCTTCTGAATCTACAGGAGCTGATCTCGCCACATGTCCGGATTATGAATTCAATCCTGACGAACAACGAGCGGGAATCATGGTACCAGTTCTACCAGGAATCTACCAGAAACTGTCTATTGAAGTGGATGTGTAGCAATGTCGAGCTAATTCACTGATAAGTACACGTTGTTTTGCTTGAAGAGTCGATACCCAGCACAAATCACCATCGGCGCAGGGGTGATATGCCCAGGGGTTGTATGGAGCATCATTCTGTGAGAATGCTGGACCTGTAGACGTGCAACCTAATGAAAAGCTTGGAATCTACACATAATTCGTGAACAACGGCACTTTAGAATTGTGCTGCTCCCTTGCAATACAAAGTCACTCGTTCAGTGAAAGTCGTCGCCCAAAGCAGACCTGAAGAGGGCCTATAGTTAGTCGTTGCAATCCTCTGCAGCATTTCCGGCAAGACCCGCTAAACTGTACTTTTGAGCACATCAGATAAGACCGGCGTCGCTCAATCCTCGATCTGGCTGGGAAATGTGAGCGTCGGTTGCGGTGCGACTTTTCCTGGCACGTGCTATTCAATTGGGTACAGTCACACGATAAGAGCCACAGCGATCATTCTCAAGAGGTTTTCCATCTCAGAACTTAAATTGGATGACAAGTGAACTAGGCCTGTGGCAATTATTGTAGCATCTCCGTAGAGGAGCCCTGCGCCAACATATACTCTCACTCAATGATCATCTCTTCAAAGAAAGAGGCCCGAGACCAGATGTCCATATTCATGAAATATTCTGAATACACATCGGATGCTGTGACCGCGAACGAGCTTTCCAATCTATCAAACCACCCACATGGCGTGTGAGCTTTCATCATGCCATTCGTGAGCAGAGGCGTCTCGAACGTGTCTGATCCCCCTTCGAGCCATCTCAAAAGAGAGGATAATTGAAAGTAATCTGAGATGTCTGCATCATCAACATTGATCTTTCGGTAAGTGAGAAGTTCTGTTTGAATTGTCGCCCAGAGAACGCCGAGATTCTGGTTAACAGGGGGGAGGCCGAAGCTTTCATGTGCGTTAAGCAGCGGGCACCCACCCCACTCATCATGCAATGAGCTGCTATCGCTCTCATTTAATGTTTCGCCTCGGTCTTCATCGTTGTAGAATCGATCACACAGATTCGATTCGAAGCTAAACTTCATGAACTGCTCGTGTTGCTGCGAGGACGGAGTTGTATGGCGCAAAACCATCAAGAAACATCTCCAGCCAAGCTTGGAAGAAGCCCCCCAACCTTCACTAACTGCTCTTGGAACTTGGTCCGCCAGTTCTAAGGCAGTCATGGGTCTATGAAGACACACTCCTTCATCAGGAGACGAGAATATGTCGAGCACTGACAAGTCTGCAACTTGAGCGGGGTCAGCCCCTAGTACAAGGAGACAGACGAGACAAGCCAGTGCACCAAACAGCGTCTCTCCACTTTTTCCATTCTCTGCCAGATGGAAAGCGACAGCCACAAGAGTATGCAGCGGGCCTAGCTTCATCTCAAGCCCGCAGCTGGTGCAACGCCGTCGAAAGAGGCCGCTGACAGTATCGATGTTTGGGCTTGACGAAGGCAGAAAGATTGCCATCATGCTGTGGCACACGGCCTGTATAGAGCTGTGACAGAAATTGTGCTTCCAATAGTCCGGGATTTTCGCTTGTCCAGATTTGTAGAGCTGTCGTAGTTCTGGTGAGTTGGCATCCCATCGCCCACAAATATCCTTCTCTTCGCCTGGAAATCGAGTGCATTGAACGAAACTTGTGCTGACTTCTGCCGGAGAAAGGTTTGTGTGGGAGCGCAAGACTGAAATCATAAGACAGTCTAACACAGTATGTTCGTTGGAGTCCACGTTGTTGAGAGCGATGGGATAATGGCAGTCTTGCAATTCCAGAGTAAGATGATGGAGCATAAGACAACAGGTTCTTCCTCCATCTAGAAAGGATGCCGCAAGGTGGTATGGGTAGATACCCGTGAAGTCCAGTCTCCAAATCTTGGCTGAATGCCACATTTCGGAAAGAGTTTCTGAGATAAGTTCTATGTTGCCAGCCATAATGGCAAATGCCAACGAGTCCAATGCCAATGGCATGTCAGATGTCGAAATGACCTCTGAAACGACCTCACAAGCGATCGGAACCTCCTCGGGGGCAGTTGTACTGAATCGGTTGTGGATAAAGGCTTCATGAATGGAGTTTTGGTAAGACTGGGATCTCTGAGAATCCGTCCACGCAGTCCAAGACGATTGGTCACCGAGATCAAAACTTTCTTGTTCCACACGTGGAAAAGAGGGTAGAAACTCGTAATGCACTGTATTTCTATGGTGAATGGCCCAGTGACATAGCTGTGTTGGTCGTGGAGCTTCGACGAGACGGGACCCCGATGAAGATTGTCCAGAGATCAATGCGGAAGGCGAGCGGGAGTTCTGAGGCGTTCCATTCGTGACTGAGCCAAGTGTAAACTGCGAGACCATTCCGGCTGTCCATTCTTGAGGGCCGGTTCCCCAGAACTTGGCCCTCACGAAGCAGTACATCCAGTAGTCATGCAGCTAGTCTGCGAGTGTTCTGTAAAGTAATCAGCTTTATGCATCAGCAGAAACATTGGCGGAAAACCTATGCCTTCTATCATTGACATTACATCCACTCAATAACTCTTCTCTACGTCCTTGTAGAAGTAGGCTTGACCGATCTAGCATGGTCTTCCTCCGAACGAGAGCAACACCAGGAGACATGTCCGAAGCTTGACAGGCAGATGCCTCGGGGCTGTTGATTTGGAGATCTTGCGGGGTCGGTGGATTGCAGTTGAACGGAGACGATTGATCGTCTTGCCTCCCGAGCGAGGCACGGTACGTGTTAGTATCCCTATTATAGGGTAATTAGTTCGAACCAAGGGTTAACAAAGAGATTAATTGAACTATATAAATTTCTATATATATAGAAAAGGGAGGTTCTGACTATAGGTTAGGTAGGCTACGAATATTATAAATAGGGGCCGTAGTTAGTCCTTATGCTAGCTACTATAAGCCGAGGTTAAATTAGATTTTTAATCTAATATTAACTTTCTCTTTCTTTTATTAATTTTAATTAATACTATAGTTAGAGGTATAATTCGACCTTAGGCCTATTTACTAAGTCGTTTCTCTTTCCTCCTTTTTTCTACTTTTTTTATATAACCTATCCCTCTGTTTATATATTAACTTAGCTACTACTTATAAATTACTTTAACCCCTTATTAAGTACTACTTTTATAAAAGTATTAGCGAGGTTATTATTATTATTAATTTAACGAATTTTAAAAATCTCGCGCTTTTTATATAATTACCTAAGGGCTATAATATTAATTAATTATAAACCTCTTTTCTTTTATAATCCCTAATTTAATAAGGTATTCGTATAATAAGTAAGAATTAGTATAAATAACTATTAAAATTAATAAAAAGTTAAGTTAATTAGTAATCTTCCTTAGCGTTATTAAAATCACATAAGCGAGGTTAATACCGTTAACTATACTATAAACTTTTAATATAAATATACTTCGTATTACCCTCTTATTTTTAATTAATAAGTAATAGATTATATTATTTTATATTATAAAGTTACTCTCGCTTATACTCTTATTAACTAGGATAATAATATACCTTAATTACGAAATAAGATCGTTATTATTTATAAATAACCTATTTATAAAAACGTAAAGCTTACTAATTATAAAGTCGATCGGGTAATAAACGAGGCCTCGATTAAGATTTAATTACTACTACTTAAGCCGCTTATTAAGTACCTTAACGTCTTATTTACTTAGTTTATAGCTTATACTACTTTAGCGTAATTAAAAGTCGCCTCGGGCTAGTATATACTTATAATATATACCCTTTATATAAGCTTAGCCTTATATTACTTTTTAATATTAATTACGTTCAGATCTACGAGGCTAATTTTTTTACTTTACCCCTTTTACTAAAAAATAATAGTTTCCTTTTGAATTATAAAAATCCCACTATTAAACGTTAGTAAGTTATTTATTATAAAGACCTCTTTTAGCTTTATTATAAAGCTTATTTTTTAAAGCTCCTTATCCTCTTTTTTTATAAAGTTAATATTAAATAAGCTTAATATATTATTAATTTATATTTTAATAATTCTAAATTAGTTACCTACGTACTTAGAAACTAATAAGCACGGATTATACGTAAATATAATTATTAATAATTAATTAATATAAAAATCGTAATATATAGCTTACTAATAAGTACCTAAGTTTACGAGCCTATATAATAGCTTAAGTACTTCGATAATCGTACTTTTTAGGTACTTAGTAACTATTTCCTTCGGTAAGTAGGCTAGGATTTTTTTTATAAGCCCTATAGCCGATTAGGTATAGGCCTAGGTAATATTATAGCTCTAAATCTCGTATCCCTTCTTCTATAATAATACTATTAGTATTATTATTAATCATTAGCTATAGCGCTATATTATAGGTAATTATATAAGTAGCGTCGCCTTTTTAACGTCGCTATACCTCTAAATTACGTACTTAGATTTCTTATATAGTTAGGGTATTTTTTTTTTTTTAATTTTATAAACTATTTACGATTAAAATATATAGAGGTTTATATACTTTTTTAGGTTATAGAGGATAAATCGATAGACCCCTTAATTATAAAGAGTGTTTACTTCGATAAGGTCTAATTCCTTATATAGCTTTTTAATAGTTATAATTACGCCTTTTTTACGTAGTTTAATTACTAGCTCGAAATTGGCTTTTTCTTTTGCTATATAAAAGGTATTAATTACCTCGTTATTAATAATAAATTACTACGTTATAGCTTACTATCGTAATCTTTTATAACGTTTTACTAATAGTATTAGTACCTTTTTAGTAATCTCCTCTTTTTTATTATTTATTAGTACTATTATAACGATTTTATTAAAAGTAATTTCCTATACTTTTATTATAGGTTATATAGTTTCTCCTAGCTCTTTTTTTTTTTATAAGTTAGAAATTACCTCGTTAAGATCTATATAATATAGTTTAACTACTATAATTAATACTTTAAGTAACTAGTTACGATCTCTTATAATTACGTAAAAACGCTTATTAATAAAAATTAATTTATATAGCCTAGCCTACTATTAAGTAGTTTTATACTATACTTATATATCTAAATTTAATAATATATCTAAATTAGCTCTTATATCGGGCCTATTATATATAGTAATTACTTCGTTAATCTACCTTTTTATATTTATTTTATATAGCGCTCGTATTACTTTTTTAACTACTTAGGCTCGTTAGCTTACGTTTAGTAATAATAACGAGGCTAAGGTCGTTTTTAAATATGCTCTAAATATTAAAAACGTTAGTATAAGCCCGTTAGGCCCTATAGTATTATTATAGTATTTAAGTACCGTTTAGAAGCATTCGTCGTTAGTAAAATCGGGATTTTCTTTTTTAATAATTCTAAACGCCCTCTTTAACTACTAGTATACCCTTTTTACCTTTCTAATACTTTAGTACGCTTTAATAAGTACTATTTTTAGCTATATACCGTAGGCTACGATATTTTCTTTAAATTTTATTAATTTAAAACTAGTACTAGCGTCGGTCCTAATACTATTTAGCGGTCCTTAATATATATTAATCTAGCTTTTTCGTAGGGCTACCTATACTATCTTTATTTATAAATCCTATAAGAACTACCCTACTTAAAATAATATCGCTTTATTAATTATATATAAGACCGGTCGACTATTTAAATAGAAGATATTAATAACAATTTCCTAATTAAAATTAAGCTTATTATGTAATTTAAATTTAAATCTACGTAGGCTTTGCGTATTTATTTAGTATTAATAATATACTTTTATTAACTATTTTAATACCCCTATTTTAATATTATTATTACTTAATTATTTTAAGAAGTTATATAGCCTCGCGACTAACGGGTAACTAAACCTCTAGTATAGTTATCGGAGCTTATTTTTTTTAAGTAATTAATTAACTTTATATTATTAATAAGCTTTATAAACGCGTACCCCTATCGTTATTTCACTATTTTAAAGTATTTATTATTAGAGATTCTATTTTTTATATTATCGAATATAATACTAAAAAAGTATAAGGTATAAGGGACTCTCGCGGTACGGTGCTTTAGAAGAACTACTAATACTTATAAAAATAACACAAGATACTTCTTTTAATTAGGTTAATACGGCCTTAATTAACGGAGTTATAACTAAGGGAAGAGGGTAGTATTAACTAGATTAAAAGAGTAGAGTTTTAAATTATTTTATATTATTTTATTTAAAAATAAATTATTAAAAAAGCTCTAGTTCGATCTTAAAAAAGTATATATATTTTTAAAATAAAAATCCGTACTACCCAGCTCTTTTCCCTAATCGGGGCCCTTCTTTTTATATTTTTTTTTAATTAGCTTTCTTATAGATCCTTATACTTAATTAGTTTTAAAAAAGAATTACTAAGATTAATTACCCTACCCTATTCTAATCGTTTTCTAATTTTTTCTTTTCTAATCCTTTATAAAAAAAAGTTATTTTAAATTAATCTTAATTACTATATATAATTAATCGTATTAAGCCCTTTATTTACCCTTCCTCTTTACGATTATTTTTTTTATTTCTTTTATTTTTATTATTTCTTTTATTAACTTTACTTAGTTCTTATTCTATTCCTCCTTAATAATCTCCCGATCTTAACTTTTATTAACCTAATTCTCCTTAGCTTTTTTTATTAATAATAGTATTTAAAGAGTATAGGCTAGAGTTATATATATAATTTTTATAATTAAGTTATTATATTAATTAACTTATTATTCTCTTATATTCTTATTAATATTAGCTTTATTCTTATATATATTATAATATTATAAAAGATTTTAATAAAACTTAATTAGCTCTTAATATTAATATTTATTATTCTCTTATATAGCTTAATCGTACTTAAAGAGCGTATACTTAATAACCTCTTATTTTAACTAAACCCTTAGTATTTTAATTAGAGTTTTTATAATAAAACTATCCCCGCCCCTAATTAAAGTATTTAAAAAACTATTTCCCTAATTACTTAGACTAGTTTTATTAAGAACTAGGCTAAGGTATAGTAGCGACTTAAGTAGTAATATATTTAATAAAAACTTTATAACTTAATAAGTCTTAGGAATATTAATTAAGTATATAAGTTAATTATTAATAATAGTATTTAAATACTAGTTAATAACTTTTATTAGTTTAATTACTTATAAAGTCCGATTCGGGTTACTACTTTTTATAGATTTTTAAGTACTTTTTAGTATTTTTAAAAATTAAAATAATAAGAATAACTTTTTAAAAATAATAAGTTCTTACTTAAAGCTTTTAGCTATTCTATTTGTTTTTTTAAAATATATAAGATCGATAGGAGTATAATAATTATAATTATATAAGTTATAGATTCTTAGATCTTAGTTAATAAATCTAAGGCTAGGTAAGCGAGAACCGGATTTTTAGAGAGTTAGTACTTTAGGGGCGTTAGTTATAGTATAATTAGAGTTATTTAAGTTAGTATAGGGCCTACTTTTAGAGTCCCGATCGTATATTATTTTTTTAAAAAACCTTTTTAAAAAAGGTTTTATTATATTAAAAAAGTAATAATCGTTATATTAAAACTTATAACTAATTTACTAAATCTAAGTTACGTAGAGTTTATTATTAAATAGTTTAAAGTATTTATAAGTTATTTAATACGTATTATAAATTAAGTTAAGCTAGTTATATTAAACCGCGTTATAAAACTATTTAAGTATATATAAACTATATTCCTATTTACTTAGTTATTATATTATAAGGACTATATAAGCGTTTATATTAATTAGTTATTAAATATAAAGAGGTGTATCGATCTAGCTATAAAAGGCCTTTAGTACTTAGATATTATTAATAAATATCCTTTTTAAATACTTAAGAGCCTATTTTAGATCGTATTAATAGACTATACTATCTTACTAATTAATAATTATTTTTATAAAATAGCCCGGATTATTAGTATAAAAAAAAAGATTACTAAGTATACCGAAGTCCTAATTTTTTATATAGTCTCTTAGGTTTAAGGGTTTGAGGTAGGGGTCTTATTTAGTTCGAAAGTACTCTCTTATCCCTTTTTAATTATAACTATATTACGTACTAAAGCGAGGTCTCGTATTATAACTTTTATTATAAATCCGATCTCGTATTTTCGAATTTAGTTTTTATATAATAAGCATTTTTAAAAATTATAATAATTAGTTAGTATTTCTATTACTTTATAATAAGTCTAACTTATCTAAGTTTTTTAATCTATTAGACCTTTAAAAACCTCGGGGCGCTAATTAAAGAAAGAAAGTACGTCCCTTATACTAAGCTAATTAAGAAAGTCGAATTTACGAGGGGTTAGGATTATTTAAAAAAACTAGTTTATTTAAGTACTAAGTTTAGATAATAGTTAGTATACGCTTTATATTAGCGGTTCGTATTAAAATTAACGAACTAAGAGTTCTTAGTATTTATTATAGTCCTAGGGTTAGTTTTATTAAAAATAATATATCTATCTAGATTCTACTTTCTTAGTTAGTATTTAGTATTATTTTTAAAGTTTTTTATTATAATTAGGCCCTAAATTCGTATTATATCCTTTTTATTATCCGGCTTAAAAAAGGAAATACGAAGTAAAGAGGTTATTATAAATAACTAAGTTAGTATTTATATAGTAGATTAAAAAGTAAAAATTAGAGGAGGTTTAATTAGTAATAGTTATAAAAAAGTAGTTAAGGAGAGAAGAAGGAAAAGTTAAGTAGTTAAGTAAAAAGCTACTTTTTTATATTAATTACGAGGGCGGCCTCTACTAAGTAAAAAAAAAAGCGCTATATTACGAATAATAAGAAGACCCCGATCTTATAATTTACTTTTTCTTTTTTTTTATATAATAGCTATAATTTAGTATTAATTAGCTAAGAGGCTTATAGTACTTTCCTTTTTAATATCCCGGGTCTAAGGGGGAGGGGTATATAGAGGCCCTCCCTTAATTTCTCTATTCTTTTTTATTTTTTTCTCTAAATAATAGCTTCTTAATTATAATTATCCTTTTTTACTTAGTTTTTTTTCTTTTTTTAATAATATAATCTATTTATTTATTATATTTAATACTTTAGCTATTAATAACGCGTATTAAATTATTAAAACTATTTATTATAACGTCCGGCCTTAGTAATATTCCTCTTTTACTCTTAAAAAAGTCTATTTTTAAAAAACTTAGGGCTATAAGTTCCGAGAGGTTAATAAAAAATAGACTATAATAAGTATTATTCTATTTAATCTTTTTAATCCTCGTCCTAATTTAATATTCCTCTTTTTTAAATCCTTAAGATTATTAGTTAGTTAACTCTTCTTAAATTAACTAGAAAACTTTATATTAAATTCTATATTATAAATCCTTAAGTTAATAAGTATATTAAAAAAAAATAGCTTAGAAGTTTTAATAATTAACTACGAATTAAAACGTTATTAAAAAGTACGTTTATAATCTAGGTATTATAAATAGATTATTTTTATAGAGTTATTAGGTTTTTATTAGTTATAATTATACTAGTTATTTCGGCCCTTTATTCTAGCGATTAGGTAAACAAACCCCTATTATTAATTCTTTACTTATTTAGACTTATAGCGTTTAGAATACTATATTTTATAACTATTATATATAGTCTTTTTAAAAATATATTAGTTCTAATACTAAGGAGCTAGTTAAAAAAATAGTCCCTTATTTCGAGTACGTTTCTTTTTTAAATTATTTTAATAATTAATATAATAATTATATATATTTTAAAAATAAGAAATATTATTTTAAAAAGAGTAATAATTAGTAAGCTATTAGTTAGTCTAAAGCTAATTCTAAGTAAAGTTATTATTATTATTATATAATAAGTAGTAATAGGGTAGCGTTTTTAATCTTAATTAATATTAAAAGAGTTAAGACTTTAGTTTATATAATTTCTAACTAAATTAATATTATTAAGACCGAGGAGGATAAGTTTAATTCCGTTCTTAAGGACGCCCTTTTAATATTCCTTATTAAAAACTATATATTTATAATTCGTAAAAGTTATTAATATATTAAAATAAAATAAGTAAAATAAAAAGTTATATAAGCTAAGCTAAATACTAAACGGGCTTAATTAGATAGGGAACTAAGCTTAGATATTTAAAAAGAGGGGTAGGGTTTTTTAATACGATTATATAGTTAATAAGTAAGGTTATTAAGTTTTTAATTATAATAACTAAAAATAATTCTTTTTTTTTTATTATCCTCTTATATCTTTATTTCGGATCTAAGTAAAGAGATAATTAAAGAATTAATAAAATTTAGTAATATTCTTATAAATAATATTTAATAAATAAAAACTTATAACTTATACTAGGGATCGGTAGTAATAAGGGGTAATCTACCTCTCTAAAGAGGCTTTTATTTATAATTAGGTTTACTTAGTAAATAGTTAAGTATCCTTATCCCTAAAGTTTATTATATTATTATTATAATTAAGAAATAGAATCGTAGCGTTAATTATATTATTTTATAAAGATAAAAAGTTAGCTAAGTTAAAAATAAAGTTATTATAAAAATTAGATTTATTAAGTAATAAATAGAGGCCTTCTAGAGACTTTAAGAACTTCTTAAGTTAATTATTAATATAAATAGCCCTTATAATTAGTTTATTAATAAGCGTTTTTAATTAATATAACGATCCGTTCGGAGTAGCTAAGTAAATATAAAAAGGTCCTTATTAATAATAATCGAGCTTTTTAAAAATTAATATATTAATCTTTTATTAAATATTAGAATGGGGTAGGGCGATCAGTCCTAGTATTTCTTTTTTTGAGCACTAATTAAGTATAGGGACCTATAGGAGAGCTAATTAGAGGAAAATATAAAAAAAAGGGCCCCCGATTAGTAAAAAGAGCTTAGTAATACGGATTTTTATTTTAATTATATATATACTTTTTTAAGATTAAACTAGAGCTTTTTTAATAATTTATTTTTAAATACGATAATATAAAATAATTAAGAACTCTACTTTTCTAATCTGGTTAATATTACTCTTTTTTTTTAGTTATAACTCCGTTAATTAAAGCTATATTAACCTAATTAAAAAAGGTATTTTATATTATTTTTATAAATATTAATAGTTCTTCTTAAGTACCGTACTACGAAAGTCCTTTAAATCCTATACCTTTTTAATAATCTCCCTTTTTAAAAATCCCTTCCCTTTTTAAATAAAAAAATAAATAAAAAAAAGCCCAACTCGATTAGAAATAATTTAAATAAATAAGTAAAAAAAAGTAGTATAATAATTAAAATAAATATAAGTAGTAGGACTCTAATTAAAAAAAAAACTAAATAATTAAGATATAAAAATAAAAACGTATAAAAAAGAGCTTCTTTTTTAATAAGAGGGGGATATAATAAACCTTAATAAGCGAGTAAGATAAATAAATAAAAAAATATATAAATACTTAAGACCAGATCGGGCTTAAATACGAACGCTATAATAGTATAATAAAACGAACGACGAGTTAGGATTAGAACTAATAAAATACCTTAATAAATATAACTAGTTATTTAACTAAACTATTCCTTATTAATTAATATAGCTTAGAAATTTAATAATAAACTTATTTAAAAGTACGGATATATCGGACTAAGGGCGCTTATAAAACTAGCTTTTAACTAGACTTATTAATAATTTAAATTAGTATTACTATAGGCCTAATATAAAGTCTAATTAAAACTCTAGTTATACGCTTAATAAGGGCTAAGAAGGACGGCCTAAATTACGCTAATTAAAATAATAGCTACGCTCTAGTTATTAAAACGGCTCCTCTCTTCTTTTTTTAAACTCTATTTAGAGTAAATAAACTAATATAAAACTATTAAAATTATAAATAAAATTAATAAACTATATTTTTAATAACCTCGGATTATAAATATAAATAACTAATACGTTATTTTTATTATTATTAGCGCCCTTTAGGACGTTTAATTATATAAACTTAACCTTTTTATTTTAAATAAACTATTTATTAAACTAGTTTTTATAGTTTATTAAAACCTATAAACTATAGAGTTATTTAATAACGAGAAGCTTATTTTTAATAACGGATCTATTTACTAATTTAATTAAAAAAAGCTAGTTATAGCTTAGGTTAGGATAAATACTTTAATTAATACTTTCTTAGGTACTATTACTACTTAGATCTAAATAACCGCGCCTTAAACTAAGGACTTTATAATTCCTTAGCTTAATTTAATAAAGAATATAGGGTTTTATAAAATACTGTTCTTTAGTTAAAAGGGGACTATAGTTTTTAAAAACGATAATATTATAAACTTTTTAAAAAAGTTCGAGGATTAGTATAAGATTAGTAGGGTCCTAGACCGATTTAGGAGTAAACTTATTATATATATTATAAAAAGAGATTATTAAACTCTAGTTAAGGACGCGATTAGAGGACTACCCTAGGCCTAAGCTAAGGATTTTTTTTTAAAAAAATATAAAAAATAAAATACTAACCGCTTTTTAAATAAAGAAAAGTAAATTAAAAGAGTTATTAAAGGACTACTTATTTTGTTTTTTAACTTAAACTCTATTTAGGTACTATTTACTAAGATTAATAATATAATTACCTTTATTAAATAATAAGACCTCTATATTATAACTAATAAGAGCTTAATTAAGGTTATATATAAGGAATCGTATATTAATATTATAAAAAAAGTAATAAAGGAAGTCGGGGTTATTTTAAACGGCTTCGTTAGATTAATAAAGTATATAAGGTTTAAAATAGGACTTCTTAATATAATTATATATAAAAAGGAATATAGCTTATTTTTTATAAATAATTAGAGTTAACTTAAAACCTTACTACGATTCTTTATTTTATAAGCGTATAAAAATACTTAGTATTAGTATCTAAACCGTTAGTAATATCGCTAGCTAATAATAGGGGCCTAAGTTACTTAGGTAGTTATTAATAATATTACTAATTCTAATCTAGCTAACGAAATAAGTAAGCTAAAGATCTATTAGAATAGTATTTACTCTCGAGGTCTTATTTATATATTTAATATAAGCGCTACACGTCTTAATTAGCCCCTAATTATAGGACCTAGAGACCGCTATTAATACTACTAGAGTCTATACTACCGGATTATTAAGGATTACGATTAGTATATTCTTAATAAGGATATTTATTTTATTATTTTAGTTTAAAAAGCTTAGTATTACGGAAAGTGCAACGGTTATAAGCTTATAAGAAATATCCTCTTTATTATAATTAAAGATAAAAAAAAGTATATAATTACTAATTACGTTACTTTTCTTTTTTATATAGTAAATATATTAACTAAAGAAGATACTAAGCTTTTAGCTAAGTAGATTCTAAACTATTAAATTAGATTACTTTAGTAAACTATACTTATACTTCCCTTAGCTAATCCTATAAGCATAGTTAAATACGTTTACGTAGTACGACCTAACTTAGGCTACTATAACTAAGCGGACGTTTATACTATTTATAAAAAAAAACTACTTAAAAAACTATACCTCGGTAACTACGTTATACCCTAAGAAGATATATAAGATCGATACCGTAATTCTACCTCTCAATTATAATAATAATATAATAAACTTTAAGAATAAAGATACTTAATTAGCTACTAAGTAAACCTAATTATAAATAAGGGCCTCTCGAGAGGGCTAAATTACCCCTTATTATTACTAATCCCTAGTATAAACTACGAGTTTTTTTTATATATTAAATATTATTTTATAAAAATATTATTAAATCTTACTAATTCTTTAATTATTTTTTTATTTAGATCTAAAATAAAAATATAAGGGGACGATAAGAAGAGAGGAATTATTTTTTAATTATTATAATTAAAAACCCGACGACCTTATTTACTAATTATATAATCGTATTAAAAAACCCTATCCCTCTTTTTTAATATCTAAGCCTAGTTCTCTATCTAATTAAGCCCTTTTAGTATTTAGCTTAGCTTATATAACCTCTTATTCTACTTATTTTATTTTAATATATTAATAACTTTCGTAAGTTATAAATATATAGTTTTTAATAAGGTATATAAGAGGGGCGTTTTTAAAAATAAAATTATACTTATTTTCCTCGGTCTTAGTAATATTAATCTAATTAAAAACTATATAGACTAAAGTCTTAACTTTTTTAATATTAGTTAGGATTAAAAACGCTACCTTATTATTACTTATTATATAATAATAATAATAACCTTACTTAGAGTTAGCTCTAGACTAACTAATAGCTTATTAGTTATTACTCTTTTCGAAGTAGTATTTCTTATTTTTAGAATATATATAATTACTATATCGATTATTAAAGTAATTTAAAAGAGAAACGTACTCGAAGTAGGGGACTATCCTTCTAATTAGCTCCTTAGTATTAAAACTAATATATTTTTAAAAAGACCGCGTATAATAATTATAAAATATAGTATTTTAAACGCTATAAGCCTAAATAAATAAAGAATTAATAATAGGGGTTCGTTTATTTAATTACTAAAATAGAGGGTTAAAATAACTAACGTAATTATAATTAATAAAAACCTAACGGCTCTATAAAAATAATCTACTTATAATACCTAGATTATAAACGTACTTCTTAATAACGTTTTAATTCGTAATTAATTATTAAAATTTCTAAACTATTTTTCTTTTAGTATACTTATTAACCTAAGGATTTATAATATAGAATTTAGTATAAAGCTCTCTAGCTAATTTAAAAAGAGTTAACTAACTAATAGTTTTAAAAATTTAAAAAAGAATAACGTTAAATTAAAATAAGAATTAAAAAGATCGAATAAAATAGTACTTATTATAGTCTGCTTTTTACTAACTTCTTAAAACTTATAGCCCTAAGTTTCTTAAAAATAGACCTTTTTGAGAGTAGAGGAGGAATATTATTAAGGCCGGACGTTATAACGAGTAGTTTTAGTAATTTAATATACGTTATTAATAGCCGAAGTATTAAATATAATAGGTAAGTAGATTATATTATTAAGAAAAAAAGAGACTAAGTAAAAAAAAAAAAGGATAATTATAATTAAAAAGCTATTATTTAGGGAAAGAAATAAAAAGCGATAGAGGAATCGAAGAAGGGCCTTTATATACCCCCTCCCCCCCTAGATCCGGGGTATTAAAGAGGAAAGTACTATAAACCTCTTAGCTAATTAGCGCTAAATTATAGCTACTATATAAAGAAAAAAAGGAGTAAATTATAAAATCGGGGCCTTTTTCTTATTTATAATATAGCGCTTTTTTTCTTAATTAATAAAAGCCGCCCTCGCGATTTATAATAGCCTCTTTACCTCTTATCTCCCTTTTTAAACTAGATAATAAAAAGGATATAGCGCGAATTTAGGGCCCGATTATAATAAAGAACTTTAAAAACGATACTAAATACTAACTAAGAAAATAGAATTTAAATAGATATATTACTTTTAATAAGACTAACCTTAGGATTATAACGAATATTAAAAACTCTTAGTTCATTAATTTTAATATAAACCGCTAATATAAAATATATACTAACTATTACCTAAACCTAGTACTTAAATAAACTAGCTTTTTTTAAATAATCCTAACTTTTTATAAAATCGACTTTTTTAATTAGCTCGGCGTAGGGGACGTACTTCCCTTTTTTAATTAGCGCCCTAAGGCTTTTAAAAGTTTAAAAAACTAGAAAACTTAGATAGGTTAGACTTATTATAAAATAATAAAGATCCTAACTAATTACTATAACCTTTAAAAACGCTTATTATATAAAAATTAGATTTAAAAATAAGAGATCGGATCTATAATAAAGGTTATAATATAGGACCTTATTTTAGTACGTAATATAATTATAATTAAAAAGGAATAGGAGAGTATTTTTAAACTAAATAAGACCCCTATTTTAATCCTTTAAACCTAAGAGATTATATAAAAAATTAGGACTTTAGCGTACTTAGTAATTTTCCTTTTTTACGTTAATAATCTAAGCTATTTTATAAAAATAATTATTAACTAGCGGGATAATATAGTTTATTAATACGATCCGAAGTAAGTTCTTAGGTATTTAAAGAGGATATTTATTAATAATATCTAAGTACTAAAGGCCTTTTGTAGCCGGATTAATATACTTTTTTATATTTAATAATTAATTAATATAAGTGCTTACGTAGTCCTTATAATATAATAACTAAGTAAATAGGAATATAGTTTATATATACTTAAATAGTTTTATAACGCGGTTTAATATAACTAGCTTAACTTAATTTATAATACGTATTAAATAACTTATAAATACTTTAGACTATTTAATAATAAACTCTACGTAGCTTAGATTTAATAAATTAGCTACGAGTTCTAATACAATAGTTATTACTTTTTTAATATAATAAGACCTCCCTTAAAAAAGTCCTTTAATAAAATAATAAATAATTAAGACTTTAAAAATAGGCCCTATATTAACTTAGATAACTCTAATTACGCTATAATTAATACCCTTAAAGCACTAACTCTTTAAAAATTTAGTTTTTACTTACTTAGCTTTAGGTTTATTAATTAGGATCTAAGAATTTATAATTTTTATAATTATAGTTATTATACTCTTATTAATCTTACGTATTTTAAAAGGACGTATAGAATAATTAAAAACCTTAAATAAAAACTTACTATTTTTAAAAAGTTATTTTTATTATTTTAATCTTTAAAAATACTAAAAAGTACCTAAAGATTTATAATAAATAATAACCTTAATCGGACTCCGTAAGTAATTAAACTAATAAAAGCTACTAATTAGTATTTAAATACCGTTATTAATAATTAACTTATATACTTAATTAATACTCCTAAGACTTATTAAGTTATAAAGTCTTTATTAAATATATTACTATTTAAGTTATTACTATACCTTAGCCTAGTTCTTAATAAAACTAGTCTAAGTAACTAGGGAGGTAATTTTTTAAATACTCTAGTTAAGAATAAGGATAGTCTTATTATAAAAACTCTAATTAAAATACTAAAGGTTTAGTTAAAATAAGAGGTTATTAAGCGTATACTCTCTAAATATAATCGGGCTATATAAAAAAATAGCGAACGTTAATATTAAAAACTAGCTAAGTTTTATTCAAATCTTTTATAATATCGTAGTATATATATAAATAAAACTAATATTAATAAGAGTATAAGAGAATAATAAGTTAATTAATATAATAACTTAATTATAAAAGCTATATATATAACTCTAGCTTATACTCCTTAAATACTATTATTAATAAAGAAATCTAAGGAGAATTAAGCTAATAAAAGTTAAGATCGGGAGATTATTAAAAAGGATTAGGATAAGAACTAAGTAAAGCTAATAAAAAAAGTAGCGAAAGTAGAGGAGATAAAAAAGGTAATTATAAAAAAAAAGTAAATAAAAAGCTTAATATAATTAACTATATATAATAACTAGGACTAATTTAAAATAATTTCTTTTTATAAAGGATTAAAAAAAAAGAAATTAGGGAATAATTAAAATAAGGTAAGGTAATTAGTCCTAGTATTTTTTTTTTAAAAAACTAATTAAGTATAAGGACCTATAAGAGAGCTAATCGGAGGAAAATATAAAAAAAAAGGGCCCCCGATTAGTAAAAAGAGCTTAGTAATACGGATTTTTATTTTAATTATATATATACTTTTTTAAAATCGAACTAAAGCCTTTTTAATAATTTATTTTTAAATATAATAATATAAGACGATTAGGAACTCTACCCTTCCGATCTAGTTAATACTACCCTTTTTCCTTAGTTATAACTTTATTAATTAAGGCTATATTAACCCGATCGAAAGAGGTATTTTATATTACTTTTATAAGTATTAGTAGTTCTTCCTAAGTACCGTACTATAAAAGTCCTTTATACCCTATACCTTTTTAATATTAAAAACGAGAACTAAATTACTAATTTATAACTTCGTTAATTAGAAAGAGTACGAAGAGTTAAACTAGTTATAAGTTTAAGTTCGGTATTAAATAATTTTATTAGCTATAGCTTCTTAATCGTTTATTAAAAAAATAAAAGCTCGTAATTAGGCTTAGACTTCTTAATCTATTATATATATATTTTCCTAATTAAGTACCCTCTAAATCGCTATTTTTTTTTCGATCGGGGTCGTTATATAATAACTATAAATAAAATAGAACGGTATATAACTTAATAATATTTTAATAATTATTTTATTTATAAAAAGGGCCGTAATAAGCATAAGTTTAATATTTTTTTTTAATCTAATTAAATATAAAGTATATATATAATAAGTTAATAACCCTTTCTAAAGAGCCCGTTAGTACGAGGGTTATAAACTAATATAACCTTTTACTAAGTACTATATCGTTAATTAAGCTATATTATAGTACCTATATTCTCTTATTCCCCGTTAATAATTAGAGTACTATAGATCTTATAATAATAAATAATATTTTTCTAAATAAACTTTATAATATTTTTTAATATAGCGTTTATTATAATCCGTATTTTTAAATATTTTATAAACTTATAACGCGCCTTAATAACCTTTTATTTACTTATATACTAAACGTTTAAATAGACCCTAGAGAAAGGTTCGTAAATTAGAACTATAAATATATAGGGGTTATTAAAGCGTTATAATTTAGCTTTTTAATAAGTTTTATAAATTATAATTAGCTCCCGGGTCTAAGCGTATATTCTTAGTTAATAATATCGTTTTATAAAACGGAAATATATAGCCTCTCGTTCCTTATACTTAGACTTATTATATATTTTATTAATTAGGTCTATTTAATAGTACTTATTATTAATTACTTAAGTAGGTTAGGGACGAGTTTTTATCCCCTATTAAAATAAAAATTTATTTTATATAATAAATCGTATTACTATTTATATAAAATATTTAAACTAATTAAAAAATATACTAACTAGCCTTTTTAAAATAAAAAGAAAATAGGTAATTTATTTCGAAAGATCTAACTATTATTCGTTCGGCGCTAGTATATCGGTTAGAATATTTATTTCTCGTATTTAATTAATAATAGCGTTACTATAACTATATATTATAATAAAAAAGTTCTTTATAACTCGTATTTATAAAACTCGTACATTAATAAAGTCCTTAATATCCTCGTTAAGCTCTACTTCGACTAGGTTAAATTAGCTAGGGGTTTTTTTTTAAAAGGCTTTTTACTATAATATTCTTTTTTTTATTAATATACTTAATTTTAAAATCGAAAAGTCTAATTTAAAAGAGCTAACGTATTATTATTATTAATAATAAGTTATTTATTATATTATTAATCTAAATAACTAGGACTTGGGCGTCGGTTTTTAATAAGAAGTTAATCCTAAATAGATAATTATAAAAACGCTTTAGGCTTATTAAAACGCCTCGTAATTCGAGCTTTTTAAAGTTATAATTAAGCTCTAGCCTATATTATATCCTACTCTCATATTAAATAATAATAGGCTCGTTATTAACGATCTAACTAAGTATACTACCCTATTTTTTAATATTAGCGTTTATTATAAAAATAATCCGTCTAGCCTTAGTATTATAATTTAATAAAACTAGAATAGGGGCTATAGTAATTACCTTTTTAAGCGTTTTTATAACTTTAATCTACGGCGCTCCCTATTTAAAAAATTAGTTTTTATTAAATAAAGAGTATAACGGGGCTATTATAAAAAAAATTGCTTAATTTAATAATAATAAAAAGTAATAATACTAAAAAACGATCTAATTTTTAAAATATTTAAGTATTTTATTTATTTAAAAATCTTAAGGACTTTAGCTTAATTAGGCTATTTCTTTTCTATATTATAAAAGTAGCTTATAATAACTACGAATAGCTAGTACTATTATAACTTTGCTCCGAAAATAGTATAGCTAGCTAGTTCGATATTAACTAAGACTTAATTAATATTTTAAAAATATTCGTAAATAAATCGCTAGATCTTAAAATAGTTAGTTAAGTACTTATTATTATAGTAAGATTGCGGGCTTTTAATTACGATATTATTAATAAAAGCGTTATAATATTTCGGAATTAAGTCGTAGAGAATGCGGGTTATAATTTAATAAAATTAGGTTATTAGATTTATTATTTTTATTAAGAAGGTATAATATTTATATAGCCCGAGTAAAATTAAAAAAGTTATTAAATTATAGCTTTTTTTATTTAAAAAGATCTAATCGTAACTAAAAAAGAAATTTAAAAAAAAAATAAACTAATTTATAATAAATTCTTTTAAAAACTCATTAGTATTAAGTAGTTATTAAGCGTTTTAAAGAGGAATAGCGTTAACTTTAATTACTAAGTTAATTAACTAAAAATTACTATCCTTTTTTATTATTAAGAACTAGGGGTTTTAATACGTAGTATAGCTTTTTTTAATAATACCCTAAGTAATACGTTCTCGGATTATTTTAAAAGCTTTTAATAATAGAGCTTTTAGGATCGGGATACCCTTTACTTATTAAGCTTTATAAAGTATAGTTTTAATTAATTATAGTAATATAACTATATAGTTAAAATAGCCGTATTTAAAAAAGTTCTATACTAATACTTTCTTTTAATTAAGGAGTATTTATTTAAAAAGATTTTATTTACGAAGTAAGAAATAGTTATAATTCTTAAGAATAGCTTAAAATCGGTCGTTTATTAATCTAAAGCCTAGTTTTATATTTAAGAACTTAAGTATAATAATATCCTTATAAAGGCCCGACTAGTCTCGTAGCTTATTTTTAACTTCTTTAAGTTTTTTAAGCTTTTAATAAAGATCGCTATTAAGTATTAATTTATTAGAGAGCGCGTTATTAACTAACTAGACTTTTTAATCTTTCTTTTTATATATTATATTAGCTTTAATAGCGCGGGGAATCTTATAAAAAGCTTTTTTAGCCGTCTCGTACTATTTTAATACCTTTTATCCTAATTTCGTAATTTATCGTTTAATATATAACTCCTCTTATTAAGAAGTAAGTATTTTTATTAAGAAATATAAATTATTTTAGTTAGTTAATCTGTTTAGTCCATTTTTAACCTTACTCCGAGCGGTTACTATTACTTTTTTAATTTATATAATTTAAAGCTAGATCGTATAGAGCGTAATTATAATTATAATTTAGTTAGCTTAGTCTTAGTTTAAAATCGCCGTAATACGCTCGTTTTTTTTTAGTTTAGATTCTAAGTAGGGGTTATTAGAACTAGTAGTATTCCTAATTATATTATTAATATTTAGTTTTTTAATTTAAAAACTTCCTTTATATACTACTTAAACTAGAGTAAAATATCTTTTATATTTTAAAAACCGTTCGTTTTAATTATCCCTATAAGGACTCTTAGTTTTATATCCTTAATATAGACTAGAGTAGTAATTATTAACTTATTATATTTAAAAAATAACTTAGTATTTTATATAAATAAAAGACTTAGTAATAACGGATCGGAGGTCTTTTACTCGTCCTTAATAAAAAAATAAGTAGTTATTTTAAACTTACTAATTTATACGTTTATAAAATAAAAGCTATTAAAAGTTATTTAGCTAATTAAATTATACTTAAATATCTATATCTAAAGCTTCGTTATTATATATAAAATACTAGCTTTTTTAACGTATTATTTCGAGAGAATATTAACTTATACCTTAATATTTAAAATAGTAATAATTATTAAACCCTTATTATCCTAATTTATACTAAATATTTAAACTTTTAATTATAAATAAGCGTTTAAAATTATAGAAATTAAGAGCTTAAAAATCGGGTTAGCGCTTTTAATTTTACTAATCTTAGCTATATAGCTCGGCTTTAAAAAGAAGTTCTTATTATACTCGTTAAAAAGATTTTTAATATCCTTTTATTATTACCTATTCTTTACTAAGTTAGCTAAGGACTTCAGAGCTTTTAATAAGATTTTATTAATATTAAAGTACCTCTAATTATATATTAAAGTCGCTATTACTACGATATATTTTAGTATAATCTTTTATAAAAAGTTTATAAAAAATAAAATCGGGGCTTCGAGCCTCTTTTTTATTAGCTTTTTAACTTTAACCCTAAGGTTAAAGTTACGAGTTTAATTTATAATTATTATTTTTTAAGTTTTATAAAAAAAAGGCTCTTAAGTTTTTTAAGTACTAATATTAAGGATACTAATTAGAACTTTAGTAAGCTAGGGCTTAGAAATAAATATAGAAGTTACGTTCTCTACTATTTTAAAAACCTCGTTATTATTATTGATTTTTATAATTTCTCTTTTTTAATTAAAAAAAGAAACCGTCTTTTTTTTAAGTTATAAAAGCTAGCTTAGGCTATTAATCCTATATGTTTTTTTAAAAAATAGCTTAGTTACTAAAGTACGGTTCTTAAATAGTTTTTTTTTATAAATAATATAAACGTCCGCTTAGTTATAATAGCCTAAATTAAGTCGTACTATATAAATATATCTAACTATACTTATAAAATTAGCTAAGGAAAGTATAAGTATAGTTTATTAAAATAGTCCGATTTAATAATTTAAAATCTACTTAGTTAAAAGCTTAGTATTTTCCTTAGTTAATATATTTATTATATAAAAAAGAGGGGTAACGCGATTAATAATTATACGCTTTTTTTTATTTTTGATTATAATAAAAGGGATATTATTTATAAGTTTATAACCGTTATACTTTCCGTAGTACTAAGCTCCCTAAGCTAAAATAATAAAATAAGCGTCCTTATTAAAAGTATACTAATTATAATCTACAATAAACACCAGTATCAACTTTAATAATGTTAATAACGATCTCTAAGTCTTATAATTAGGGGCCGATTAGGACGCGTAGTACTTATATTAAATATATAAATAAGACTTTAAAAATAAATACTATTTTAATAGATCTTTAGCTTATTTATTTTATTAATTAGGTTAGAATAAATAATATTATTAATAACTACTTAGGTAACCTAGGCCTTTATTATTAATTAGTAATATTATTAATAGTTTAGATACTAATACTAAGTATTATTACGTACTTAAAAAATAAGAGGTCGTAATAAGGTTTTAAGTTAACTCTAATCGTTTATAAAGAGTAAGCTATATTTTTTTTTATACGCGATCGTATTAAGAAGTCCTATTTTAAACCTCGCGTACTTTATTAATTAAATAAAGCTATTTAAAATAACCCCGACTTCTTTTACTACTTTTTTTATAATATTAATATAAAAGTACTTATATATAGCCTTAATTAGGCTCTTATTAATTATAATATAGAGGTTTTATTATTTAATAAAAATAATTATATTATTAATCTTAGTAAATAGTACTTAAGTAGAGTTTAAGTTAGAAAATATAATAAATAATTCTTTAATAACTTTTTTAATCTATTCTTTTTTATTTAAAAAGTAATTAGTATTTTATTTTTCGTACTTTTTTAAAAAGAAATCCTTAGCTTAGGCCTAGGGTAGTCTTTTAATCGCGTCCTTAACTAGAGTTTAATAGTCTCCTTTTATAATATACGTAATAAATTTATTTTTAAATTAGTCCGGGACCTTACTAATCTCGTACTAGTTCTCGAACTTTTTTAAAAAGTTTATAATATTATTATTTTTAAAAACTATAGTCCCCTCTTAACTAAGAAAAAGTATTTTATAAAAACTTATATTTTTTATTAAATTAAGTTAAGGAATTACAGGGCCCTTAGTCTAAGGCGTAGTTATTTAAATCTAAGTAATAATAGTACTTAGGAGGGTATAAATCGAAGTATCTATCCTAACTTAAGTAGTAACTAGCTTTTTCTAATTAGATTAATAAGTAAGTTTATTAAAAAGAGTAGCTTTCTTATTATTTAATAACTCCGCGGCCTATAGGTCTTAATAAATTATAAAAGCTAGTTTAGTAAATAGTTTATTTAAAATAAAAAAGTTAGGTTCGTATAATTAAACGTCCTAAGAGGTACTAATAATAATAAAAATAACGTATTAGTTATTTATATTTACGGTCCGAGGTTATTAAAAATATAGTTTATTAATTTTATTTATAATCTTAATAATTTTATATTAGTTTATTTATTTTAAATAGAGTTTAAAAAGAGAGGAGAGGAGCCGTTTTAATAGCTAGAGCGTAGCTATTATTTTAATTAGTATAATTTAAGCCGTCCTTTTTAGTCCTTACTAAGCGTATAACTAGAGTTTTAATTAAACGTCGTATTAGGCTTATAGTAATACTAATCAAAATTACTAATAAGTCTAGTTAAAAACTAGTTTTATAAGCGCCCTTAGTCCGACGTATCCGCACTTTTAAATAGGTTTATTATTAAGTTTCTAAGCTATGTTAATTAATAAGGAATAGTCTAGTTAAATAACTAGTTATACTTATTAAAGTATTTTATTAGTTCTAATTTTAACTCGTTATTTATTTTATTATATTATTATAGCGTTAATATTTAAGCCCGATCTAGTCCTAAGGATCTACGTTTTTCTCTATTTATTTATTTTATTTACTTATTAAAGTTTATTATATCCCCCTCTTATTAAATAAGAAGCCCTTTTTTATATATCTTTGTTTTTACGTCTTAATTATTTAATTACTTTTTTCTTAAATTAAAGTCTTATTACTCGTATTTATTTTAATTATTATACTACTTTTCTTAATTAATTTATTTAAAGTATTTCCGATCGAGTTAGGCTTTTTTTTACTTATTTTCTTATTTAAAAAAAGAAGGGATTTTTAAAAAGGGAGATTATTAAAAAAGTATAGGGTATAAGGGACTCTCGTAGTACGGTATTTTAAAAAAACTACTAATACTTATAAAAGTAATATAAAATACCTCTTTTAATTAGCTTAATATAGCTTTAATTAATAAAGTTATAACTAAGGGAAGAGGGTAATATTAGCTAGATTAGAAAAGTAAAGTTCTTAATCGTTTTATATTATTATATTTAAAAATAAATTATTAAAAAAGCTTTAGTTCGATCTTAAAAAAGTATATATATTTTTAAAATAAAAATCTATACTACCGAGCTCTTCTTTTTAATCGGGGCCCTTTTTCTTATATTTTTTTTTAATTAGCTCTTCCGTAGATCCCTATACTTAATTAGCTTTAAAAAAGAACTACTAGGACTAATCGCCCTACCCTATTTTAGTATTAAAAGAGGTACTTATTTTTATTAGATATTAATAAAATAAAAATCGGTACTATTAAGTCCGTTTATTTATTTATATCTATTATCTAGGGGATCTTTCTTTACTATTCGTAAATAAAAGCCTGCTTATTAAAAGCTTTTACTACTTTTTATTTATTTAGCCTCGTATATTTTTTAGAGGTTAATAAGCTAAAAAAAGAGTAGTTAATTCTATTAATTTCGTTATAATCTAATTCGTTAGTATAGGGGGTAAGATCTTCTTTATCTTCCGAACTTCTTATTATATATAGATTTTCTAAGCCGCTAATTTTACCTTTACGAGGTTCTATACTTCTAGATCTACCCTTATAAATAATAAAAAACTAATTAAATTAATAAGAGCTAGTTTTACTATTTACTACCCTTAACTTTTAATATTATTTATACAATTTAATACGTTCTTTTTTAAAGTAATTACTTAATTAATAGCTATCTTTTATATATATAAAACACTTCCCTTTTCGGTACTTCTATTTTAGATCTAACTAGTAGCTAGCTAAGGAGTCTACTCCTCTAGCTTAGTAATTATTATACTTAATATCTCTCCCCTTACTTTTATATATATAGTTAACTTAGTACTATTAATAAGGGCTATTATATAATTATAAGTACGCTTAGCGGGGTATTTTAGCTTTAATATTAAAACTAGCCCTTAGCCTTAAGTAAAGGGTTTTATAATACTTATAAAGTTAGTATAAAGTTACTCTTATTTCTAAGACTCTTTATATAATAATATAAAAATACCCGACTTTTTATTTATTCGTCCCCTTATTTAGCTACGTTTTTACTAACTTATTAATACGATTAATAAGTTCTTTAAGGATCTCTAGCCTCGATTTTTTTTATTATTCTAATTATAAACCTAAATAATAATACCCTTAGTTTAGATAGGAGCTCTAGACTCCTATTTTAGGTCTTAAAACGACTTCGAATTATATTAACTATGCTTAGAAAGTCGGTTCGGTTAATAATACGTACTATTTTATAATAACAATCCGTAGCCTTACTAATTAGTACAACGTTAATTACTAAATAATATTATTATTTTTAGATTCTGTATTTTTTTATAATACTTATAAAATACTATAAGGATTTTTTATAGAACCTTATATTTCTTTCTTAAGTATAATTTCTTTTTAAAGAAGATCTTTATAAAATTAGTAAATTATCTTATAATAATAATTATTAAGTCGGTCTCTTTACGTATCCCTCGCGTATTAGAGTAGTTATATCAATTCTACGTAGTTAATTATATCCCTTTTTAATTAATAAGTAATAAGCTACGTATTACTAACGTTACTAAGCTAGTTATTAAAATTAATAAAATCGCTACTAGCTACTCTTCTTATATAATCTCTATAACCCTTACTATAGTAGGCGCTAATATATTATTATTAGTAATTTTTAGTAAAAATTCTAGTTAGTTTACCCTTTTACTAAAGTCGTCGTATTTTATTATTACTTAGTTAACTTAATTCTAATTTTATAATATAAATTCGTTAATAATATTATTACTTAGTTAACTTAATTCTAATCTTATAATATAAATTCGTTAATAATAATTATAATAGTAAGTATTTTATAAGCTTTTTATTTTATTACTTAGGCTAGTAAAATACCTCGATAGTAAAAGAATTTAATAACCCTCTTTACTACGTTCGAATTAGTACTTACGAACTACTCGTCCTCTTAATTACTTAGGTCGTTAGCGATTTTATAAAATAGGGGTTACTCCTCGAGCCCTTTTTAAGTATAAATTTTTATAAAATAAACTAATACTACGTTAATTTACCTACTATTAAGGTTATTAAAATCTCTATGTACTTACTTTTTTTAGTATTTTAATTAGATCTCTATTTATTTATATAATATAAGAATTCTTTCTTTCTAGCTATATATTAACTCGCTTTTTATTATTCCTTAACTCGTACTTCGGTTTATAATAGTTAGTATATTTAATTTTAATAAGGTCGTTTTAAAGCTACTTACTAACCTTAGTAATAGCGTATTATTATTAATTACCGGATTTATTAAAGTCTAGGACCTTTTCGCTTCCTCTTATCTCTTTATACTAAGCCTCGTTACTATTTACTCTTAATCCTCTTAATTAAATACTATTTTAATAATCTTTTTCTAATTACTTAATTAATTAATACTAAAAATAGATTTATAAATAACTAATTATATCTCGATTACGTAGCGTTTTTCTCTAAGTTAAAACTTAAGAAGTATATATATTTATTAAATAAATTATTACTAGTTAATAATCTACTTTTTACTTTTTTAAAATTAGTAATTTTCGTATTAAGAGCTAGTAATATAAAAAAAAAAAGCTTTTTAATAGCTCTTTAAAGTATTCTTTTTTATTATAATAATCGTAACTTTAATAAGAGGCCGCGAAAGGATCTTTTTAAAAGTAATAACCTCTTTACTAAGCTAATTTTTAATATTTATAATACTTACGATTTATAAATTACGGTTATCGTAATTTCTAAATCTCCTTTTTCTTTATTATACCGTTCTTTTTACTCTATTTTTAAATAATATTTAAGGAAATAGTTAAGAGGACTACGAGGAGATTATTTAAGTTTTTAAGATTATATCCGTAAGCCCCTTAGGAGTAGTCCCTCTATACGCCGTAAATCTCCTAGTTTTATAATACTTACGCTTCTTAGTACCCTTAATAAGTATACTATATTTAAAGATCCTTCTTTTTTAATTACGTAGTATTTTTTTATATTATATTTCTTGAGCTCGTTTATCGTACTAATTAATTAGATAAGTAGTTACGTAAGTAGTTCTTTTTACTAATTAATTAATTAATTTAATTAATTTTTAATTATAGGCCGGTCGCGAGTAAGTTAATTAATAAAAAAGGATTATATAAGGTTAACGATAGTAGCTTAGTTATTACGATATTTCTATTAATTATTAAAGGTTATTTTAATATAATAAACGTTAGCTTTTTATAAGTAGTTAAGAGCTACGATGTTTTTACTTTATTTTATTATAAAGATTTTATATTTTATTACTTATTTTTTATAAAGTTAAGTAGTATAATTCTCTTATCGCGTTCTGTTCGAAGAGGTCGTCTTTTCTATACTCAATACCTTATTAATTTATAATAATAAAAATTAATTACTAATTAGTATTAATATCCTTATTATAAGGATATTAGTTAATTAGTTCGAACTATAAGTTAATAAAATAAGTTAATTAAACTATTTTAATATACTACGTAAAATATAAAAAGGAGGTTTTAACCGTAGGTTAAGTAGTTTATAATAATTATAAATAGGGCCCCTCGTTAGCCCCTGCGCAGCCTCGGCCGTATACCGAGGTCGAATTAGACTTCTAATCCGATAGAATACTATATCGTATTATACTAACCAAGCACAACTCGAATATTGATTGAAGGAAGAAAGTGTAAATTCGAGGCGAGAGAAAAAAACCATTTCTAGACTTGGGTCTAGTTTTAATTGTGTTTAATATGCTTACCCCGGACCTATTGGACGAATGGTAGTTCACTGGATCTTGGCGGGTAGCAACCTGAAGCAGCACAAGGATCGTGTTGTGACCCTCTCTCGGAGGCCTCGCTCCGGTTTCGACCCCGGAGACAGGAGATTCGTGGAATATGACCCCTTTTATTTCGCTAGTGACCGGAAAGACTTCTCTGATATTGAGAAGCTCTTGGGAGTTCTTCCAAAGCGTTCGTGAAGGCCGAGAAAGCGACCGCTCGTTAACATCATGTGAGCATCGAGCGTGATGATATGGGAGTCACTGAGATGGCAGCATTATTTAAGAGTTGGTCGGTCAGCCGAGCTTGATCGAGACGGTTGAATTCCAGACAACCTAAGAGATTGAGAGAATGAAGTCAAAGTCATACGTCTAGAAGTTGCCAGTACAGCAGCAAAATGAAGTTGTTGCCAACCGCTCTTCTCGCTGTGGCAGTCGCCTCTGCCGAGGCCCACTGTAAGTCTGACTGTCAATCATACGCATCTCGCAAAAAGCATAAAGTCAGCGCTGCACACAAAACAATACAAGGTAGCTCTGACTTCTTTGACCACAGACACCTTCGGTCGCCTCGTCTACGGGGGCACAACCTACCCCGAATGGCAACACGTGCGCAAGACGCTCAATTTCTACACCAACGGCCCGGCCGACGGTGTATCGTCGACGCAGATTCGCTGCTATGAAGCAGACGCCGCTGACCGCGGGACGGTGACAACGCTGCCGGTATCGGCAGGCTCAACAATCGGATTTGCCGCCAACGGGGTCGTAGGACACCCGGGACCGGCGAGCTTCTACATGGCCAAGGTGCCGACCGGCCAAACCGCGGCGACGTGGGACGGCAGCTGGGCGGTGTGGTTCAAGATCTACCACGAGAGGCCGACTATTACGAGCAGTGGGTTGGAGTGGGCTTCTACCAGTGAGTTGTTTCCAATTTTCTGCCTTCTTTTTTGTTGTCTCCAGCATAATATGGCGGAGAAGAGACTCGCTGAGTGTTAGGGAAAAGGTTGGAAATGGGGGAAACAGGGCAGAAAAGAGGAGAAGTGCAGAGACTAAGAAGCTTTCTGCGGGTTTCAAAAGAATAGGGACCCTCTCACTTTTAGTGGAGAGTGTGTGAATCGCGTGCCCGCAACAGATTCCCTTCGCATAGGGCTGATTCAGTGATTTGTGGGCTCGTGGGGGTTTTCTCGTCAGTTGGACAAGCAAAAGCTAATGGTGAATAACGTCACAGACACTCAAGTCCTCTCCACCAAGATTCCGGCGTGCATCCCATCAGGCGAGTACCTCGTCCGCGTCGAGCACCTGGCGCTCCATGGCGCCGCCACGGAGGGCGGCGCGCAGTTCTACCTCGCGTGCGCGCAGGTGTCCGTGTCTGGGGGCGGGAGCACCAGCCCATCGGGCCTCGTGTCGTTCCCGGGGGCGTACAAGTCTACGGACCCGGGGATCCTTTTCCAGCCGTACTGGCCCACGCCGACGAGCTACACTAACCCGGGACCGGCCCCGTTCAGCTGCTGAAAAGCTTGTGAGGGAGATGCCGGGATCCCGGGAGCTCGGGAGGCGAGGACCGGGGTGGTTTTTGGGTGGTTTGGGTTATTGGGAGGGTTCCACTTCCCGTCGCAGGGACCGTTCATCCGTCTGATGGTTGATGGGACGTGATGGTGGTCTAGGCTGGGCATGATTCGGCGGACTTTGATTCAACTGATTTCCAAGTTTTTGTTGGGGTTCACTTCAATAGGAGACGTACCTTACACTATCACACTGCCTATGTCATTCTGAGCCTGGGGCATGATCTGAGAGTCTCGACCATCATTTCCCCTCTTCCCCCGGTTGCCCCAGGAAAGCCACCCAAGCCACCTGGAGTAGCGTAGGTCGCCGGATTGGAATGTAGCGGAGGTTTCCCTCCTGGCGACTGGCTCATGGGCTATTTCCAGCATATAATCTGGCGGACTAGCGCGGTGCCGTGGCTGTTTGGGCTAGGTCCGCGCGTCCCGCTTATGGTTAGGGATGGTCCTGGGATGTTCTGGGATGGTGAGGGATGAGATGTTCGGCTGGCCGCCACAGGGATGCGGGTGATGTCAGGAATTGCGGGGATTTGTACGTCATTCACGCGAGAGGCGTGGCGCAAAGCTTGAGATCTTCATCGTGCCCTTCTTTCTTTCACTCGTGTTTCCCTCGCTCTCTCACTCGATGATGTCTCTGATCAGTCACACCACCCCCGGCCCGGCCACGTCGCCTGCTGTTTTGTTCTGAGCTCCCGTAATTCCCATCGCTCGATCGTTTTCAGTGCCCATTCATATTGAAAGTACCTTACTTACCTAATCCCCCCTAATTACGTCTCCGTGGTCTGGCCTGATTCCCATCCGTGATCTGCATGGATCTACAACCTAAGCTCACCTCCTACAAGTACAATTCACGCCGAGAAGCTCGATACCTCCCGTCCCCGAGTGCTACCCTGTTTCCACATTCCCATCATCTCGTCAAACCCATCTACACCTATCGAAATTGCGACAAAACTCACCTTCTGGAGGCAACACATGCTCTCGTCACAGTCGATTAAACAGATTACTAAACCCTTACCGCACCCCTATCGAAAGATATCATGATGAAGATGAACACGGTCACGATGGATGAGTACGGAGCTCCGTGCTTCCCTCACGAAACCCTTCTCACCCCTCCCGAGTCCCCCGAGCTCAAGCCTCCCGAGGTCACCGAAGTCAAAGAAGCTGCTTCCGGTAACACCACCAGCATTCCCATCCGCAAGAGCAGAAGCCCCTCCTCCAAGAGATGGAACGGCGACGGCAAGGGAATCCAGGTCGATATCGGTGCCCGTCTGCGCGAGTACCTCGACTGCCTCAACAACCGCAAATTCGATGTCATCGGCAACCACCTGGCCGACACTCTGATGCGCAACAACCGCAGCCAGACACGCGAAGAGCACGTCGAACGTCTTCGATCGCGCGTCGAGGGCCTCGCGAGCTTCAAGATCAAAATCGACACCCTCCTCGTCGACAAGAAGGCCCAGGCCGTGGCCGTGCGATACATCAACCGCGTCACACTCGCCTACGCAATGATGGATGTCGATCCTGTCGGCACGACATACGAATTCGACGAGCAGTGTTTCGTGTGGTTCGACGACAGGGGCAAGATCTCGCGCATGCTTACGCTGCAGGATAACGACGGCATTCGCCTGCAGACACCCGAGGCCGCGACCACGCCACGCTTCTTCATGCGGAGTCTTCCCGCGGAACCCATTGATTTGGCGGCAACGTATCGCAAGTACGTCGCCAGCATCAATCGGCGCAGCATGGTCAAGGAGTTCCCTCGCTACTGCAAGAAGGAGCTGCGACACAACAACCGCGTTCTCTCGGTGCAGGACTACGCGCGCAGCATGCAGTACAGCCAAGAAGCGATTTCGGGACTGTGGTTCAACATCCAGGAGTTGCTCGTCGACGAGGAGACGCAGCAGGTTGCTGTGAGGCTACAGATCTCGGGGACACCGGTGCAGGAGTTTGCTGACGCGAAGCCGAACGGGAAGAGCGTCAAGTTCCACCAGCACTGCATGTATCGCTACGACAAGGGGAAGATTGCCCTTGTGTGGGCGACGATGGAGCTTGATTCGTACCGCAGACAGTTGCAGGAGAAGCCTGGCGACAGGAGAACTTCGTCCATGCTGGGCATCAACTGAGCTCACAGACACAACAATTTCAACAGGGCTGCACTGTATTATTAGCTTACGATTTGACGGACTTTGGGATTACTTTGGAAAGACGGGAGCCGGACAGTTTCGAAGCGTGGCGCTCTGACGCTGGGAGTTTCGGATCTTCTTGGGTTCATGGTCAGCTTTGAGATAATTGTAATACGCAGTTGCCATATGGCAACATATCTCTTCGCAAAGAAATTGACGTTTCTACTGCGGTGACCTACCTACAACTCGCCAGCATAGCTTGACACTTAGAAGAGCAATACGATTTTCACATTGAGACAGATTTCTAAACTGCGACTTGACTCGAGCGTAACATGAAAAAAAGGCCATGTGTCAGAGCGGATCATACAACCCCAAGGCTAGTATAGTCGACAGGCTCGTCAACAAGTTGCACAAAGGAAACACATCTTACTTCGCCGAATGAGAATCCATGATAAGAGTGGACTGCAAGAATTGTGCCCTGCCTCTAATACATCAAGTCGTTCGACGCCCTCCTTTTTCGCCCGTTCGTCGACGGGACTTTTGAGATCAAGTCTGCTATCTCATTCAACTCCAAATGTCGGGCAAATTGGACCGCGTTCATTCTCTCAGCCTTTACCCCTATCTTCACTACACATGGTATGCTAGCATCTGCACCATTTCGCCACAGGAGTTTGGCAACTTTCAGGCGATGCTTTCCCAGCGCAAGGTTCAGTAGCGAGCCGTACTCCTCAACTGGTGCGTTTAAATCCGCCCCAGCTTCCACAAACATTTCGGTGATGTGGTAATGGTCTCTGATTATGGCCGTCGCCAACGCTCGAGACCAAGACGTAGCTGGTCTGTTAGAGGGCCTTCGATGTTTCAGAAGTAGCTGTGCGATCTCTATGTGACCGAGTTTCGAGGCAACAGTGAGAGGGTCTTCGCCGTTTCTGGGTCTGTTCATGTATTTGAACCTGGTCTTTTCGAAAGCCATGCTTTTGGATTGTTGGACGTTGTCCGCAACTTCGTAATCAGCACCCTTCTCAAGCAGGAGCCGCACAACTGAAGTATGTCTCCTGTGCGTTGCTGCCAAGAGCGCGCTCCCAAACCGAGTTTGCTTATCGACCACTGCATGATTATCTAGCAGTAGGCGCACAACTTTCGTGTGACCTCGCATGGAGGCTTCAGCAAGAGGGCTTCTATCGTCCAACGAGCACAGATCAACCTGTGCTCCAGCTCCCAAGAGAAGGCGCGCGATATTGTCGTGGCCCCCCGTAGCAGCTAGTAGAAGGGCGGTGCCTTCGGTTGTCGATGCGTTGACATCTGCCCCATAATCTAAAAGCAGTTTGACCATTTCTGGTTGCCCTCGCGTTGAAGCTTGACTCAAGGGTAGTCTGGATATGTCTTCCCAAGGGTGTTTGGTGAAGCCACGCAAATTGGGATCTGCTCCAGATTCCAAAAGAGTTCGTGCAATGTGTAAATAGTCAGTAGCCTCAAGCAGAGGTGTAGTGGATCGATTGACTTGCGCCTTGGTATCTGCTCCGCGGGCAAGAAGGAATTTTACCATCTGATGATTGTTTTGACCTGCGGCGACTTGCAGAGGGTTGCATCCTTCAGATACAGCATTGATATCCACCCCTCTGTCCAAAAGAAGCTGGGCAAGATCAAAAAGTCCAGACAAGGCACATGCTGAAATAGCAATGTTACCTTCGACTGGTATTTCCAGGTCAACTCCACGAGAAATCAAAACTTTCGCAGTCTCACGGAGCCCTAACCCACATGCGCATGATAGGGCGGTCCTGCGAAGGTCTTTGATCGCAAGAGATGAGGTCATGTAATTATCCGTTTTACCCTCCTCCTCAAACAGACGCGATGTGTACACCCAACGCTGGCGAGACTCGTCATTCTGAAGAAAGTCGGCTGCTATCTGGGCAATGTCCTCTGCAGTTTCAGCTAGTCGGGCGTATGTCGTCCATCGTGCCGCTTGTAGGTAAAGATCATCGCTACTAGGTCGGTCGGACGGAATCTTCGAAGACCTCATGAGATACACTAGAAGTTTTTGCGTCATACTGATACTCGCATTGATGAGACGAAACTCTTCCCAATGACATCCGAGTAGAAATTCTTTCACAGAGAAATGGGCCAACTGAATCACTTGTGGATTCTGCCCGTGAGGACCTGCATCAACCTCAATTATTGACACGAGACTAGGACAATAAAGAGGGAGTTCTGTTGGGTCTGGCATTCTGTATATCGGATCGTATCCTTGCTTTCGAATAGCAAGCAGATCGACTGCCTGAGTCAAAGTGAGAGGTTCTTCGGAATAGATGAGAAACTGTAGAAGAAGTATGGTTTTGTCTTTTCGGGGTTTTGGGATGCTTTCGAGGATCCGGTAATACGTTTCGTTCAAGTCCCTGGGAAGAGACTTTAAGGCCTCTTCGATTTCTTCCAGATTGAGGCAACCTTCCAGTGCGTCTAGTTGGCATGCTGCCCATCTGAACCTGGTGCTGTGGGTTAGCGACTAGGTAGCTTCGCCAGTTTGCCATCTTCGCGGCTAAGGCTGGTGTCGGATCGGAAGTCCAATTCGACCGCGGCATACAGTCGATCGACGCAGGGGCCAATTAGGGGCCCTATTTAGGATTATCGTAGCCAGCCTAACCTACGGTTAGAACCTCCTTTTTATAGCACGTAGAAATTCATATAGTTAAATTAATCTCTTCGTTAACCTATGGTTCGAACTAATTCCCTTATACGAGGGAAACCTATACTAATTAGTAATTAAATTCTACTATTATAAATCGGTAAGGTATTTTATTATATAAAAGAGACGACTTTTTAATACCGTACGGGATAAGAGATTCGTACTAATTAACCTTATAGAGGTAAATAAAAAAAGAGGCGATTCTTAAATACCGTACGGAATTAAGTAATCGTAGTCCTTTATTATTTATAAGAGGTCGACGTTTATTATATTAAACTACGCTAATTAATAGAACTACTTAAGTAACTAGTATTTTACTATCGCCTTAAGTAGCTTTTTTACTAAATAACTTTACTACGGCTAGCCCGTAATTAGAAATTAACTAGCTAAATTAGTAAAAGAAATTACTAGCGTACGATAATTACTAGATTAGCGTAATTAAACTATAAAAAATACTACTTAAGAAACTATAAAATAGAGTACCGAGAGGCTATAAAAAAAAGATCTCTAAAGTATCTAACCTTATTAAGTACGAGTAATAAGTAGTATTTTTAATAAATCTTTAAGGCCCGCAATTTTATAAAAAAAAGGAGGGGAGCTTAATTTTACTAACCGTACTTAATAGCCTATACGGATCCTTTACGAGCCGCTTAGTATTTATATTCGATTATTCTTATAAAATACTACCCTAAAAGAGATAAGTTAAAAAAAGAAGCTATTTAGAAGTTATGAAGAGTATAAAGCTTAGTAGGCTAGAAGTGTACGGAATAGTAGAAATTAGTAACTAATAAAGATTATAAAACTAATTACTATATCTTCTTATAATAATATAAATATTTACTATTATTATTAAATAAAAGGGGTTACTAAAACCTACCTTTTTATTCTAAATAAAAAAGAGGTCTTAGTAAGTATAATAGCTAGCGATCTAAAAAAGTAGTAATAGTTATTAAAAATAATAAAAATAAGAGTAGTAATAAGACGGTAAAAAGAAGCGGGAATCTCCTAAACCTTAATAAATTTATTAAGTAATAAAAGTATAAGCTTATTATAACTAATACGCAGATTAGATATATCCCTATTAAAATTAAACACGCTAATAATTACTAATACGTACATAAGCTAGGGCACGACCTTTAGTAAGTTAGAGTAAAGAAAAAAAAAAAACCCGATCCTAAATAAAATCCCGATCCCTTATAAATAAATAAATATTAACCCGGACTATTAAGGAATATAAATATATAGGATTATAAATTAACTTAATAATAAGTAAATTAACGCGGTATTAATCTATTTAACTAAGGTTTATAAAAAAAAAGGACTATAGGGGTAACCCCTATTCTACGAGATCGTAAATAACCTTAGTTACTAATTAGATAAATAGTTTACGAGCATAAGCCTAAGAATTATAAAAATAATTAATAAATTCCTTTATGAGCAAGGGGTATTATTAATATAATTATAATTACGAGAACTATATAAAATCTTAGTAATAACGATTATAAAAAAGGAATTTATATTATAGAACTAGGTATAAGTTAATAAGGCGTATAATCGCTTTAATAAATTTAAAAAAAAGGTAAATAACGCAGATTTCTTTTTTATAATTACTAATAGTAATTTATTATTATAAAAGGATATATAGAGGTAAAATATAGTACTAAAAGTACGATAATTAATAATTCCGCCTATTTCGATCTATAGTTCGTCGCTATTACTAATACGAAATTCGGTACTAATTAGTTAATAAGAAAGGAGGTAAACGACCCGGAGTTACTAATAGTATATAGTAACGCAGGGATCGTATATAAATACTAAAAATCTAGTAATAAATACGAAATAATTTATAAATTTTAAAAAGATCTTTCTAAAAAAGAAATTATACTCTAAGGGGAAGTATAAGGTCTTATAAAAAACCCTAACGATATTTTATAATTATTATAAAAAGGTTAGGATTAAGAAATACTAGTACTATTTAGTAATTAATATCGTACTTATAAATAAAACCTCTAATTACTATTATAAAACGGTACGTAATCTTAATTAAAACGACTTTCTTAGTATTATTAACGTAATCTAAAGCCGCTTTAAGACTTATAATAAGAATCTAGAGCTCCTATCCGAGCTATAAGTAATTTCTTTCGTATTTATAGCTAGGATAATAGAGAGTAAATCGCGAGTAAAAATCCTTAAAAAACTTATTAATTAAATTAATAAGCTAGTAAAAACCTAGCTAAATAAGGGAACTAATAAGTAAAAAGTTAGCTATTTTTATACTATAGTTTAACGTATATTAAAAATAAAAATAACCTTATACTAAGTACTTAAAAACTACGAGACGCTCTATTCGAGGCTAAGATCTAGTTTTAATATTAAAATAAGAATACTACGCTAAACCTACCTCTAGGTATATAACGGCCCTTATTAATAGTACTAAGTCGATCGAACGTATAATAAAAAAGGGAAAAAAACTAAGTATAATAATCGCTAGTAAGGAGGCTTAAATTCGTTAAATAAGTAGAGATTTAACCCGCAAATAAAGTAATATAAAAAATAGTACTTTATTTATAAAAAAGATAGATATTAGTTAAGTAACTACTCTGAAAAAGAACATACTAAATCGTATAAATAGTATTAAAAGTCGAGGGTAATAGAAAGTAAAACTAGCCCTAATCGATTTAACTAATTCCTCGTAATATATAAGGGTATATCTAGGGGCATAGAACTTAGTATAAGTAACTAAATTAACGGTCTAAAGTATTCGCTAAGAGACTTAGAAAATAAGGAAAACTTTATATCCTATATTAATAAATTAGATTATAATAAAATCGATAATATTAACTACTCTTTTTTTACCCCGTTAGCCTCTAGAGGATATATAAAAATAAACGGGTAAAAGGTAATAGAAGCTCTTAATAAGTAGGCTTTTATTTATAAATAATAAGGGAAAGTCCCTTAGATAATAAGTATAGAGAGGGGTAAAGGGGGTAAATTATAATCCGGCCTACCGAATTTAATAATACCAGATTTACCTCTCTTAATACTTAAAAAGAAATTAGGTACTAAGTAATTATAATAGTAGCTAGGGGGGTCTTTTTTATACTACCTAAACTATTTAAACACTAAGCTCGTCTAGGTATTCTATACGAATAAAAAGTATAGCTTAGAAACTTTTTAAGGGATTATCCTAAATACTAAGGTATTATAATAGTTAATAAAAAGAAAAAGGCAATTCTAAGCGCTATAGAAGATCGTATTAATAATACTTAATACGTTAATAGCGGGTATTATAAGGATTAGCTTCGGCCTAAGTAAAGAAATCGTCGCCCTAAGTATAGTAAAAGTCGAGACGTACTTCAGAACGATAACCTTCTATATTTTACTTATTAATACGCTATTTTTACTATATTTAAAAAATATAGATTAACTAGGTATTATATTTAATAATATGAGGAATAGAATCTCTAACGATAAGTACTTTAAAATAGTTAAATAACAATAGGGGCACGCGTTTATAAGGCTTATTAATAATACGAAGTTAATTAATTACTTAATAAAAAGTAAGCTTAAATAATTATACTAAAGATTTAGCTACCTATTGGTCACGAGGCTATATAACCTTTTAAAGCGATTAGGTAATAATAATATCGAAATAGGGGCGCTAAAGTAGTTAATAAAAGTATATTATTAATACTAAATAAATACGCAGAGCCTACGTAAGTTTAAATTTAAATTACGTAATAAGCTTAACTTTAATTAAGAAATTATTATTAATATTTTCTACTTAAATAATCGGCTAGTCCTATACGTAATTAATAAAGCTATATCCTTTTAAATAAGGTAATTCCTCCGGGATTTATAAATAAAAATAGTATAAACCGCCCTATAAAAAAGCTAGATTAATACATACTAAGGACTACTAAACGGTATTAGAACCGACGCTAGTACTAGCTTTAAGTTAGTAGAATTTAGAGAGAATATAACGGCCTACGGTATATAGCTAAAAGTCGTACTTATTAAAGCGCACTATAGTATTAAAAAAGTAAAAAGAGCATACTAATAACTAAAAAGGGTATTTAGAATTATTAAAAAAAAAATCTAGATTTTACTAATAACGAATACCTCTAAATAGTACTTAAATACTATAACGATACTATAGGGCCTAACGGGCTAATACTAACGCTTTTTATATTTAGAGTATATCTAAGAACGACCTTAACCTCGCTACTATTACTAAATATAAGCTAATAAGCCCGAGTAGTTAAAAAAGTAATATAAGTACTATGCGAAGTAAGCGTAAAAAAGCAAGTTAATAAGGTAATTACTATACGTAATAGGCCCGATATAAGAGGTAATTTAGATATTTTATTAAATTCGGATATACGAGTATAGTACGAAATTATTTAATAATAGGCTAGGTTATATAAATTAATCTCTATTAACGAGCGATCTTACGTAGTTATAAGGGATCGTAACTAACTTTTTAAAGTATTAATTACGGTAATACGACTATATTATATAAATCCTAGCGAGGTAATTTTTAACTTATAAAAAGAAAAAGAGCTAGGAAAAACTATATAACTTATAATAAAAGCAAAAGAAATTATCCTTAATAAAATCGTTATAATAATACTAATAAATAATAAAAAAAAAGAAATCGCTAAAAGGGTACTAATACTACCGGTAAGACGTTATAAAAGACCACAATAGTAAGCACTAACATAGTAATTTATTACTAATAATAAGGTAATTAATACCTTTTATATAATAAAAAAAAAAGCCGATTTCGAGCTAGTAGTTAAACTACGTAAAAAAGGCGTAATTATAATTATTAAAAAGCTATATAAAGAATTAGATCTAATTAAAATAAATACTCTTTACGATCGAGGGGTCTATCGATTTATCTTTTACGATCTAAAGAAGTATATAAACCTCTATATATTTAAATTGCGAATAGTTCGTAAAATTAAAAAAAAAAGAATACCCTAACCGTACGAGAAGTTTAAATACGTAATTTAGGGGTACGGCGACGTTAAAAAGGCGACGCTACTTATATAATTACCTATAGTATAGCGCTATAGCTAACGATTAATAATAGTATTAATAGTATTATTATAGAAAAAGGGGTACGAGATTTAGAGCCGTAATATTACTTAGGCGTATACCTAATTAGCCACAGGGCTTATAAAGAAAATCCTAGCCTATTTATTAAAAAAAATAGCTAGTAAGTACTTAAAAAGCACGATTATTAAAGTACTTAAGCCACTATATAAGCTTATAAAATCGGGCACCTATTAATAAGCTATATATTACGATTTTTATATTAATTAATTATTAATAGTTATATTTACGTACGACCCGTACTTACTAATCTCTAAGTACGTAGGTAACTAATTTAGAATTATTAAAATATAAACTAATAATATATTTAGCCTATTTAATATTAACTTTATAAAAAAAAAAGATAAGGAGCTTTAGAAAGCGGGCTTCGTAATAAAACTAAAAGAGGTCCTTATAATAAATAACCTATTAATATTTAATAATAGGATTTTTATAATCGAGGGGGAAACTATTATTTTTTAATAAAAGGGGTAAAGTAAGAAAATTAACCTTATTAATTTAAATATAATTAATATTAAAAAGCGATATAAGGCTAAGCTTGCGCAAGGGGTATATATTATGAGTATATACTAGCCCGAGGCGACTTTTAACTATGTTAGAGTAGTATAAGCTATAGAACTAAATAAATAAAACGTCGAGGTACTTAATAAGCGGCTTAAGTAGTAATACTCGAATCTCGATCGAGGTCTCGTTTATTACTTAATTAACCTCGCGGCTAGTAAGATTTATATATTTATAAATAGCTTATTTATAAATAATAAAAACCTTATTTTATAATTAAAGTATATTATTATTTTTATTAATAAGAGTATAAGCGAGAGTAAATTTATAATATATAGTAATATAATCTATTATTTATTAACTAAAAGTAAGTAGGTAATAAGAAGTATACTAGTATTAGAAGTCTATAGTATAGTTAATAACGTTAACCTCGCTTATATAATTTTAATAACGCTAAAGAGAATTACTAATTAGCTTAGCTTTTTATTAATCTTAACGGTCGTTTATATAAATTCTTACTTATTATACGAATATTTTATTAAATTAGGAACTACGAAGGAAAAGAGGCTTATAATTAATATTATAGCCCTTAAGTAATTATATAAAAAGGGCAAGATTTTTAAAATTTATTAAATTAATAATAATAATAACCTCGTTAATACTTTTATAAAAATAGTATTTAATAAAGAGTTAGAGTAATTCGTAAGTAGTAAAAAAGTTAATATATAAATAAAAGAATAGGTTATATAAAAGGAATAGAAAAAAGGGGGAAAAAGAAACGATTTAATAAACGGGCCTAAGGTCGAATTATACCTCTAATTATAGTAATTAAATTAATAAAAAAAAGAAAAAGTTAATATCGGATTAGAAGTCTAATTTAACCGCGGTATATAGTCGATCGACATAGGGGCTAATTAAGGGCCCTATTTAGGATTATCGTAGCTAGCCTAACCTGCAGTTAGAACCTCCTTTTTATAGTACATAGAAATTTATATAGTTAAATTAATCTCTTCGTCAACCCACGGTTCGAACTAATTCCCCTGTAAGAGGGAAACCTACAGCTGGAACACACCTTACATGCCGTCGGCTTTGTCTCCAACCTTCTCGCTGATCGTTTAGAGTACTTCGGGGGCTGACCCCCACCTTTTGAATCCTATCCTGACCCGTAGTTGAGCCTCGACATATGATCGGATGTCGGCATCGACTGATTTCAGATGCAGAGAAATGCAATTATCGTGCCCTAGTAGTGGCGGGATTTGTTGCTTGAACTCCACTTCAGGTCGCCCGGTGACCAGGAGCTGAAGGTGGGCAAGACATTGAGGTGATCCAAATTCACTCATCCACGCCAGCATTTCCTTTCTGTCGCTACATTCATCTAGAGCATCAATCAGAATGAAAGCTTTTCGAGAGAGTTTCAACATAGCCAAAAAGCAATCAGACAAGTCGGTAAGCTTTGGCTGATCGTAACCACTTTTGTGTGATGTATAAAGACTCTCTAGCGTCTGCGATGCATCGAGTTCCTTGGAGTCCACCATGGCGACGTATAGCTGATAGACAAGCCCGCGGATCATCTGATTCACTGTCTGCTTTCCCTTATCACTGAAGTCAAAATAGAATTGTAAAACAACTCCATCGCCTTCAGACAAGAGAAAGTCAAGTAGAGTAGTACTGAGGACTGTTTTGCCGCAGCCAGCTGGGCCGTATAGCCATAGGTGCTGCCGTGTTCCAGAATTCCATTCTTGAAGAACTTGAAGTTGAAAGATCCATTGCCCCGTGCCTTGATGACGAAGATTTCGTGCATTGTTGATGTTGACGGACGTATCGGGAGGATCAAGCCACTTCCGGATACCCTCAATTTGTTGACCAGCCTTTATCGTCTTGATGTCGGCTTTCGACTCAGTAAGAGTTTGAATTTGCTGTGCTTGTTTCTCTTCGACTATTCATCTCGTCAGTTACTTTTGAATGAAAATCTCTACCACGATTATCGTTCTGGTTTTTGAGAAGCGGCAATAGACAACTGACCGGACTTAAGGACCTTCGCAACTCGTGTCTCAATCTCAATCCTGCTTGGAATGAGCTGACCTAGAAGATCTTTGGCGTATGCTGCGGCTGTCATGGCTGCAAACCCTTGCCAAGCCTTGCCTTTATGCGTATCCGAGTAGTCGCAGATTCCACGGATCACCAGACAAGGGAAATGGTTCATCAAGCCAGCAGCTTCCATTTCAAAGCAGAGAACATTTCTCTCGGAGGATAGCTTGTCCCTTTTAGTGGCGTCCTTCATTAGCTGATTTGATGAAGCAATTATGCCATAATGAATGGCGGGATTGTTTTCGTCATCTATACGTTCGTTTCTTGGAACTAGATGAGCAGTGCTACAGGTCTCGGAACAATCTGCTGACGAAGTTGGTGGATGGGTGATGTCAGACTTATATAGCCTGTCTGCCCTGGAGGTAGGCGACGAGTGGGTTTTCCGGAGCCGTGGTCGCCGGTTCAACACGTTTTCGATGTTCTCATTGATTTGATGACCACCTAAGCCATACTCAGCCTCAAGGCCCCCCACAGCAGTCAATAATGACTGAGGTGGCTGATTCAGGTGGCCTATCTCCGCGAAAGTCTGGTTCTGGATCGTCTTGCCGTAATCGTACTGAATGATCCCGCCCTCTCTATCACTAGGACAGCCAACCACGACATCACCTAGTCGGATATCATGTTTTCGGCTGGGCGCGCCGCCGCCAACGCCCACCATCAAGCCAATTCGGACATTGGGGAAACTGTGCACCATATCCCGTGCTACCACCGCGGCAGAAGCGGTCCCATACGAGGACTTTGGCAGAGTAGCCATGACAACATTGTGCTTCCCGATTCGTCCTAAGGCATAGGTGTTGTTGTCGTTGTGAGTCAGTGCTTCAGGGCCCTCATGCTTCTCGTCAAGGAATGCCTGGGCGGCAATGAACTCCGTGGTGATGGCGCAAATCCAGCCAATAGTATACTCCTCAGGATTTGACATGACTGTACTGGCGTGTCCAAGCGAGCGTTTCTGGCGTGACGTTCTGTCGAGATGTTTCAATGAAAACCGTCAATAGCGAGAAGATGAAGAAACTGAAAGGAGTCGAGGGGACCTCTTCTGCGCAACGCGCCGTCCGATAGCTTTCCAAAGACAGCACATGTATCCGGGCCAACAGATCAAGTCGATGGGGACGGCATCATGTTAGAAGTGAAAAGAAAGCTCCCTTAAAGTTGAGCAAGGCTGTGCAACTCTAGGAGCTGTTCTGCATGACTGACGTGGCATCTTGCTCAGCCAACCAGGCCTCAGGCTGTATTCTACTTCATTCGATTCGCTGAACGTACCGAGCACCTTACTCAAGTACTACCAAAACTCGAACATCGATGCGTATCAGACTGGAGTTTTGAAGCTGTACCCTTTTACTCCACACTTCATTTGCGACCAACCTCAAGGAAAAATGTTCCTCCGCTAGTTATTTTACTTAAAATCAATTCATGGATTTTTTCCGATTTCTCAACGCATGGCGATAAGTGATATCGATAATTAAAGACCCTAGATAGCAGGTTGATGTACCTACTAGTAGGTACCTTAAGTACCTTGTATAGATAAGCCCTTTTTTAGAACTCGCCTCTCAAGCACTCATTAGCTAAAACAAAGCACCGGGATCTAATTATAAACGTTGGGAACGGAGTCTCTATTTTTGAAAGTAGACTATACGAGAAGTAGAATTTTAAATATTTTAGATATGCTAAAGGGCTTTACTTTTATTTAAACTGCCGTTTACTATGTTAATATACCTAGTAATAATAATTAATAAAAAGTAGCCGCTTTTATTATATTCTATAGAATTACTAGATTATTAGTATCCTTATTATAGAGTAATTAGTTTAAACCGTGGGGTAATAAAGAGATTAATTAAACTATATAAATTTCTACGTAGATATAAAAAAGAAGTTCTAACGTTAAGTTAAGTAAGCTATAATAATCGTAAACAGGGGCCGTAATTAGCCCCTGCGCAGCCGCCGTATACCGAGGTCGAATTAGATTTCTAATTTAATACTAACTTTCTCTTTTTTTTATTAATTTAATTACTATAGTTAGAGGTATAATTCGACCTCGGGCCCGTTTATTAAATCGTCTCTTTTTCTCCCTTTTTTTTACTCTTTTTATATAACTTATTTTTTTATTTATACGTTAACTTTTTTACTACTTACGAATTATTTTAACCCCCTATTTAGTACTACTTTTATAAAAACGTTAGCGAGGTTATTATCGCTATTAATTTAATAAATTTTAAATATCTCGCGCCTTTCGTACGATTATTTAAAAGTTATAATATCGATTATAAGCCTCTTTTCCTTCGTAATCCCTAATTTAACAAGATATTTATATAGTAAGTAAGAATTAATATAAATAACTATTAAGATTAGTAAAAGGTTAAGTTAATTAATAATCCTTTTTAACGTTATTAAAATTACGTAAGCGAAGTTTACGCCGTTAACTATACTATAAGCTTTTAATATAAGTATACTTTTTATTACCTATTTACTTTTAATTAACGAGTAATAGATTATATTATTATAGATTATAAATTCTTTTTTATTTATACTCTTATTAACTAGAATAATAATATACTCTAATTATAAAGTAAGATCGTCCTTATTTATAAATAACTTATTAATAAAAACGTAGAGCTTACTAGTTATAAAGTTAATTAAGTAGTAAACGAGGCCTCGATCGAGGTTCGACTATTACTATTTAAGCCGTTTATTAAGTACCTCGACGATTAATTTACTTAGTTTTATAGCCTATACTATTTTAATATAATTAAAAATCGCCTCGGGTTAGTATATACTCGTAATATATACCCCTTATACGAGCTTAGCCTTATATTACTTTTTAATATTAATTATATTTAAATTAACGAGGCTAATTTTCTTACCCTACTCCTTTTATTAAAAAATAATAGTTTCCCTTTTAATTATAAAAATCCTATTATTAAATATTAATAAAGTATTCGTTATAAGGATCTCTTTTAGCTTTATTATAAAGCCCGCTTTCTAAAGCTCTTTATTCTCTTTTTTTATAAAATTAATATTAAATAGGCCTAGTATATCGTCGGTCTATATTTTAATAATATTAAATTAGTTACTTTCGTACTTAGAGATTAATAAGTATAGATCGTACGTAAATATAATTATTAATAATTAATTAATATAAAAATCGTAGTATATAGTTTATTAATAAGTACCCGATTCTACGAGCCTATATAGTAGCTTAAGTACTTCGATAATCGTACTTTCTAAGTATTTACTAGCTATTTTCTTTAGTAAATAGGCTAGGATTTATTTTATAAGCCCTATAGCCGATTAAGTATAGGCCTAAGTAATATTATAGCTCTAAATCTTATATCCCTTTTTTTATAGTAATATTATTAGTACTATTATTAACTATTAGCTATAGTGCTATATTATAAGTAATTACGTAAGTAACGTCGCTTTTTTAACGTCGCCGTATTTTTAAATTATATACTTAAATTTCTCGTATAGTTAGGGTATTCTTTTTTTTTTAATTTTATAAACTATTCGTAATTTAAATATATAAAAGTTTATATACTTTTTTAAGTCGTAAAGGATAAATTAATAAACTCCTTAATTACGAAGAGTATTTACTTCGATAAGATCTAATTCTTTATATAGCTTTTTAATAGTTATAATTATACCTTTTTTACGTAATTTAATTACTAGCTCGAAATTAGCTTTCTTTTTTATTATATAAAAAGTATTAATTATTTCGTTATTAGTAATAAATTACTACGTTAGGGCTTATTATCGTAGTCTTCCGTAACGTCTTATTAGTAATATTAGTACCCTTTTAGTAATTTCCTCTTCCTCGTTATTTATTAGTACTACTACGACGATTTTATTAAGGGTAATTTCTTATTCTTTTATTATAAGTTATATAGTTTCCCCTAGCTCTTTTTTTTTTTTATATATTAGAAATTACCTAGATAGGATCTATATAATATAGTTTAATTATTATAATTAATACTTAGAGTAGCTAGTCGCGATCTCTTATAATTATATAAGAGCGCTTATTAATAAAAATTAATTTATATAGCCTAGCTTATTATTAAGTAATTTCGTGCTATACTCGTATATTTAAATTTAGTAATATATTTAAATTAATCTCTATATTAAGTCTATTATATATAGTAATTACCTTATTAATTTACTTTTTTATACTTACCTTACGTAGTACTCGTATTATTTTTTTAACTACTCAGGCTCGTTAGCTTATATTTAGTAATAATAATAAAGTTAAGGTCGTTCTTAGATATATTCTAAATACTAAAAGCGTTAGTATAAGCCCGTTAGGCCCCATAGTATCATTATAATATTTAAGTACTATTTAGAGGTGTTTATTATTAGCGGAATTAGGATTTCTTTTTAATAATTCTAAACGCCCTTTTTAGCTATTAGTATACCCTTTTTACTTTTTTAATACTATAGTACGTTTTAATAAGTATAATTTTTAGTTATATACCGTAGGCCGCCGTATTTATTTTAAATTTTACTAATTTAAAACTAGTACTAGCGTCGGTCCTAATACTATTTAGCGGTCCCTAGTATATATTAATCTAGCTTTTTCGCAGGGCTACTTATACTATCTTTACTTATAAATCCTATAGGAATTACCCTACTTAAAATAATATCGCTTTATTAATTATATATAGGACCGGTCGACTATTTAAATAAAAGATATTAATAATAATTTTCTAATTAAAGTTAAGCTTATTACGTAATTTAAATTTAAATTTGCGTAGGCTCTACGTATTTATTTAGTATTAGTAATATATTTTCGTTAACTATTTTAGCGCTCTTATTTTAATATTATTATTATTTAATTATTTTAAGAAGTTATATAGCCTCGTAACTAACGGGTACCTAAATCTCTAGTATAGTTATTTAAGCTTATTTTTTATTAAGTAATTAATTAACTTTATATTATTAATAAGCTTTATAAACGCGTACCCTTATTATTTTTTAACTATTTTAAAGTGCTTATTACTAGAGATTTTATTCCTCGTATTATTAAATCTAATACTTAGTTAGTTAATATTTTTTAAATATAAGAGAAATAGGGTATTAATAAGTAAAATATAAAAAGTTATCGTTCTAAAATACGTTTTTATTTTTATTATACTTAGGGCAACGATTTCTTTACCTAGGCTAAAGCTAATTTTTATAATACCCGCTGTTAACGTGTTAAGTATTACTAATATAATTTTTTATAGCGCTTAGAATTACCCTTTTTCTCTCGTTAATTATTACGATACTTTAGTATTTAGGATAATTTTATAAAGATTATCTAGGCCGTACTTTTTATTTATATGAAATGTTTATATAAGCTTAGTATCTAAGTAATTTAAATAGTATAAAGAGGACCCTTTTAAGTACTCCTAGAATTACTTAGTACTATTTTTCTTTTTTAATATTAAAAAAACCCTATTTTCTCCTTAAGTATTAAAAAAATAGAATTCGGCCTTACTAAATTCGTCCTTTTAGCTACCTCCGTATCTATTATCTAAAGAACTTTCTTTTACTATTTATAAATAAAAGCTTACTTATTAAGAACTTCTATTATTTTTAATTTATTTAGTTTTATATATCCTTTAGAGGCTAACGGGGTAAAAAGAGAGTAGTTAATTTTATTAATTTTATTATAATCTAATTTATTAATATAGGGGGTGAGATCTTTTTTATTTTCTAAATTTTTTATAAAGTACGGATATTTTAAGTTATTAATTTAATTACTTTTACTAGGTTATATACCACCGGATCTACTCTTATATATAATAAGGAATTAGTTAAACTAACGAGGGCTAGTTTTACTATTTATTACTCTTAATTTTTTATATTATTCGTACGATTTAGCACGCTCTTTTTTAGAGTAGTTACTTAATTAATATCTATCTTTTTTATAAATAAAGTACTACTTTTTTTATTACCTTACTCGCGAGTTAAATCTCTATCTATTTAACGAATCTAGGCCTCTTTATTAATAATTACCGTACCTAGCCTCTTTTTTTTTATTATATATCTAATTAACTTAATATAATTAATAAGGGCCGTCGTACGCTTAGAAATAGGTTTAGTATAATATTCTTATTTTAATATTAAAGCTAGACCTTAGTTTTAAGTAGAGCGTCTCGTAGTTTTTAAGTATTTAATATAGGGTTATTTTTATTTTTAATATACGTTAGATTATAGTATAGAGGTATTTAACTTTTTACTTATTAGTCCCCTTATTTAGCTAGGTTTTTACTAGCTTATTAGTTTGATTAATAAGTTTTTTAAGGATTTTTATTTACGATTTACCCTCTATTATCCGGGCTATAATTATAAAAAAAAATCGCTCGTAACTTAGATAGGAGCTCTAAATTCTTATTATAAGTCTTAAAATAACTTCGGATTGCGTTAATAATACTAAAAAAATCGTTTTAATCGAGATTACGTATTACTTCGTAATAGTAATTAGAGGCCTTGTTTATAAGTATAATATTAATTACTAAATAGTACTAGTATTCCCTAATCCCGACTTTTTTATAATAATCGTAAAATATTATTAGGGTTTTTTATAAAACCTCGTACTTCTTTTTAAAATATAATTTGTTTTTTAAAAAGATCTTTTTAAGGTTTATAAATTACCTCGTATTTATTATTATATTTTTAGTATTTATATACGATCCCTACGTTACTATATATTATTAATAACTTTAGGTTATTTACCTTTTTTTTTATTAACTAATTAGTACTAAACTTCGTATTAGTAATAATAACGAGCTATAGATTAAAATAAGTAGAATTATTAATTATCGTACTTTTAATACTATATTTTACCTCTATATATCCTTTTATAATAATAGATTACTATTAGTAATTATTAAAAAGAAATTTAAGTTATTTACTTTTTTTTTAAATTTATTAAAGCGATTATATACTTTATTAACTTATACTTAGTTCTATAGTATAAATTCCTCTTTTATAATTATTATTACTAAGATTTTGTGCGGTTTTTATAATTATAATTGCGCTAATAATACCCCTTGCCCATAGAGGAATTTATTAATTACTTTTATAATTCCTAGGCTTATACTTACGAACTATTTATCTAGTTAATAACTAAGGTTATTTATAATTTTATAAAATAGTAATTACTCCTATAGCCCCTTTTTTTATAAACCTTAGTTAAATAGATTAATACCGCGTTAATTTACTTACCGTTAGGTTAATTTATAATTTTATATATTTACGTCCCCTAATAATCCGGGTTAATATTTATTTATTTATAAAGGATCGGGATTTTATTTAGGATCGGGTTTTTTCTTTTTCTTTTTTACCCTAACTTACTAAGGGTCGTACCTTAACTTATACCTATATTAATAGTTATTAGCGTATTTAATTTTAATAAGGATATATTTAATCCGTGCGCTAGCTATAGTAAACCCGTACTTTTATTAAATAATAAATTTATTAAGGTCTAAGTAATTCCCGCTTTTTCTCGCTATTTTATTACTACTCTCGTTTTTATTATTTTTAATAATTACTACTACCCTTTTAGATCGCTAGCTATTATACTTATTAAGATCCTCTTTTTATTTAGTATAAAAAGGTAAGTTTTAGTAGTTCTTTTTTTAATAGTAGTAGTAGACCTTTATCTTACTATAAAAAAACGAAGTAATTAGTTTTAGGATTTTTATTAATTATTAATTTTCGCTATTTTATATACTTTTAACTTCCTAAGCTTCGTACTTTATATAATTTTTAAATTACTTTTTTCTTTAACCTACCTTTTTTAAAGCGGTATTTTATAAAAATAGTTAAAAGTAGATACTAAGCGGCTCGTAAAGGAGCTGTATAGGTTATTAAGTACGGTTTGTAAAGTTAAGCCCTTTTTTTTATAAGATTAAAGACTTTACGGACTTATTAAAAATACTTATTAATTATTATAAATTTTTACTATATTAAGATTACTCATACTAAATAGGGATAAATACTTTAGAGATCTTTTTTTATAGCTTCTTAGTACCTTATTTTATATCTTTCTAAGTAGTCTTTTTTATAGCTTAATTATACTAATTTAGTAATTATCGCTTACTAACGATCCCTTTTATTACTTAGTTAATTTTTTAAAATCAGTAATCTCGCGCTAGGAGCTAATATAAAAAAGAGCTCTTTAGTAGCTTTTTAGAAAATTCTTTTTTTTTTCTCTTTAGAACCGTGTTTTTTTAGCTTTTTTTTAAGTTAATTATTATTTTAATAAGAGGTTATAAAACGTTTTTAGAGTAGCTATCTTTTTTTTTATAATAAGTTAATTTTTAATACTTATAATACTCGTTTTTAATATTATTAGGACCTCTAAATCCCCTCTTCTCTCGTCGGACCGTTCCTTATATTATATTCTTAAGTAATATTTAGGTAGTAGTTAAGGGGGTTATAGAGAGATCGTTTAGATCGTGGGCTTTGAGGTCGTATTTATAAAGCTTTTATTATAATAAACCCTTTTATATATTATAAATCTTTTGATTTTATAATTCCTATATAGGTTCTTATTATACTTATTAAAAATATTTATTATATTTAGAGAACCTTTTCTTTAATTACGCACTACTCTTTTATATTATATTATTAAGCTCGTTCGTTACGCTAATTAATCAAGTAAGTAGTTATTATATAAGTATTTCTTATTACTAATTTAACTAGCTAGCTCTTAATCGCAGGCCGGCTACGGGAGAGTTATTTTAACTAAAGGGTTACTTAAATTAACGTTAAAAAACTAATTATTTAAGTAGTTTTATTAATTAGTATAGTTTTACGTAGTAAACGTCGACTTTTTATAAGTAATAAAAGGCTATGATTACTTAATTTCGTGCGGTATTTAAAGATCGCCCTTTTTTTTTTTACTCTTATAAAGTTAATTAGTACGAATCCCCTATTTTATATAATATTAAGAAGTTGTCTTCTTTACGTAATAAAATACCTTACTAATTTATAATAGTAGAATTTAATTACTAATTAGTATTACTATTCTTATTATAGGGTAATTAGTTCGAACCGTGGGGTAATAAAGAGATTAATTAAACTATATAAATTTTATATAGATATAAAAAGGAGGTTCTAACTATAGGTTAAGTAGACTATAATAATTATAAGTAGGGGCCGTAATTAGCCCCTGCGCGGCCGCCGTACGCCGAGGTCGAATTAGACTTCTAATTTAATATAGATAAAGTAGCGACTTAATATATATACTTTATTTATAGTCTTACCTAAACTAATACGTAATTTCGGTATAACAATGCCCAGCCGCTCTTAGGTCCGAACTAAATATAATTTCGTAGATAAGTGTTTAATAACTAGAAAGGATGCCCATATCTCGATCACTTTGAGATCTCCATACTATTAGTAGTACCTATATGCTTATAGTTAGCTAAGTCATGAAAAAAAATCGAACGCCCATACTAAGAGACGTTTTGATGCTACCATAGATGGCAAACTGGCCAGCGGTGAGTCCACTAATCATGAAGAGACGTGCCGGGAGACCGGCGAATGAACCACGGAATCCGAGCTCGCCCGCAATCTTATAAAGACGAAACGCGGTACTTTCACCAGGCAATCCCTTTGTTTTGTTGATTTTGGACAGCATGGTGTCAGCTGGTTGCGAGATGACGGCCGCGGCACAGCCTGATAAAAGCCCGGATCCCATGTTAATCATGAGCTGGGTAGTTCCAGTCTTGGAGTCATCGAGACGAGCAAAGAAACACTCGGAAATCTTTTCGAATGAGACGAATTTTGTAGCGGTGTATGGAACTCTTTGCCGGTATTAGTACGTGCAGCAACGCCGCTCAGGAAGTGGTGAAACACAGCTTACTGTTTGAACAAGATTGGCCCAAATCCGGAGTATAATGCACCAACACCCTCATGCTTCAGAATCTTACCAAAACCACCTACCAACCCGTTGGCGAAGCCAGGCACGGACACGAGTCGGATACGAGTAGCTTCCGCGGGGCAAAGTGTGACAGCAGAACAACATTCAGCACAGGCTGCCGAAATGGAGTAAACTGCCGTACGACTTCTTCTAGCTTTCTCGATTCCAAAGATCTCAATCGATTGTTTCTTGAAGAGTTCATACAGGCCGAACTTGACGCCTCCTTGGATAAAGTAGCCGGTGAATGTCGGGCCCAGACCTGTGAGTAGAGAACCTACACCTTCGTTGCGTATCAGTTGGCGGAAACCAGTGATCATACCGCGGTCATAGGTTGCTGGTTCAAGCTGGATCTTCGTCGTGACACTATGGTATTGTTATGAGTCTGGCATGTGAGAGTAAAGGTGATAAACGACGTACACATCGACGGGCGTGAAGACAGCGTGAGTTATGGAGCAGCCCAAAGCACCAGCGAGCGCGAATCGAGCATACAAATCCAGTCCTTCTGGCTTCTGCATGTTGGCTTGAGCCTGAATGGCAGGATATACGGCAGCCATCGCGAGTTTTACGAGCGTGAAGGATACGGCACCGAGAGAAGCATGTGTGTAACGAGGTGGAACGATGAGGGACAACATCATTAAGAAAACAGTCTCATGGGACGCATGCTATGACTCGGCGGGTGATACCGGGTTGTCTCGGCGAGCATTGAACGCCGTATATTACTGTCGCCGATTCCCCGCTAGACCCCGACCGGGTACCTTTATCAGCGGCCGCACATAATATGGGAAATCCGTCTCCATACAAGCCGGAAGAGATATGTAACCGCCCGACATATAACTTCGCCTTCGTCTCTTTTCCTGCTGTCCGCTTGTAGGATTATTGCGACAACAGCGTGGCCTCAATTGTAGGCATACCGCTTTCCCCCGGCCGACGCATCTCATCGATCCCCGGGTTCTCGGTGGTGTGGATCCCCGAGGATCCGTCAGATGCAGCGAATCAAAATCCTTTCACTCGGTTCAGGTGGGTCGCAGCTCCGTGCGTCGCCTGATATTGCCCGGAGCTCTCGGTCGATGGGGCTTCCACAGCCGGAGGGGTTATCGGTGGCATATCGCAGTGCGCTATCATTTGCGGAAGCAAGCTGCATACGTTTTCATCGTGGTTTTTATATTCCCATTGCTAGCAGACTTTCGTGAACGCTCTGACCCCCCAAAGTATGCGATCTTCAGAGTCTATGAGCAGTAAGTAAGTCGGTGCTGAAGAGCAAAAACGATTGATCGGGTCCGAGAAGGTCAACGTATCGGCGCACGTCAGCTTTCTAGAGAAAAATTGAAAGACCGATATCTCTATGATTTTATCGAGACTTTTCCATCCAGTTGGTTCGGGTTCCCGCGGGCCTGCGGATAGCTAAGCGTCAGGATCCACCTGCGAATACAATCTGCGGACCTGGGGCGATGGAAGGATGACAAGCACCCATGTCAGCTTATCCTGATTGGTGCGGGGATGGCCTGATGCTGATTTCCCCTGAGTCTTGCATGCCCTGCATCTTCGTTTTTGCGGTCAATTAGCAATCGCGAATGTCATTGAGGAGTGGAAATCCAACACATAGGTCGCTGTGATGACTTGCAGTTTGCGAAAGGTACTTGGCATCCACCCTGATGGAAGCCTCTTAAGTTCAGCCATATTGTTCCACGGGCGGCTTCAAGATGCAGACACACAGTTTGCCCTAGGGCAAACAAACTTGAAAGTTGGGAAATGCCTGAGATCTTAACGGCCGCCAGTTCCAAGATCCCGCCCGCCCAAATATGGACATCCCTGCATTCCCGCCGCCTTGTCTCACCGCCCCCTGCGAGGCGCGAAGAAAGGGTCCAACCTGCTCAGCTGGCAGCTTTGGTCTCGCCCTGTTGGGGGAAGGGGGCCGCCGGCAGGGGAATATTGTTACTGTTACTTCTTTAAGCGACTCGCGCTTATGGGCACTTTCTCAACAGTTTTGTCACACAACTTTCTGCTCGAGAAACACACTGTTTGATTCCTTTTCGCCTCGGCATCTTCTCGTGGAAAGCTGAGCTGAGCTGAGCTTCGCCTCGACTGCGTGACAAGGACCATGATCGAACCCACCACCGAGATCGCGCATACGAAGCGCGCTTCGCCTGTCGCATCCAGGGCGCCCAGGCTTGCTCACACACAAAAGTTAAAGGGCATTGACACGAGCCGGAGGAAGAAGCTTGTCCAATGGCTCTTTGACAACCAGACAAGTACGTCGCGAAGAGTGTGGAGGGAAGCTGACCACATCTACCGATGCCGTGCATCACACCCATTCATCCTACGAGTCAATGCTGACCTGAAGTTCTCTAATTGAACAGACCTTGCCTTCCATACAACTGCCCCTCTACTCCTCACACACATCTGCATCCCCGCGGCACGTCCGTATACATCCAAGTTCATCAAACTCTCATATTACAACACGACAACCGGCAAGTATGGCGCCGGCCACGACGACCTCTACTTTGTCGCATTCTGCGTGGTTCTCCTCATTGGAATCCGAGCCGCGCTGATGCGCCACGTTCTTGAGCCCCTCGGCCGGCATTGGGGCATATCGAAGAAGAAGGATGTCGCGAGGTTCTCAGAACAGGGCTCGATGCTCACGTACTACAGTGTCCTATGGCCAGTGGGAATGGTACAGTAGATTCGCATTCTCACCTCGTGGGCATATTGTCAACTAACCGGCGAGTTCTTAGTACCTCTATTGCAAGGCGCCTTACTACCTTAACATGAAGGAGCTGTGGAACAATTGGCCCCAGCGAGAGCTCGGCGGGTTGATGAAGGGATATATCATGGTACAATGGGCATACTGGGTCCAGCAGGTCATCTCAGTGAATATTGAGGCTCGGCGCAAGGACTACTGGGAGATGATTGTGCACCATGCCATCACCATCTCCCTCATTGCCGCATGCTACGCGTATCACCAAACCCGCGTTGGTCATCTCATCTTGGTCTTGATGGACGTCATTGAGTTGATCTTCCCTGTCAGTCCTCCTTGAAACAACGTCACGCACCAAATCACCTGCTAACAGTCACGACAGCTGGCCAAGTGCCTCAAATACATCGGTTTCACAACCCTCTGCGACGTTATCTTTGGCGTCTTCCTCTTGGTCTGGGTCTGGACGCGTCACGTCTTCTACCTCATGACCTGTTGGAGCGTCTACTATGATCTGCCCCGATCTCTTAAAGAGCCATGCTTTCGAGGCGCTCCTGGCAATATTGAAGGCCCTTTTTCGGCACCTAAAGAGGGGTGGTCCCACCTTCTCGAACCGTTCAAGGATCCCGCGGGCACGGTATGCTTCACCGACGGCATTCGATACGGCTTCTTGACTTTTCTCCTTGCACTTGAGCTTGTCATCTGCGCGTGGTCATTCTTCATTATTCGTGTCTCAGTGAGAGTGCTCAAGGGGGCTCCCGCCGAGGATGTTAGGAGCGATGTTGATGACGAGGAAGAGGAGGAGAAGATCGAGTATGAGGAGATCGAGGCCATTGAGGAGGATGTTGGCGTGGAGTCTATTGACCTAAAGGCTTGGGACAGGTCGCCTTCCCGGAAGGAGTCTTCGAGCTCCAGGGTGAGTGGCGTTAGGACGCACAGCGGCCGGAAGGAGTTGCTCAATAGAATCGGGTGCGAGAAACAGATTGATTGAGGGCTGCGACGATGATACGCTACATTGGCTGGCTAAGACTCGCAGACACAATAGACATCAATGCTCCAATTCATAACTTACAACTTGCTAGATCCTACTCTAATACTCGTGCCATCCACCTATTCATATCATGGCACTCCAGTATGCCCATATCAAAGAGTAGCGATTACCCTCCGCTACAATGGATAGTTCATATAACACTCCCGCCCAGAATGAGTAGTTTCAGAGAGGTCTTATCACGCAGCAACATTGTCTGGGGGCGGTGTGCAGCTCCTGTCCCCTCATGAATCGGAACCAAGTGAGACCCGCTCCGTTCGGGGCAATATGACGACATGAACCCTCCGAATCGGAGGGTAAAAAAACTCGTACGCGTCTCAATTCTCCAGCTCGACCCTCTCTCCCCCTTTTCCGTTCCTCAGCCTCCCGCAACAATTCCATTATGTGCCAGGGTTTGGTGGGGATGGCGAATGGCAGCCACCGTTGAAAACGTGGGTCCTTACATTGTGATTGGAGGCTGCCGAGACATGGACATTCGCATGTTCACCAGATCCAGCTCAGAAGCTTCTCAACACGCAACTTCGGACTTCGCAACTTAGACGAAGCTATACGAGTGCTCGCGGAGCTGAAATCAAAGCTCGTAAAAGGCGCGCTGTATGAACTGTACATATATCCCATGAATCTTCGATTACTATCAAAGGACTCCGTCTCCGTCCTCCAACGGGATAAAAGAACAATCTTCCCCTTCTGGACTTCTGCTGACGCCCCCCCCCGTTTGATTAATTGTGTGCCACACACACCGACCAACAGTAGCCCCTGCATTAAGCTATCCCAAGACGGACAGCTCTCTAGTTGCGCCTGGCCTGCCTGTGTTGGGGACGCCCGCTCAAATTATTTGATCCCCCCATGATCTCGAGTCTTGCGACTCTTTTTCTTTGCGCATCGTGGAGGTGTGAGACACGGAATTCTGAAGACAGACCTGCACCCAACCCTGACTGTCTTGATCAATTGGATCAATGATCGGAAGCTGAGGTGTCATTTGGCAAGTCGGATTTACCATTAGCACGACGACCAAACGATCGCGACGACGAAGCACTTCACGAACTCCCGCCGAGACCCAAAATCCCACGATCTCTTACAACATGGGCGCAAACTACATGGAACTCCAGCCAGGCGCTCAGGTCCCGCCCCAAATGTTGAAGAGCCGCCAGACAAAAAGCTACTCGAAGCGCAAGAAGACAAGGGTATTCGCTCTCCTGCGCCGGCGGACCTGGGCGTTCCCCTTGTTCCTCACGATCGCGATCCTCTCTCTCTACGCCGTCAATCCGAGCGACTCTAACCCGACGTACCACTTCATATTTCCCTCCTACAAGCTCGACGATGACAGCGTCGGGACAATTCAATATGGCAAGGGACCTTGGGACATCGCCTTCGTTGCCTTCTACACAATATTCCTCACCTTCACCCGTGAGGTCTGCATGCAAGAGCTCCTGACGCCCCTCGCTCGCGCATGGGGCATCAAATCCCGCGCCAAGCGCGCACGCTTCGCGGAGAACATGTACACAGCACTCTACGTGACCGTCATCGGGCCCTGGGGTCTGCACGTCATGAGCCGTACGCCAGTGTGGTATTTCGACACCCACGGGATGTATGAGGGCTTCCCGCACCGCACGCACGACGCTAGCTTCAAGTGCTACTACCTCCTACAGGCAGCGTTCTGGGCGCAGCAGGTGGTGGTGATGGTGCTGGGCTTGGAGCAACGGCGCAAGGACTTCCATGAGCTTGTCGCGCACCACGTCGTCACGGTTGCGCTCGTTGCGCTGAGTTATCGCTTCCATTTTGCGTATATGGGTATTGCGGTGTACATCACGCACGACATAAGCGATTTCTTCCTGGCAGTGTCCAAGTCGCTGAATTATCTCGACAACAAGCTTCAGGGGGTATCGTTTGGGGTGTGTATCGCAGTGTGGATCTACCTCCGGCACTACATCAATCTGCGGATTCTCTATTCTGCGCTGCCTGGATCCGAGTTCAGTACCGTTGGGCCATATGAACTGAACTGGGACACTGAGCAGTATAAGTGTCCCCTATCAAACTTCATCACCTTTGGCCTATTGGCTTTGTTGCAGGCACTGAACCTGTTCTGGCTGTACTGCTTACTGCGCAGCGCTTACAAGTTTGTCTTCTTGGGGGTTGCGAAGGATGATAGATCGGAGGATGAGGAAGTTCCAACCGCTCAGCGGGTCGTTCAAAAGGAAGTACATGTCATGACAGCGTTGGATGTTGAATCCAGGTCTCTATTATCGCAAGGCTCTGTGCAGGAGAGAAGGCCTAGAAAGGCCACGACATAGTCGAGGTAGAGAGAAAACAAGCAGTCAGACAGAGTAGACAATTAGCGCGAGACTGTTGAAGGTTCGCACAACATGGCATGGAAGTCCAAGTGAGCAAATGAAGTACGTATAGTTGTTGACCCCACTAAGGTTTGGCTATGTGATACTACGTTAGGCGGAAGTCGGTGAAACCGTGATTCAACTCAGTACTGGCCTAATAGGGAGATGTTTTAATCTCGAGACTCACAAAGATGATATGCTTACACCAAGTTGAAGGGAAGACATGAATCTCAAAACATGGAAGACCTCTATTACATAATGGGTAGTGTGCAACAGTACGATGACACCAATGACGACGAAAAGCATCCGATACAACCAGAATTCCAAGTAAACTCCATATAATAAATCATCGCCTCAGCAACTTCGGCAGATTCATCGGCTCTCCAGACCCCAGCGAACTCAGGAACACGGCAGCCATAGCAGGCGATAGCCCAATCTCCTCCGCGCGATCAATCCACTCATTTAGAACTAATGCCTCAACAGCTTCTCCCGTCTCAGTCTCCAAATGCTCTCTTATCTGGCTTACATCCAACTCCAAGTCGCCAGACTCGTGAATGTACACAACTTCATCCTCCTTAGACCCAGACATGACGGCACTCACCACCCCACTGGTGACCGTCTCCGGCTTCACCAAGTCGACAAAGCCGCTCAGACCCGGCGCGGCCGGCACGGCGCGTACGCGTCGTGAGTAATCGAGCATGTTCTGCAGGACATCAGCAGCCGGGTTCTCGCCGGTCCTGTCGGCCTCTGGACGCATGATGCTTGACGGACGATGAATGTAGATCGGCAGACCGATTTGTCTGTGAATGTTCTCGAGGTATACCTCGCTGGCCCACTTGGATGCGACGTAGCCGTGTTGGCCGTCCGCCGGGGGCATGTGTTCGCGGACCGAGACTTCGGCCAGCTCCTTGAAGGGGGTGTACATGGCAACACCCGTGGTGGACACATAGTGCAGCGGGATCTGCCGGGGGCTGCACAGCCGGACGAGCTCCTGCGTTGCCCCGAGGTTTGCAGCGCGGAGAGAAGGATAAGTCTTGAGATGCGAGACGTCCGCGCCGTTATGGATCACCGCATCGGCGGATTGGAAGATGATGAGGGCTGCTTCTTCCGTGAGACCGAGGCGAGGCAAGCTGAGGTCGCCTTCATAAAACTCTGCCTTTGGCCCAAGCTCAGAAAATAGATCTTGCCGAGCTTGGTCCTTGGGGTTCCTAACTGCTATGCAAATGACCTTCTCGATGTTCTCGTTCTCGACAAGGGATCTGGCGAGGTATTGGCCGAGGAAACCAGTGACTCCGGTCAAGACAACAGTGCGAGGGAGCTTCGCAATAGGCTCGGCAGTGTCTCGCTCAGAAACTATATCTCCCGGCAGCAGAGCGGTTTCGATTGCCCAATCGATCTGCTCTTCGAGCGCCGCCTCAGTGCCTTCAATCCCGGGAAGAAGCCGGGCCATAGACCTCAGGGTGGTAGCTTGGAAAAGCTTGGGCAGTGCGATGAAGATGCCGAGATCCGCACGGATCCGACCCTGAAGCTCAATCAGGAGAAGAGAGTTACCTCCGATGGTAAAGAAATCGGAATCTGCCTCGATGTCGTGCAGTCCAACCAGCTCTTCAGGGATCACAATTTCCCAGTAGCTCTGGAGTGTCTTCTCGGCCGTGGACAGTCTCTTAGACCCTTCGGAACCATCTCCATCATGCTCAGCACGATGGAAAAGCCCCTGCGAGATCGGCAAGGAAGCGATGGCCCGTCTGTCGACCTTGCCAGCTACCGTTCTGGGAAGCGAGTCAATTGGTATGAGGGCCGAGGGGCACATGTTTCGTGCCAATGGTAATTCTGCGAGAAGCTTCTTGAGGAACTTGCTCGTAGAGCCGGTCAGGTTCTCGCCCGAGAAGACGACATGGACGACCATGAACTTGACCGACCCGTCAGAGGTGCTGCGAAGAGACGCCACGGCATCGGCGAGAAGACCGTTGGAGGCTTGTACGACGGTATTCTCTACATCCTTCAAATCAATACGCACACCGTTAAGCTTGATCTCTGTGTCGTCTCCGATGCGCCCCTTCAGAACGAGCATGCCATTGTGCTGCAAGTATCCGACGTCGCCTGTTCGATACATGGTCGTCCATCCGCGCTTCACATCGTCCTCGGTTGCAAAGGGATCCGGCAAGAAGGATGCCTGAGTCCGATCCTCCATGTTCAGGTAGCCTTTGGCAACGCCAACACCACCGATAGCAATCTCGCCCGTTTGACCGACCGGCTGAAGGTTCAGGCTGGCGTCTAGGATATAAAACCGCTCATTTGCCGATGCCACTCCAACGGGGATGGTTCCGTGATAAAATCCAGGCTCACGGTACGACAGCTCCATTTTGGTAGATCCACATGTTGTCTCTGTGGGACCGTACACATTGAAGAGACGGAGGCCGTCGCGATCCACCTCACGGAAGCGCTGTAGAAGCGGCTCGGTAACGGCCTCTCCGGCGACCAAAGCCAGGCGCCAGACCGAGGACCGCAATGTGGTCTGGTTTTCACGCCTCAACCAACTCTTGTACTCAGTTGGAGTCGCGTAGGTGGCCGTCACACCTTGACTGTTGATGAGCTCGACCATCGCGTTCGAGTCGGCGCGCAGAGTGTGAGACACCGTGTGCAGCTGGGCTCCCACGCCGAGAGCCAAGAAGATTTGCGTCACGGATAGGTCGAAGCTCCAAGCGCTCTGCTGGAGAACGATATCATTTTGGTTCAGCTCGTAGGTCGCCGCGCAGTGATCGAACTCGTGCTTCAAGCTGCTATGGCGTAAGATGACTCCCTTCGGGGTTCCTGTTGAGCCGCTGGTGTACAGAATGATGGCCGCTGCGTCCGGTTGAGCGAGGTTGGGAATCTCTTTCTCACTTACCTCTTCCAAGGCTGACACGTTGGCTAGAGAAGTACCTCTCTCGAACTCCAGATTGGTTGCATCGTCTTTTGTCATGTCATGTACTAAGATTGAGGATGGCTGGCTGTCGCGCACGATCAGCGATAGTCTGGCGACTGGCGTGTTGACGTCAAGCGGAACATAGACGGCTCCGATTCTGAGGATCGCGAGGAGAGAAGGTATCCAACAGATTGACGGGTGCTGGAAGACAGCGACCCTGGAACCGGGCTGCACACCTTGACGAAGGAGTTCCGATGCGATCGCGTTCGTCATAGTAGAGAGTTCTGCATAGGTAATTGAGCCACTAGCGTCGTCGGTCACGGCAACTCTCTCCCTGACAGTCGGGAAGAAGCTGTCGAATCGATGAATGAGGGTTTCGGGCCAAGATGAGTTGAAAGTCGCGCCTGAATGGATGTTAGCAACGCGGTATGGTACAGAGTCAAGATACCGCTCTTTGGTGAACTAACCGCGACCCAATGTAAGAGCCTTCTGCAGAACAGCTGGTCTAAAGTGCCAAGTGCTACCAACAGCATCATCCGGTGCGTTGGCGAACTCGCGAAGAATATCCTCGTACCCATGCTGCAAAGTCTGCGCATCAGACTCCGTGTACAAGGACTCTTGCAAGTTCAAGAGAATGCGCGTATCACCAGTAGTGTTGTTGATCACGGTGAAGGTAATGTCGTAAGGAAGCTCAGCCATCTCCTGCTTCATCATCGTCATCCTGCACCCGAGAAACTTTTGGCCGTCTTCAAGATCGTTCTCGGCGTAATTCATGAATGCCTGCGCCAAAGGCGTGTGGGTAGCCTGACGTGAGATGCGGAGCTCATTCAGGATTACCTCAAGTGGGATCGAGTTGGCAAGAACAGCAAAGCTCTTCTCCCGCGCCTCGTCCAAGGCACTAACGAAAGGCTGCTCCGCGTTGGCGACCATGCGTAGGGGCAACATGTTGAGGAACGGGCCGATGCCGGTGCGCATACTATCGTCTCGCCGGCAGCTGTCTGCGATACCGATACAGACGTCGGTGGTGCCGAGGAACCTGTGCAGGAGTATCTTGAAGGCCGCGAGGTGGAAGTGGAACGGCGTGGCGCGATACTTTCTAGCTACCTGACGGATCTTTGCTGAGAGCTGTTTGTCGATGCGGAAATCTGGGATGCGGGAGGCGTAGCGCTCAAGAGGTTGCCGCTCAGAGATCTGGCTGCGATGGAGGGATAGAGGATCGGGAATAGTGGTAAACTCGTGGCGCCAGAATTTGATGGCCTCGTCCCATTCTCCGGATGAGTACTGCCTTTGCTGGTCATCAGAGTAATCGAGGTATTGGAGAGGGTTCGGGTCGAGGGGATATCCGTTGTAGAGTCGCTCCAGGTCGCCCATGACAGCGTCATTGCTGGCTCGATCGAAAAAGATGTGGTGAGAACTCATCAAAAGGTAGTGATCCCGTGGCGAGTATGAGAGTAGAATCGTCCGGCTGGTCTCGCCTCGGCTAAGGTCGAAGACATGGCCCCGGAGTGCTGCGTACTCATCGAAGAGCTCGCTCTTGGTGTAGATCCTCTTGTGCTCGAGGGCGAAAGACGGGGTCTTCATGACTCCTTGACTGGGCTGGCCGTCGCGCGCGCAGATGCAACTACGCAACGACTCGTGGCGTTCTCCCAAGGCTCGAACAGCGCGGGAGAGATCGGCAATTCGCACTTCCCCGCTAAGATGAAGCATAACTGTGTTGTTCAGAGTGGTCTTGTCAGGCAAGAGTTCGTGCACAAACAAGAATACTGACTGGGTGTAAGACAAGCGCCCGAACCTTTCCAACTGAACTTCCTGAGGTCTTGCCTCTTTCTCCTCCTTGATTCCGAGATCGCCATTGACTACAGATGAGTTCTCTGTCTCGGGGGCAGTCGAAGGTGGTGTTCCAGACTTTTGGGATGACTCCTCGGAAGATGGTGATGTGTCCTCAGACTGAGAGGAGGAGAACAGCTTGGGTGCCAGCTCTTCCGGTATCTCCTCTACAGCGTGGTCGATGAGACTCTGGAGTGCTTCACCCTTGAGAATTCGAAGCGCAGGAATGTTGACCTGAAAGTTGTTGAGGAACCAAGAACGGATCCTGACGGCGACTAGAGAGTCGAGACCCAGCTCGTCGGTGCGAACGGCGGGTGTGATGGCATAGTCGTCGCTGAGATGGAGCATCTTGCGCATCTCGGCAATGAAAGATTCTGGTGTTGTATTAGTCATTAAGCTTACGGGAAGTGGGAACAGAAGTAGTTATGATCTCACCGGTGATGATATTCTCAACATCATCTCTCGTTGTCGCAGCGGCCAGTTGGTCCTTGATAGACGGGCCATCCTGCGCATTAGCCGCGCTCGTGTCCTCGACAGCGGCTCTCTCCGTAAGACACGCGAACTGAGGATAGCTGTACCACTGCGGCCGGTTAGGCGCGTTGGCCGGCATCCGTCTCAGTCCGATGGAGATCTGCCATTCGGCACCCGATTCAGGATGACCATATTGAATGGCCTCTGCCAGTGTCTGGTGAACATCGTACTCCGAGATAGTCAAGAGACCTCGCTCAAAGGAGGGTCGAGTGAGGACATTGCCCTTCTCGCGGGTGATGTAACCTGTACCCATGATCAAGCCGAGCTCCACAACCGACGCGGGCAAGCCACGCTTGCGTCTTTGCTGCGCCATGCCGCTCATGAAGAGGTTGGCGGTGGTGTAGCCAGCCTGGCCTGGGTTACCTGCGACGGTAGCGACGGAGGAGAAAAAGATGAAGAAGTCCAGTGGCTCATCTCCTAAGACACGATCGAGGTTCAGACTACCCTCGACCTTGGGACGGAGAACGCGGCTGAAGTCCTCGAGTCCCATGTCGCGGAGTGCCATATCGAGCAAAATCATGGCGCCTTGGTAAATACCAGCGATCGGAGGCAACGTGGTGGATATCTCGCGATGTGCCTGCGAGAGAGCGTCGTAGTCGGTGAGGTCACTGCATTTCCCATGTTAGTCTATGCCTTCAACCTGGTATGACGGTCAGCTTACCATGCAACGATACGAACCACTGCGCCTCTCGCTTCTGTAATCTTAAGCCACGTCTCATCGACCTTCGGATTGCGACTAGTGATAACTAGGTACTTGGCGCCATTCCGAATCATCCAGTCTGCGATAGAGATTCCAAGATCTCCAGACAGTCCAACCAACCAATAAGTCCGATCAGCCTTGAACTGGGCGGTTGCGGGTTGGACAGTGACAGAGACAGAAGAGGCGTTCCAGTCGACAATGGTAAAGGCACCAGGAGTTTCCTTGACCGTCTCGAGATCTTGGACACCGATCAGGTTAGTTGCCGCATCATCCTGCGTACGGTTCTCAAGAGCTGAACCGGCATCGGTCGCTGCAGTTGCCAGTAGCTTGTTGACGTCATCGACAGACGTTCGGCTCATCTTTGCAGTCGCGGCAAATAGAGAAGACACATTGACAACAGGGATACTGGCTGGAAGAGACGAAGACACTGGTGATGGAACATCTTGTGCTGCAAAGTCGATATATCGGGAGATGTTGGTGGGGAGAAGCGCCCTGATCTCAGATAGGCGCATGTACCGTCCGACGTAGACAGCATCAGTGTGCTTCGCAATCTCTTGGGAAGAGGTAGTGAAAACCAAATTGATGCCAGCAAGCTTAGCATGTCTAATAAGTAGCTTCGCTACCGCCTGAGGAGCGTTGTGAGCTGAGAGAGTGTCGCTTTCGGTGAGGGAGCCCACAAGTTCTGGCATCAGAAGTTGCGCAGCGACATCTGCCAAAAACACCGCCGCAGACTCAAGCGCAACGGTAGAAGCGACGAGGCACTTCTTGGATATGTTGACGACTGAGGCAACAGACTCGGAAAGTCCAACGTACTGAGTGCCACTCGTTGCGCAGCTTCCCAGCACCAAGAATGCATCCCCACCGTCAGTCTTGATGGCATCCAAGGTGGAATGCGTCACCTTCAAGGTGACTGCGCTGCCATCGGAGAGGCCGCTGGCAAGGGAAGGCCGTTCGACAAGTATATGCCGGTCACCGACACTCTCAATAACGATTTGAGAGGTCAGAGTCTGAGCGTCCTTCACAATCGTCCTGCGCGCCGAGTTGTAGCGATCATTGGCGGTGCTGACAGGTCTCATCCGGGGAACCAACTGGCGTCCGTCTGAGTCGATGACGATCTCAGACTCGACAGACCAAAGGGACTTGCGTTGGCTTTGATCTTGGACCGAACCGGACATTTGGAAGCGCAGGACAGACTCCACCAACGTTCTGGCGTCGACACGGTGCGCATCTTGGAAGTCGATGAACTGGTAACGGATCTCTGGAATCTCCCACAAGGCCGATCGGGCAAATCCGACACCCATGTTACCGAAGGGATTATCGACCATGCGATCTTGAGTGATCCATGCGATAGACTTCTCAGATCCGAAGAGATGCTTGAGGCCAGCCCAACGAGCAGCTGTGATGTCTTTGAAGACGGGATGGTCGAGGTCCTCGAGAACAAGGATTGTAGCTTTCTCGTTGATTTCGACATCATCAAGTCTCTCCAGCGACTCAACCACCGTAATCTCATCGCAGAAAGCATGGATCAGCTTTCGAATGTCCTGCACCAAACGAGAAACACGCAAAGTGGCTCCTCCAATGATGAAGAGATGCTTGATGACAGCTTGTCCAACAAATAGCAATGGAGATGCCAAGAGAGGCTCCCGAATGAACTCGACCCAGTCATCAACAGCCTGCGAGACCATGACGGAGTTGGGGAGAGACATGGCATCCTTGACGGGCGTCATGGTGTCGACTCCTGAGAACCCAGTCTTGCGCAGGATGGCATCCCACTTGGACTCAGAAACGCAAGCACCCAGAGTTCTACCCTCCTCAATACCCTGCCACCATCCTGGCAGACATCCGAAGAGCGCGGTGCCACGGATGATGTCGGTATTTGTAACCTCGTAAAGAACAAGGTAACCACCAGGCTTCAGAAGCGATCGCACGCGGCGCACAGTCTGCTCAATGCTCTTGGTGGCATGTAGCACGAAGGAGGCAACGATAATATCATATGAATGCTCTTCGAAACCCTGAGTCTTCATATCCTGCTCGAGGTCCAGAACGCTGTACACCATGCGATCCTCGAATGCCTCAAACTCCGCCTCGGCCTTGTCGAAGAAGGCCGCCGAGACATCGGTGAAGGTGTATGATGCGAAATTGTCGTCCACCCGCTTGAAAATCTCTCTAGTAGCCTGCCCGGTGCCGGCGCCGACCTCCAGAATCTTGCTCTCGGGATAGCGCTGGAGGATCTGCACGACAGTCTCAGCTAGGAGATCGGTGCCTCGGGTAATACTTCGGGCTTGAGCGTAGTAGTCGGCGAGCAGTCCGTTGTTCATTAAGTGCTCGAGCATGGTTGTCTCTCCCAGAATGGCTCGCGGCATCTGATCCCCGACAATATGCATGGCCTTGACCTCGGGTTGATCAGAGAACGGTTTGGACAGGGCTAAAATGTCTTCCAAAGTGTCATTGAGCCATTCCTTCTTGGCGTAGCGATGCTTGCCTTGCTGGACGAGCTTGTGAGTATGCGAAGCGAAAGATAGATAGGCGGCATTGTACGGGTCAGATCTCCCGGGGTGATCCTCTGGAATCTGGCCTTCCAGCTGTCGGAGGTAGAAGTAGCTGCCACGCTCTAGAATGAGTGCCATCTCCTTGTCCTGAGCAGAGGCATCGTAAGTGCCAGGGATGTCAGCATTGGGCTCAGAATGCACCCAGTGCGTAGCATAGAACTGCTGCTGATCATCTGCTGGGGAAGCAGGAGTGAAGGGGACAACGTGGAGTCCTTCCACCTGAACAGCAGTGAAATCTCCATCTTGGTCATGGATGTCGACATCGCCCTGGAATCCAGAGGTATCCGCAGACTCAGTGTCGTCGGCCATGGATGCGACGAATGGGACTTTAGCAGCGCCTGACCAGTGACGCCCACACAAGGAAGGGTTGATTCTGATCTTGTCAATGCGTGTCGGCAGATGTAGACTCCAAAGTCTGCCATCTTTAGGGTAGCTGAAGGTTAAGATTATGGAGTGGAAGGCTGCGTCCAAAACCGCGGGGTGGATGATGAGAACCTCGTCATCAGACTCAGGTGCTGTCAAGGCGAGAGAGCCAGACGCCTTGCCAAGCTTTCTCTTCAAGTCAGACAGAGCTTTGAAGGGACCTGTGTACCCGTAGCCGACATCGTTGAGGGAAGAGTACGCGAGCTCTGTATCGACGTCCACCATGTAAGGCTCGATCCGGGCAGTCGCGGGCAGCGTGTCACGAGACGCCTCTCCAAGTGAGACGGAGATTTCGCAACTTGCGACGAGCTGGAAGTCCTTGTGTGATCCTATACATGCCTCATACGTAAAGTGGGCTGTGATAGAAGCAGGGTCGTCGCGGATGATGTTGCTGATGACGGACCGAACCTCGATGCCAGACTCTTGCTCATCGTTTCCGAACACCAAAGCCTGATGAATCACCAAGTCGTTGATTTCCATGAGCTGAACCGGAGTCTCTTCCGCAAGGAAGGGAATGGTCTCAAACGCCGTGGCAGCGTACGCAGCTGCGGGGAAGACCGTCTGGCCTTGGATTCTGTGGTGGTGAACCCAGGGGAGATCATGAGGGCGCAAGATTGCCTTCCATGTGACCTGGTGTGCTGAGCTCTGGGGTTGCAAGTCTCCGAGAAGCTGGTGAACGGTTTGACTCCTTGTGCGCAGGTTCTTTGATAGGTTGGACTCGTGCCAATACCCTTGAGAGTGATTCCATTGATATGTTGGCAAATCAGATATGAAGTGGTGCTGCTTCGGTCCGCTAAGTGCAGATTCGTAGCGATCAAAGTCGATGATGAGGTTGTCAACGTGGGTCCACACATAACCGATTGCAGAGGAAACACTCTGGACTGCGTTGGTGTTGCGCTGGAGTAAGCCAGTATACGGGATTTCAACTTTTTTCTCCTTGAGCGTGTCAAGAACGGGACCCTTGAGAGCGGGGTGAGGGCCGACTTCAATGGCAGCGTCAAAAGGACCAAGTTGCATTGCCTTTTCGACTGCCTGCATGAAGAGCACTGGCGAGAGGAGGTTGTCGACCCAGTATGAGGCATCAAAACTGTTTGACGCGTCGAGAGACCGGTCCGGGTTGACACTGGAGACCCAAGTGCACTTGGAGTCAGATTGCTCCATCTGGATGGCGAAAGGCTTCATGGACTCGAGATACGGCTGGGAGCAAGGGACCATGTGGTGTGAGTGGTAAGCCTTATCCACTCGCAGGCGTCGAACGAACTTGCTCTCGTCCTCGAAAATGTCAATCATCTCCTCAATTGCATTTTCGTCGCCAGAGATGGTGATGCTGGAGGAAGAGTTGCATGCGGCAACCTTGACTCTTCCTAAGAAGTAGTCATCGTTGCAGATAGATTCGGCGTCCTCCAAAGTCGTTCCGACCGCTAACATCGCACCTTGCACTCCCTCTGGACCTTCAGCCAAACGCGAATGAAGGCCACGGTAGTATGCGATGCGAATAGCGTCAATGGCAGATAGGGCTCCAGCAGCAAAGGCTGCCCCAATCTCTCCAGAGGAGTGACCAACTACCGCAGCGAAGTTGATACCGCATTGACGAAGGAGCTCAACAAGGAGGACTTGAACAGCAGTGCACAGAGGTTGCGCAACTGACGCACTTCCAATCTGGCTCGTCTTCGCTTCAGCAAGCATTTGTTCTCTCAGAGTCCAAGCCGGGCGGTCCGTCTCAGGCAACTGCATCAAGGCATCATCCATGGTGGCTAGCAAGTCGGCGGCGTACTGGGAGGTCTCAACAAGCTCAGCACCCATGCGAGCCCACTGCGCGCCTTGGCCTGTGAACACACCCAACAGGCGAGCTTCCTTGGTGCTGGTTCCGGCAGCCTTGGAATCCAACTGGAAGTTACTGTTGCCAATAATGCCCTTCAGGTTGGTCTGGAGTACCTCAATAGTTGACGCTGGTAGCGCCAGTCGCAAGGGAAGACGAGAGCGGCGTGATCGTAATGTCCACGAAAGGTCTGAAGGGCTAGTTTCGGGATTTTGCCCCAAGTACTCGACATGGGCGGCGAGACTAGACAGGAGCGATTGCTTTGACTGTGCGGAGAAGAGGAAAGGAGCGACGCTTTGAGTGTCAATGTCTTCCTTGGAACTGGACGCCTCATATCCCTCGAGAATGATGTGCGCGTTTGTACCACCAAACCCGAAGCTGTTCACGCTGGCTCGCCGGCTTTGACCCGGCGCAAGCTGTGGCCAAGGAGTAAGTTCCTGGGGAATCTTCAAGTTGCTGTAGAAAGGCAAAACGTTTGGATTGAGGGTTTCCAGCAGCATGTTCGGTGGTACATAGCCGTGCTTCATGGCTTGCACGACTTTGAGAATACCGGCTATACCGGCTGTGCTCTCCGTATGGCCGATGATGGTCTTAATGGAACCGACGAGCAGACGATCCGCGACAGGATCCCTGTTGCCGAAGAACGCGGTGTGCACGGCCTCGGCCTCGACTGGGTCACCTGCCGGCGTGCCCGTGCCGTGAGCTTCGAAATACTGGCACCGATCGGTGTCGGACTCCGGGTTGAGTCCTGCCTTGGCATAGGTCGCGCGGATAAGCGACGCCTGCGCTGCTGCACTGGGCATAGTAATGCCGCGACTGCGACCATCTTGGTTCACGCCGGTCTCGCGAATAATGGCTTCGATATGATCTCCGTCAGCTAGCGCGGCACTTAGCGTCTTGAGAACAACAGCGGCCACGCCGTCACCGCGGGCGTAGCCGTTAGCACCTTGGTCCCACATGCGAGAGCGACCATCGGGAGAAAGCATTTTCAGCTTGCTCTCGTGGATATAAGGCTCTGGACCGAGAAGAAGATTACTTCCGGCGGCTAATGCGACACGGACCTCTCCGGATCGCAGAGCCTGGACGGCTTGGTGTACCGCGACCAGACTGGAGGAGCAGGCAGTGTCCACAGTGAGTGAGGGTCCATGCCAGTCGAAGAAGTACGATATTCTGTTAGAAACGATACTCCGAGCGGTACCTAGGGCTGTTAGTAAAGTCTTCATTGTGTTAAAGGGTGCAACTCTCACCTATTGCAAGGTACGTTGGGACGTGCTGCAAGTCTCGAAATTGCAGAGATTCGTAGTCGACATACATAACACCGACATAAACACCAGTGTTGGAGCCTTTGAGGCCTTCGATAGTCAAGCCAGCGCCTTCCAAGCCCTCGTAAACTGTCTCCAGAAGGAGGCGCTGCTGAGGGTCCATAGCTATTGCTTCCGGCGCTGTAATATTAAAAAATTGGGCGTCGAACTTGGCGACATCTTCTTGAAGTAGGTAGGAGTGCTTCACGTTGGCGTGACCGGGAAACTGAGAATCCTTGTGGTGAAATCCGCGAACGTCAAATCGACTGGGCGGAATCTCACAGAGTACGTCGCGCGGTTCCCGGAGCAGATCCCATAATTTGGAGGGCGAGCTGACACCTCCTGGAAACCTGCAGCCGCTTCCGACAATCGCAATGGGCTCGTTCCCTTGGGAAGCCATGTTTGGGGAGGCCATACTAAGCGACTGGACGTGCTCAGAATAATGTGATCGGGACGGTTGAGGAAACTTTCTAGAGAAGCCCCTTGATAATGATGGTAGACGGTTGTTGGTATTGTACAATGCGGCAAGTTCAAGAGGCGCTGTGTATTAAATCCCCGCGTGATGCGTTAAAAGAACAAGAACAAGAGACGCGATCTAAGCCGTCGTTTCCAAAGGTACTGTTTGATCAACAATTGGACTCAGACGACAATAACTATGCCTCTCAAGCTTCAAATCTCCAGCTCGGGAACATATCACTTACCCGATTTGGATCCAGACCTTGAGGCAAATATTGAACAGGCAGTCGTCGGATTCGATCCCTATCACCTGTCATCGTAGAGCCCAGGCCCTGGATGCAAACTGGTCCCTGCAGCTCTGCGTTAGTGGGCTCCGAATCTGCGGTCAGGGCCAGCTTACACCCCCACGTCGGGAGCAAGTGGGTTCGGCAGGATCAGCCCGGCAGGATCACGTCTTATGCTTCCGAAGGTGTGAGAAAGCCCTCCGAACGGCCTGATTAGGATCTTACGAGTACAACGTGGGGGCAAACCGATTGGCCAGAACCATTCTTCAGAAGGAATCCTTCAGACAGAGACCCGTAGACTTCGCTTTTGGGTAGTGAGAAGGCTGGGTTCTGTGCGAAAGAAGCCGATCACCGAGTCGGTGACTTTACCTGCGGATGTGGCGGCTGAGGCAGGTTCATCGCCACGTCTTTCACTTTGCTTGCACGCTTTAGGCTTCTAGGTCTATGGAATGCGCGGATGTCCGGTCTAGGGCTTTATGCCTTACTAATCCGTGATGGACACATGAAGTCTTACATGTAGTCGCCGCATTCTGTCAAACTTGGAATTGATCGGGCCGGGCTGTAAATCCGTTTTGGCGCATCAATCCATCCTGTTGCCGCCACCATGCTGGATCTTGAGTTTGCTGGTACGGGTTGGGCAACTCGCGATATCGCCACGATTGCCTTCGGCTGCGTTAGTGATCCTTTGCACCTCGATAACCACTCCACATACTATAGAGTGTCTAACCATCTTCTAGATCATAGCCTATAGTGTGATTCGAACCATCTATTTGGTTTGGTTTCATCCTTTAGCAAAATATCCTGGACCCAGAATTGCTTCAGTTTCCAACGTCTGGTACGGATACCAATGGTAGGTTGACAAACTTCGACAAAGGGAGTGCATCCCAGAAAATAGCCAAGACTAATTTATTATCTTCAGGTTGTCCGGTCGCTATCCTTGGGCAATGCAACGAGCCTTCAAAAATTATGGTGAGATGTAATCACTTTCTGGTGGGAAATTGACTTTCTCACATGAATAGGCGATGTTGTTAGAATTGCACCCAACGAGCTGGTCTTCATAACTCCCAAAGCCTACACAGGTATGTTCTCTGCGACCTGTCCTGATTCTGAAATTTCTAACGCAAAGTTGGCAAGATATCTACACCAGCAGCATCAATGGACGGCCTGGCTTTGTCAAGTCTGACATGCTCGATACCGGGGACAAGTACGAGGGCTTAGCTTCGGAAAGAGATATCGACAAGCACCGGGCTGCCCGCAAGCAATTGGCTCCTGCATTTAGTCCCCGTTCTTTAAAGCAGTATGAACCCATCATTCATGCCGACGTGGACGAGTTTGTCGAAGTGCTCAAGAACTCACCTGCGACTGGAGCGGGGGTCGACATTGCTCCATGGTTTGAGAGAGCCACTTGTGATCTTGGTGGCTCGATCACACTCGGCCACAATTTCAAAAACATCCAGTCTGGTCAGTGATACCCGGGCCTCGGTGCTTACGAACTCTTGCAACTAGATTGCGCTGGAATCTCGGCTGACATGATCGCCGAATAGGCCAAAACCACCCTATCTTAGAGTCACTGTTGCGCATTGGTCACTGGGCCACATTCCGCAACGTCATGCGCCGCTTTCCCCTGCTCTACCCACTATCCTATGTCTTTCTGCCGCCGAAAGTGGCGTTCAGCTACTTCAGAGCTCACTCGACGAGTAAAAAGCTCATCAGAACTCGTGTCGAGGAGCGTCACGACCGCAAGGACTTGGATTACATGACCCAATTTCTGAAGAACGAGGAGGCGCTCCCGCCAGATGGTTTCCTCGTGTCTCAAGCCGGCCATCTCATTCTTGATCATTACGAATCTTCGAGTGTCTTGACGGCGGGTATGTGTTTCTTGACAACGAACGATGAGGTCATGAAAAAGCTACAGAACGAGTTGAGAACGACTTTCAAGTCGTATGAAGATATTACGGAGGATAAGCTTCAAGATCTGCCCTGGCTCAATGCTACTATTGAGGAAGTCATTCGACTTCACACCAATGTTCCTTACGGACTTCCAAGAATCAGTCCTGGTCACATTGTTGATGGGAACTACGTGGCAAAAGGCGTAAGTAATCCAGCCTACTCTCCAGTCACTGCTCATCAGCACCTTCTCAGTTCCTTTGTGGAGAAATCAAAACTGATCTCAGAGTCAGGTCGTTGTTTCGTCCTGCGCATATGCTACGACTCACTCGGAGAAGTACTTCAGCAAGCCGTACGAGTTCAAGCCTCAGCGATGGCTTCCTAAAGATCATGCAGAATATGACCACGTTTTTGATGGTGATGACCGAGCTGCCTTTAGGCCTTTTAGTGCCGGATCTCGCAATTGCCTTGGCCAAGCCATGGCCTACCTGGTGCTTCGCATCATGTTCGCAAAGCTTTGCTGGAAGTTCCAGTGGGAGCTCTTGAACAAGAATGAAATGGACTGGGATCGAGATCTTCGACTCTACATTGTATGGCAAAAGCCAAAGGTGCACGTTCGCATTACTCCTTTCGAGCGAAAGGTATGATCAGAGACATTGCTGGTCTTCCGCACGGCTCTGTCCATGTACTAAGGTAATCTAAGTACCAGTCAAGCTTTGGCCCAAATGCAATAACTCCATGTATGTAGATAAGGTACTTATGTGAAATGAGTTGTCTCAATCTCTCTTCAAAGATACCGAAATGGACACCGATGACGACGACGAAGGTGGTGATCTTGCGATAATGGCTACAGCTCCTTGTGATATCCGGGTCTCTCCCTGTTAGTATCCCTATTACAGGGATATTGGTCGATTAGTTCGAACCGTGGGTTGACGAAGAGATTAATTAAACTATATAAATTTCTACGTACGTATAAAAAGGAGGTTCTAACCGTAGGTTAGGTAGTTTATAGTAATTATAAATAGGGCCCCTCGTTAGCCCCTGCGCAGCCTCGGCCGTATGCTAAGGTCGAATTAGATTTCTAATTTAATACTGACTTTTTCTTTTTTTTATCGATTTAACTACTGCGGTTAGAGGTATAATTTAACCTCAGGCCCGTTTATTAGGTCGTCTCCTTTTCCCCCTTTTTTTTACTCTTTTTATATAACCTATTCCTCTATTTATATATTAACTTTTTCGCTAGCTACGAATTACTCTAGCCCCTTATTAGGTACTACTTTTATAAAAGCGTCGGTAAGGTTATTATTATTATTAATTTAACGGATTTTAATAATCTTACGCCTTTTATACGATTACCTAAGGGCTATAATATTAATTATAAACCTCTTTTTTTTCGTAGTCCCTAATTTAATAAGGTATTCGTATAATAAGTAAGAATTAGTATAAATAACCGTTTAGATTAATAAAAAGTTAAGTCGATTAGTAATCCTTTTTAGTATTATTAAAATTATATAGGCAAGGTTAATACCGTTAATTATACTATAGACTTTTAATATAAGTATATTTCGCATTACTCTCTTATTTTTAGTTAACGAGTAGTAGATTATATTATTTTTAAATTTTAAATTTACTTTTACTTATATTCTCGTTAGCTAGGATAATAATATACCTTAATTATAAAATAAGGTCGTTATTATTTATAAATAACCTATTTATAAAAATATAAAGCTTATTAATTATAAGGTTAATTAGGTAATAAACGAGGCCTCGATCGAGATTTAATTATTACTACTTAAGCCGCTTATTAAGTACCTCGACGTCTCGTTTGCTTAGCTTTATAACTTACGCTACTTTAGTATAATTAAAAGTCGCCTCGGGTTAGTATATACTTATAATATATACCCCTTATATAAGCTTAGCCTTATATCGTTTCTTAATATTAATTATATTCGGATTTATAAAACTAATTTTCTTATTTTACCTCTTTTATTAAAAAACGATAGTTTCTTTTTTAATTATAAGAATCCTATTATTAAATACTAATAAGTTATTCTTTATAAGGACCTTTTTTAGCTTTATTACGAAGCCTACTTTCTAAAGCTCCTTATCCTTCTTTTTTATAAAATTAATATTAAATAAGCCTAATATATTATCGGTCTATATTTTAATAATTCTAAATTAGTTACCTACGTACTTAGAGACTAGTAAGTACGGATTATATATAAATATAATTATTAATAATTAATTAATATAGAAATCGTAATATATAGCCTATTAATAAGTACCTAATTTTACGAGCTTATATAGTAGCTTAAGTACTTTAATAATCGTGCTTTTTAAGTACTTAGTAACTATTTCTTTCGGTAAGTAAGCTAGGATTTTCTTTATGAGCCCTGTAGCTAATTAAGTATAGGCCTAGGTAGTATTATAGTTCTAAATCTCGTATCCCTTTTTCCGTAGTAATACTATTAGTACTATTATTAATTATTAGCTATAGCGCTGTACTATGGGCAATTACGTAAGTAGCGTCGCCTTTTTAACATCGCCGTACCCCTAAATTACGTACTTAGATTTTTTATACGGTTAGGGTATTCCTTTTCCTTTAATTTTATAAACTATTCGCAATTTAAATATATAGAGGTTTATATACTTTTCTAAATCGTAAAGGATAAATTAATAAACCCCTCGATTATAAAGAGTATCTACTTTAATAAGGTCTAATTCCTTATATAGCTTTTTAGTAATTATAATTACGCTTTTTTTATATAGTTTAATTATTAGCTTAAAATTAGCTTTCTCTTTTATTATATAAAAAGTATTAATTACCTCGTTACTAATAATAAATTTCTACGTTATAGCTTATTATTATAATCTCCCGCAACGTCTTACTAATAGTATTAATATCTTTTTAGTAATTTCCTCTTCTTCGTTATTTATTAATACTACTACGACGATTTTATTAAAAATAATTTCTTATACCTCTACCGCGGGTTATATAGTTTCCCCTAGCTCTTTTTCTTTTTATAAATTAGAAATTATTTCGATAAGATTTATATAATATAGTCTAATTACTATAATTAATACCTCGAGTAGCTAGTTACGATCTCTCGTAACTACGTAAAAACGCTTATTAATAAAAATTAATTTATATAGCCTAGCCTATTACTAAGTAATTTCGCGCTATATTTATATATCTAAATTTAATAATATATTTAAATTAGCTCCTATATTGGGCCTATTATACGTAGTAATTACCTCGTTAACTTACTTTTTTACGCTTACCTCGCGTAATACTTATATTACTTTTTTAACTACTCGGGCTTATTAGCTTATATTTAGTAATAATAACGAGGCTAAGGTCGTTCTTAAATATGCTCTAAATACTAAAAGCGTCGGTATAAGCCCGTTAGGCCCTATAGTATTATTATAATATTTAAGTACTATTTAGAGGTATTCGTTATTAATAGAATTAGGATTTTCCTCTTTAATAATTCTAAACGCCCTTTTTAACTACTAGTATACCCTCTCTACCTTTTTAATACTATAATACGCTTTAACAGGCACTATTTTTAGCTATATACTATAAGCTACTATATTTTTTTTAAATTTTACTAACTTAAATCTAGTACTAGCGTCGGTTTTAATACCGTCTAGCGGTTCTTAATATATATTAATCTAGCTTTTTTATAGGGCTACTTATACTATCTTTGCTTATAAATCCCGTAGGAATTACCCTACTTAAAATAATATTACTTTATTAATTATATATAGGACCGGTCGATTATTTAAGTAAAAGACATTAATAACGATCTCTTAATTAAAGTTAAGCTTATTATATAATTTAAATTTAAATCTACGTAGGCTCTATATATTTATTTAGTATTAGTAGTACACTTTTATTAACTACTCTAGCGCCCCTATTTCGATATTATTATTACTTAATTACTTTAAGAAGTTATATAGCCTCATAACTAATAAGTACCCGAATTTCTAATATAGTTATCTAAGCTCATTTTTTATTAAGTAATTAATTAACTTCGTATCGTTAATAAGTTTTATAAACGCGTACCCCTATTATTATTTAACTATTTTAAAGTATTTATTATTAAAGATTCTGTTCCTCGTATTATTAAATATAATACTTAGTCGGTCTATATTTTTTAAATATAAGAGAAATAGGGTATTAATAAGTAAAATATAAAAAGTTATTATTCTAAAGTACGTCTTAACTTCTACCGTACCTAGGGCGACGATTTCTTTACTTAGGCCGAAACTAATTTTTATAATACCTACCGTCGACGTATTAAGCATTACTAGCGCAATTTTTTATAGCGCTTAGAATTACCCTTTTTTTTTATTAACTATTATAATACCCTAGTGTTTAAAATAATCCTATAGAAATTATCTAGGCCGTACTTTTTACTCGTATAAAATACCTATATAAGCTTAGCGTTCGGGTAATCTAGGTAGTATAAAAACGCTATTAAATTCGTCCTTTTATTTACCTCTATATTTATTATTTAAGGGACCTTCCCCTACTATCCGTAAATAAAAGCCTATTTATTAAGAGCTTTTATTACTTTTTATTTATTTAGCTTCGTATATCCTCCCGAGGTTAATAAGGCGAAAAAAGCGTAATTAATCTCGTCGATTTTATTATAATCTAATTTGTTAATATAGGGGGTAAAATCTTTTTTATTTTCTAAATTTCCTATAGAGTACGGATACTTTAAGTTATTAAGTTAGTTACCTTCGCTAGGTTCCGTGCCCCCGGATCTACCCTTATATATAATAAAGAATTAGTTAAACTAACGAGGGCTAGTTTTACTATTTATTACCCTCGACTTTTTATACTATTTATATAATTTAGTACACTCTTCCTTAAAGTAGTTACTTAACTAATATCTATCCTTTTTATAAATAAAATACTACTTTTTTATTACCCTACTTATAAGTTAAATCTCTACTTATTTAATAAATCTAGGCCTCCTTACTAATAATTACCGTATTTAGCTTCTTTTCTTTTTTTATTATACGTCCGATCGACTTAATATTATTAATAAGGGCTATCGTATACCTAAAAATAGGTTTAGTATAGTATTTTTATCTTAATATTAAAACTAGATCTTAGCCTCGAGTAGAGCGTTTTATAATTTTTAAGTATTTAGTATAGGATTATTTTTACCTCTAGTACGCGTTAAACTACGGTATATAAATATCCGACTTTTTACTTATTAGTCCTCTTATTTAACTAGGTCTTCGCTAGCTTATTAATTTAATTAATAAGCTCTTTAAGAATTTTTACTCGTAATTTACCCTCTATTATCCTAGTTATAAATATAAAAAAAATCGCTTATAGCTTAAATAGGAGCTTTAAATTCCTATTATAAGTTTTAAAACGGCTTCGGATTACGTTAATAATATTAAAAAAGTCGTTCTAATCGAAATTACGTACTATTTTATAATAGTAATTAGAGGCTTTACTTATGAGTACGATATTAATTACTAAATAGTACTAGTATTCTCTAATCCTGACTTTTTTATAATAATCGTAAAATATTATTAAGGTTTCTTATAAAACCTCGTACTTCCCCTTAGAGTATAATTTCTTTTTTAAAAAGATCTTTTTAAGATTTATAAATTATTTCGTATTTACTATTATATTTTTAGTATCTATATATAATCCCTACGTCGCTACGTATTATTAATAACTTCGAGTCGTCTACCTCTTTTCTTATTAACTAATTAGTACCGAATTTTATATTAATAATAGCGACGAGCTATAGATTAAAATAGGTAGAATTATTAATTATCGTACTTCTAATAGTATATTTTATCTCTATATATCCTTTTATAATAATAAATTACTATTAGTAATTATTAAAAAAAAATCTAGGTCGTTTACCCTTTTTTTAAATTTATTAAAATAATTATACGCTCTATTGACTTATACCTAGTTCTATAATATAAATTCCTTTTTTATAATCGTTATTACTAAGATTTTATATAGTTCTTACGATTATAATTACGTTAATAATACCCTTCGCCTATATAAAAATCTATTAACTATTTTTATAATTCCTAAGCTTATGCTCGCGAACTATTTATTTAGTTAGTAACTAAGGTCGTTTATAATTTTATAAAATAGGGGTTATTTTTATAACCCCTTTTTTTTATAAACCTTAGTTAAATAGATTAATATTATATTAATTTACTTACCGTTAAGTTAATTTATAATTTTATATATTTACGTCCTTTAATAGTCCGGGTTAATATTTACTTATTTATAAAGGATCGGGATTCTATCTAAGATCGGGTTTTTTCCTCTTTTTCTTTACCCTAACTCGCTAAGGGTCGTACCCTAGCTTATACCTATATTAATAATCGCTAGCGTATTTAATTTTAATAAGGATATATTTAACCCGCGCGCTAGTTATAATAAACTAGTACTTTTATTACTTAACGAATTTATCGGGGTCTAGGTAATTCCTACTTCTTCTTACTATCTTACTATTACTCTCGTTTTTACTATTTTTAGTAATTATTATTAACCCTTTAGATTACTAAATATTATACTTATTAAGGCTACCCTTCTTACCTAATATAAAAGGGTAGATTTTAATAGTCCCTTTTTTAATAGTAGTAATAAACGTTTATATTACTATAAGAAAACGAAGTAATTAGTCTCGGGATTTTTATTAGTTACCGATTTCCGCTATTTTATATACTCCTAATCTCCTAAGCCTCGTACTCTATATAACCTCTAAATTACTTCCTCCCTCGACCTACTTCCTTTAGGGTAGTATTCTATAATAATAGTTAGAAATAAACGCCGGGTAGCCTATAAAAAAGCCGGATAGGCTATTAAGTATAGTTAATAAAATTAAACCCTCTTTTTTATAAGATCGTAGACTTCGCGGACTTCGTAAACTTTAAGAACTTATTAAAAATACTACTTATTACTTATACTTAGTAAGGTTAAATACTTTAAAAATCTTTTCTTTCATAGCCTCTCGGTACCCTTTTTTATAGTTTCCTAGGCGGTCTTTTTTATAGTTTAATTATACTAATTTAATAATTATTACTTACTAATAATCCCTTTTATTATTTAAACTCGCGGGCCGGCCGCGTAGAGATTATATTAATAAAAAGGCTACTTAAAGTAGTAGTAAAATAGTAGCTATATAAGCGGTTCTATTAATTAGTATATTTTAATATAATAAACGTCGACCTCTCGTAGGTAATAAAAAGCTACGATTACTTAATTCCGTACGGTATTTAAATATTACCCCTTTTTTATCTACTTTTATAAGGTTAATTAGTATAAATCTCTTATCCCGTACAGTATTAAGAAGTTATCTTTTTTATATAATAAAATACCTTACTAATTTATAATAATAGAATTTAATTATTAATTAGTATTAGTATCCCTATTATAGAGATATTAGTTAATTAGTTCGAACCGTAGGTTAATAAAGAGATTAATTAAACTATATAAATTTTTACGTACGTATAAAAGGGAGGTTCTAACTATAGGTTAAGTAGTCTACGGTAATCATAAATAGGGCCCCTCGTTAGCCCCTGCGCAGCCTCGGCCGTATGCCGAGGTCGAATTAGACTTCCAATCCGACACTCCCTCTTTCTAGTGAAACTCGTTTGGGAAACATACCAGCGGCTTGACTCATTGTGACGGCGCGGTGGCTTTAATCAGAAGATCTGCGACCTTAACAATAAAACTTGAGGCGACTATGATTTCTAAGTTCTCCTATTCTAATTCCATGCCACCGCTGCTATCGCCTATGTGTTAGAGCCTCTGATCCGTTTGCTAGCCTGTCTAATAGTTTGAAAAGTCTCCCGCGTTTGTCTCATCACACCTCGAACAATTTCAGAAGTCTCTAAGCGACTAAGAATCCCAGCCTCGCCCTCGTTCGTGCCATCTCGTTGATCCCAAATTCGAAACTCCGCAGGTAGACCCATCAGTCGCTCCACCGTATGCATCTGATACTCAAAGACTTGAGTCATCATCATGAGCTGTATGCTTGTGGGCTGCGCTAATAGCTGAGCCGCGCTCGCGGCCGATGTCCCTGATCCAGACCCTTCGCGCAAACACCTGCTCATGCGGTTGAATACGATCTCAAACAGCTCACCGAGCTGGACATATGTTGATAGAAGCATCAATGTCAAAGATAGTGCCGGTGGTGGCACAGGGGTCACGGACTCTAGGACAGTTGCGAACCGCATGGTAACATTGAGAACGCGGTTCCAAATGCTGAGGTCCCGGCCTCCTGGTGATTCTGTATCTTTGCCATGCTGAAATGCGTCTTTTGTGAGATGCGGGTTCCAAGACTCCCATGGCTGATCCTTGAGTTCCGCTAATTGATGAGAAAGGCTGCCAAGGAGGCCTACCACATGGGCCCCCGTGTCACCAGCATTCGAGGTGCTAGGTGTGGCGATCCCGCTTTGACCAGAGAGCTTGTCTTCAACATCCGTCATTGGCTCGTGAAGATCCCTGTTCAAGTGTTCGGCCATGTCGTTTAGATCTCCGAAGTCGAGATCGGGGACGCTTAAGTCGGAGAAGACGTGTGAGTGTGCTCTTGACGAGGGTATGGTGGGCTCGTCGGACGTTGACATCGCAGTCGGGAAATTTGATGCATCTAGCCACATGGTCGAGGTAGTATCAACGTGATCTAGTACCCTATTGCTGGTGAAGAACTGCGAGGGGCCTGGATCTGGCGGTTGGCTCTGTGTTGTCGTCGCAGGATCCGTACCCATCGTGACACGCACACCGCGATGCGTTGAGGAGCGACCATTCCGGGCGCCGTACAGCGATCGACTATCCTCGACCTGGCCACGGTGGTTCGCATGTATTGGAGGCCGTCCCAATGGCCGACCGATGCTCGTGACACACATCGCACCTAGACGGAGACAGCGCTCGCAGGTGCCACCATCCGGTTGGCTTCGGGGACATTTGAGCTTCTGCTCCCGGCATCGGTCGCAAGCGTATCTCTTTGCTGTCTGGTTGTTCATAATACCGGGAGGCTGTTCCGATTAATCGTCCGTGCGATATGATCAGGGGGTTGTCGCTCCGCGTGTTAGTCTCTTTCGGTGTATTTGAAGTCATTCGGAGCGGGAGCCAATACCTTCGGAGGCTCAAGGAATATTTGAGTTATGTTTTTGAACAACTATCAGACGAACAAATGTGACATTCTAGTGCGCAGGCACTGAATCCTACGCTTTCCCAATCCGACTAACCGTACGTTCTTCGTTTTTCAGCCCACTTTCACGCTCTCTTGGTAGACTACTTGGGCGTCTAGGGCCCTCGCTCATGCAAGTCGAAACTCTGAAATTGTCTCAAATTTGACAGCTGAGGAAACTGGCCAAGACATATCGCTAGCGAGAAGCAATTGGGGCATCCTACAGGTTCCTTATCCACACGAAACCTGGTTGTAGGAATGTGTTATTCGTGGGGTTCCATCGACAACTGACTAGTGGTGCTAGGTTTCCCGCCACTCGCGTAGCATGTCCAATTATACCAAGACAATTACGGCTTATTATCCGTAGAAACCCCCTCTCCTTCCGATCTGACCGACCAGAGCTCCAGGCAACTGCTTTGAATATGCAGTGAGGGCAGTCCTTGGCAACGGGTCGCATCTGAGGTGGGTTCTCTCGAGACTCGGTTGCTTAGTCTTGGCGCTAATACCATCCAGCCGGCGAGAGTTCCCCCCCACCGGAGCAGTCCCTTGCCTGGTAAGGTCCAGCAGCCGGGGCCCATAGCCAGATCTATCCATTCCTTGTCTTTTTCGTATGGCAAAGTGAAAAAATGGTTCGCGTCTCGGACAGACCCGTTGAGGATTGGTATGCGGGGAGTGGTACGGGCCGCGTATACCGGTTATAATGCCGTGCATCCACAGAGCCACAGTTGAGTCTACCAGACTACCTCACTCGTGCATCATAGATTCGTAGTAAGCCCTCAGCCCCAAAAGGTAACCCATTCGATGCAGTCAGCAAAACCCCGGACACAGTCAGCGAAGTCTTGACCTGAAACGGACATACGGATAAGCCCTCGTTCGGCCACTTTACAAAAAGGCACCGAGAAGGCGTGTTTGAATCAGACGATGTCCCACGTGAACACAGGTAAACTGACCTATGGCCCCCCCGGTTACCTGACCTGACCACGGAAAAAGGACGTGACCTGAGCGCTCTTCTGATTGGCCCGTGAAGGAAAGGTGGGCCTAGCTAACCTAGTTCTAAAATAATCCTAAAGTAGTTTAAAATTAATTTAGAACTAATTTAGAACTAATTCGATATTATAATTTAAAACTAATAAAATATACTTATTTTAATAAAACATTTTTTTATAAATATATTATAACTAATAATTAATATACTTAATAATTAGTTCAAATAAAAGAATTTAAGTTTTTAATTTATTAAGTTTATAATAAAAATAATTTTATAAATAATTTTTAAATTAATTTAGAACTAGTATTAAATCGATTTTAAACTAATTCTATATAATGGTTTTTTTTTCTAGCTTTATAGGCGTAAAAGATCGACCTTAACAAGATTACGCTTTTAAAAAAAATTATACAATACAGTATACTTTTTAACTATATAATACGCATAATATACCCTAAGTACGTACTTAACGTAATATAGTGATTTTAATACGAAAACCGCTATATAATTCGGGATAAATAAGCTACCCTTTGTTAATAATAAGCTAAGCAATATACTTACGCAGCGGTACTAGCTAGAAAGGTCGACGGTAGAGGTCGGCTATAAAAGTCAGAAGTAGCCCTTAACTATAGAGGTTCTGAACTTTAATAGCGACGTAGAGGTTTTTAAAAAAAGGGCTAAAAGGGCTAATATTTAGCTACTTTTTAGAGCTCATAAAGATTTTTTTTATTTTTATTATTTTTAATATTACCTAAAGCTCTATTTAAACTAAATAAACTTACTAAATAAACTTATTAAATAAACTTATTAAATAAACTTATTAAATAAACTTATTAAATAAACTTATTAAATAAACTTATTAAATAAACTTATTAAATAAACTTATTAAATAAACTTATTAATATATAAACTACTACTTCGTTAAGAACCTAAAGATGCCCCTCGATAGGTCCCCCCCTTTAGGGCTCGATAAGTTCTTAGGCCCCCTCGACGCCCTAGCTATCGTAGCTAACGTAAATATACTTAAGGAGTAGTATAGTATTTTTTAATAATATAAAATCTAACTAAGTAATAATACGAACGTTATAAATAACTGGGCTAGTATAGATATTAAGATCTAATATATTAATACTAATTTAAAAATTATATTTTATAAAACTAGAAATTTTTTTAATATGGGCTATATTATAAATATAAAAAAATATATAAGGGGTCCCCTAACCCTCGATAAAAAAGAGTATATAATACGGGATCTAGCTATTTATATAAGCTAGTATTAAGAAGTCTTATATACGTTAGAGTAGGTATAGCTCGCCCTCTAAACGGCTAGAAGCGGCGGAAGGTCAGGAGCTATTTTAATTAGTAATTAGGTATAGAACGTAATATACCCAGTTTTCCCTAATATATAATACATAGTACGGCCCCGGCGGATTGCTCCGTCGGGGGGTTAAACTAATTCTATATTTATTTTAAAATTTAATAATAAGTTTTATTTTAAATATTAATCTTTATAATATTACTTTTAATTAAAATATTAAAAAAATATATATAAGAATAGTTTGATTAAAAATAATATATTAATATTAAAATTACTTATATAATATTACTTTTTCTATTAATATTTAGTTAATTTAAAACTAATTTAGAATTAATTTTAAACTAGTTTAGAATATTTTATTTAAAAAGACTTAATTTTTTATTTTGTAATATATAAAATATTTTTTTAAATTTTTAAATATATATATATATATATATATATATATATAATTTAACTTTAAATTTAATATAAATACTTAATTAATTTAGAACTAAATCCGAATCGATTCCGGACTACTTCTAGACCACCTACGGAGTAGCACGGGCCACACTCACGTGAAAATGTGGGGTGGGTCAGCTAGCACCCCCCCCCCCCCCCCCCACAGGTCAGCTTACCTATGTTCACTGTCCCACCCGTGGAGGATTCTGAACCCCGGAACGTAGGGCTTGGCATCCTTCGATCCACACTTGGAATACGACACGTTCTTCAATTCAATCTGGAAACCAAAGAACCTTCAAAATGCTACGTATGCATCCACATATCCATGCACGCGTCACGGTTAGATCCGACTACTGTCGGGCCTAAAGACTCTCCAGCGGCACAAAGCCACGAGCGACCTATGCATGGGGAATAGTCATTGCCCTTGATACTTGGAAAATGCTTCGCGAAATCTTGTACGCCTTCACTGGCTTAGCCCTGTTGGCTTATGCCGCAGATTTCTATTACAACGCTGGAGATGATCCAAATGAGCCGGTCCGGATACGTTCGAGATTTCCCCTTATCGGACATGTCCTGGGATTGATGAATCAAGGGCCAACCTATTACAGAAAGACAAGGTGCGTTGATTCACTTGAAGTTGCGATGAAGTATCAAGGGCACCTGATAATCAAATATCCGACAGCAATTCAACCAAAGCCGAGATCTATACCCTAGGATGTTTCAACTTCAAGGTATACATCAGTACGTCCAGCCGGCTTCTACCATTCATCCAGAAGCAATCAAGAGCTCTGTCTTTCCGACCTTTCCTCCAGCTCGTTGCGCGAAAGTATGGTGATGCTTCTCCTGCGACTTACGAGATTTTTGGAGGCAGCCTGCCCGATGACCTAAGCCAGTCGGTGAAAATGAGCTTGGCTCCAGGCCGCCATCTTGATGAACTGAGCCTTCGAATGGGCAAGAGAGTCTTAATAGACATCGATGAATTGCTTTCAGCTAAGGCAGCAGTACCGTTGTTGTCTTGGGCTAGACATGCTGTTGTGCAAGCAACAAGTTGTGCCGTCTATGGAGAGAAGCACCCTTTTCTCGACCAGGAAATAGAGAACTCTTATTGGTACTTCCCACCCTCTCTAATAGTCTCAAATACAATATCGATGCTAACCATATGTTCAAGGAAATGGATGACTTATCTTACTGCCCACTTGGTTGGCTGGCTCGATGTGACGAAGAAAGGTTATGCGGCAAGAGAAAGGGTGTTTCAGTCATACATCAGGTACTGCAAAACGCTCCCCCAGGAGAGCTCTCATCTTATGAAAGAGCATCAACGTGTTCTGGGAGAGGCCGGGGTATCTAGTACGGACAAGGCTAAGCAAGCCGCCATCTTCACCATTGCCTCCTTCAGTAACTCAGCGCCGACTTTGTATTGGACCTTGTGGGAACTCTTCTCGCGACAAGAAATTCTCGAAGAGGTCAGAGAAGAGCTTACAGAACACGCAGTTGTCGAGTCGGAAGACGGAGACTTCGTGCTTGACGTCGCCGCCCTCAAGTCTCAGTGCCCCCTCCTCCTCTCGGTGTTTCAAGAAACTCAGAGAACTCGCCACGTCAATCCCAGTTTTCGCAAAGTCTTGACAGACACGCTTTTGGACGACAAATACCTCTTGAAGGAGGGTAATTACCTCCAAGTACCCGGAAATGTCATCCACAACGAAACTGGCATTTGGGGCCCGACAGCTTTGCAATTCGACCCATATCGCTTCATACCCAAGAAGGGAGGCGAGCGAGATGTTTCGACTGCCAGCGGCTTTGTCCCATGGGGTGCTGCGCCGTACCTATGTCCGGCGAGACAATTTGCCGCAACCGAGATTCTCATTATAACTGCGCTGCTTGCCATGAGGGCCGATATATCACCTATGAATGGATCTTGGGACAAGAATCCTGCTGTCAATTATGCGGATCTTGCTACCCTTTCGCCGCCTATAAAGGATGTCGGCATGCGTGTACGAGTTCGAGAAGAATGGGCAGGCAAGTGGACAGTACAGATGGGTGAGAGTCGAAGCCGCGTGCCTCTCGCCTCCGGGTAGTCGTAATACTCCTTTCGAAGGCTTAGATAGTTCCCAGGATCAATGTAAAAAGTACTACGACCCTGTTGCATAACATGAATTGAAACTTTCGAGTACGTGAAACTCAAAACTACAAGCAAGTTCTTTCCTTAGCCAAACATTCCATCAGTCATCAATAGAGTTTCAGCATCTTTTAGCAGAATATCGTGTGAAAGAACGCAAATTCTAGTTATAGATCATTCGTTATAATTATCTTTCGGATTTATTAATCAGATAGCAAACTTCTATCGAATCAACAAGGTCTGCTTTTTTAAACTCATAGTTATTAATTTCATAATTCATAGTTATCGTATAGTTATAATAGGGGCATCGACGTAAATAAGAGAACGGTTATCTATAAAAAATAAGAAATAAGTACGAAGTACGCTCTAATATAAAAAATATAAATAAAATAGGCCTTAGTAATTATATAACTAAGGTTACGTAATATATAATAAGTCTATAAATAGTTAAAACTATTATAATATACTCCCTTAAATCCTCCCGATAGAGCAATCCGCTGGGGCCGTACCGTGTATTACGTATTAGGGAAAACTGGGTATATTGCGCTCTATACTTAATTACTAATCAAAACTCCCGACCTTTTACTACGTAAAGTCCTCTAAGTTCTAGCCGTCTAGAGGACGAGCTATACCTACTCTAACGTACATAAGACCTCCTAGTACTAGCCCGTATAAGTAGCTAGATTCCGTATTATATACTCCTTTTTATTAAGGGTTAGGGGACCCCTTATATATTCCCTTACGTTTATAATATAGCTTATATTAAAGGGATTTTTAGTTTTATAAAGTATAATTTCTAAGCTAGTATTAATATATTAGATCTTAATACCCGTACTAGCCCGGCTATTTATAATATTTATATTATTACTTAGCTAGATTTTATATTATTAAAAAGTACTATACTACTCCTTAGGCGTACTTACGTTAACTACGATAGCTAGGGCATCGAGGGGGCCTAATCTATTGAGCCCCAGAGGGGGGGACCTATCGAGGGGCATCTTTAGAGTAAGTTCTTAACGAGGTAGTATTTTAACTAACTAATCTCTTAACTAGTTATATAACTAGTTATCTAAGTAATAGTTTATATATTAATAAGTACGTTTAATAAGTTTATTTAATAAGCTTATTTAGTAGATTTATTTAATTTAAATAGAGCTTTAAATAATATTTAAAACAATAAGGATAAAAAGAATCTTTACGAGCTCTAGTATAGTAAAAGAGTAGCTAGATATTAGCCCTTTTAGCCCTTTCTCTAGAAACCTCTACGTTATTATTAAAGTTCAGAACCTTTACGGTTAAAAAAGGCCGCCTTTAACTATTATAGCCGACTATTACGGCTAATTATTATAGCCGACCTCTATTATTAACTTTTCCCGCTAGCGCCGCTATATAACGAAGAGGGCAGCTTACCTATCCTAAATTAAATAGTAGTTTTCGTATTAAAATTACTATATTACGTTAAGCGCGTACTTAGGATATATTATATATATTATATAGTTAAAAAGTATACTATATTATATAATTTCCCTTAAAAGCGTGATCCCGTCAAGGTCGATCTTTTATACTTATAAAGCCGGAAAGAAACCACTACATACCCCCTTAAATAAAACTACGTTTAAAAAAAGCGTACTTAACTACTTATATTATTATAAAAAAGTCCGCTTAAAATAAAAAACTACTTATTAATATATAAAAATCTATTTATAAAAGGAATTATAAAATAAATCGGTCTGCGTATAGAGTTATAAGTAAAAAGTAAATTAACCGTAAATTAACCTGTATATTTATTATTATAAATAATTTTAAAGTTATATTATTAATAAAAAGTACGACCGAGGGACGGCCTTTTATTAATTAAATAATTAACCTATAGGTTAAGAGTAGTAAATATATAAATTTCTTATTATTACCTATAGTATAAACTTTCTTTCCTTTTTTAACTTATATTTATATTACTACTATATATATATACCCTTATTTTTCACTTTTTATTTACCTTTTTACATATATATATTATTAGAAAAAGATCTTAATTAATAATATCGTTTTATTTAAATACTTATTTATAAACGAATAGCTAAAAACTACGCTCATATTACTATAGTATAAGAGGTTAAAAAACGTAAGCTTAAGACTACGGTTTTAAAAAAGAATAATAACTTTCTTAGCCCCCTTAATAAGCCTAAGAAAAGTAAGTAATATTCTCTTATTTTATACTTTAGTTAATAATACGACCTCGTTTTTTTAATATTAATCTAACTACTTTATTTAATAAATATTAGCTTTGTAACTAAATAAATTATTTAAAAAAGTAGTAAAAATAAAAAAAAGTTTATAGCCCCCTCCCTCGCTCTCTTTTGAAAGTTAAAAAGAAGTCCTGGTTTTTAAAAAACGGTATAAATAAAATAAGTTTATAACCCCCTCCCTTACTTCTTTTTAATTAAAAAAAAGAAAAAGAAATGACCTCTTTTTTTAAAAGAATAGTAGAAATAAAATAAGTTTATAACCCCCTCTCTCGCCTCTCTTTAAAAAGTATAAAGTATTTAATTATATATATAATACTTTTTTATTTATTATTATTTATAAAACTAACTCTTAATATCGGACCTTTTTAGTACTATCCTTAGTATTAAAGTATAATATAAGCTAGTATTTTTATTTTTTTATTTAGTTATAAATACTTTAGGTATATTAAGAGCGCCCTTAGTAATTATTTAAATAGTACGTACTTTCTAAGTTTATATATTAGTAATAAATACTAACGTTATTAAACTTATAAAAAGTCGGGTTATACCTCTATTTTTAAGGGGTATATACGGGACTTAAGTATAAAGTTTTTATATTTTAAATAAAGAATAATAAAAAAAGCGGCGGCGTTTATAGTTACTAATATAGTCCTATTTATACTTTATAAAATATATTCTAAACTATTTTCGTTCTATTTTCTATTTATAAACTAATATATAAACCTTAATTCGTATAATAACGGCGTTATATAAAGCCCTCAAGTACGATAGTTTTTTAAATAAGAGTAAAAATAAGGGGGTTTATATAAATAAAGCTCTAGTAAGAGAGGTATTTATAAGCGCTCTTTTTATATTAAAAATATTATTAAAAAGACTTATTAAGGACGTAATAGTATTAACTACTTTATTTATAAAAGCGAATAATATCTAAATTAGAATTAATACTCTTATTAATTTATATATCCCTCTAAGTATATAGCCCGTGGTTAAGTCCTTTTTAAATAAGTTTATACTTATTTTTTTTAAGTAAATAGCCTCTTTTTAAATAACTTAATAAGGTTACTAAAGCGACTTTATACTCCCTAACTATAGGCTACGTTTTCTTATTGAGAACCGGGCCCCCCGGGCCGTTTTATTACTTTTTAAACGTTTTTTTATTTAGTATAATTATTTTTAATATATTTTTTATATTTAAGAGTCATATAAAGTACTCGAACTATATTTTAAAAAGGTTTTTATAAAACCGTTAGTTAGTATTTTATTTATTAATATATAAACTACTTAGAATAAGCTTTTTAAGTACTTTTATTATAGTTATATATTCTAAATATTAACATCGTATAAGCGAGTTAAAATACGTTCTCCTTTTTTTATAATAAACTTAAGTATTTAATAATTATTATAGTATACTTTTTATATATTACTAAGTTTTAATAAGATTTTTTTAAAAAGGTATTTAAGAGCGAGTATTTTTTAAGCTATATATTCTAAACTTAGTAACTTAGCCTCTATAATTAATATAATTATTATATTTTAATAAGCTACTTTTTATTAAATAAAGCTATTAAAAAGAGAGATTATAAAACTTTATGAAAATCTTTAGGTCTTTTTATTATTTATAAACAAAGCGTTACTTATAATTAGTAATACTTATTTACTTCTTAAAATCCTAAAATATATTATTAAGTATTATATATAAAAAAAGTATTATATAACCTAGTTTATAATAGAATAATATTAATAAAATAAGTTTATTAAAAACTAAAAGAGTAGAGCGAATATAAACATAACGTCGGGCCGAATTATAATCGCTATATATAATATTAAACCGACTTTTTTTTTAAAAAAAAACCTAGTTTTATTTAGGGATATAATCCCTAGGTTTTTCTTAATTAGGACCGTTAATAATAAGGTCGTAAGAGTAGTAAAATTAATAAAATCGAACTTTTTAACTACTTTCTTAAATACTAATTATAAGCGAGGTATATTTTTTAGTTTAGTTAATTATAAACGACCCTTATTTTTAAATATTATAAAATTAACCTTAGTGTTTTATTTTATACTTCTTTTTAAGTCCTTTAGTTACTTAATTAGTATTATAAACGTAGTTTTCATAATAAAGAACGAGAATATTATTTATATAAAAAAGAACTAGTACTCGTTTAGTAAAATCTTAAGATAAATAAGGGTCCTTGTTTATAAATAAGAGACTTAAGTTTTTGAAAATTAATACTAGCTTTTTATATTATAATAATAGAGCGTTATAAGCGCTATATAAGGTCCGCTCGAGCTCTATATATATTCTTAGCTTATAAAAACTATTTAAAAGCTCGTAAATAATAGGGGGGTTGCTTAGCTTTTAAATTATATTTAAAAAAGTATTTATATTATTATACTAATAAATTTCGAAATTAAATTAAGTAGTAATAGTTATAACTATCCTAAACGTCCTAGTTATTAATATTACTATATAAGTTTTTTTTAAGGGGTATTGTTTTCAAAGGTCCTTTTTAATATAAATTCTCGTTTTATAATAATTAAAGTAATTATTGCTATCGAGTTTATAATTAAATACCTATTTAAAAAGTATTAGCTTAGAAATAACCAACGTCTTATTAACTATTTTCTAAGTATTTATTTCTTTTAGGTTTTAGATTTTTAACTATATTACTTCTATAAATTAGCTTTCTAAAAGTTTTAATATTTTCAAAATATCCTTTTACTTTTTTAAAGAGGTAATTAATTAATTTATATAGATTAAGTTACATTAAAGTGCGGTTAGAAAAACGTACTTCGTTTTAATTATTATAGTATAAATATAGTAATATAATATTTAATACCCCTAAGTTACCTCTTTAATTACTTTTTATTAATTAAGTATATATATATTAAGAAAAAAGTCCTAGTTTCTTTTTACCTAAGTATAAAAAGAGAACTATTTAAATTATTCTTATTAACTTAAGTTTTAAATAAATACTTTTAGTAATTAGTTCTTTAATTTCTAGTTTTATTTAGTATACTTATTATTTTTTTAGCTAGATATACTAGCCGTATTAAACTATTTAGCTAGGTTATTTACTATTTTTATTTTTTAATATAAGCTTGCTTATTAAAAAGGCTCGTCGAGGTCTAGTTAAGTAAAAAGATCTTTTTTATAAGAGCTTTAAAAACTTTTTAGTTTTATTTATATATATATTATATTTTTAATCTTCTTAATAAAAAAGTTAATTTCTTTTATAGCCTCGCTTACTAAGTTAGTTAGCTAAACGAGGTTCGTATCTAATTCCGAACTTTTAAAATCTAGGGTTATTTTAGAAATAAATAACTACTTATTTTATTTATTTAAAAACGAACTAAGCTTTTTTATAGCCTTATTTACTTATTATAAAATAAGTATAAATAATAATAGTTACTTTTTATTATTAATTAATACGGCGTTTTCTTTATTTAGAATTCTAAATAATTAGAGCTTAGGTTCGATTATTATAAGTAGTTATTAAATCTTATTTATTATAACCCTTAACTTAAGTAAATAAATTACGGATTTAGTATTATCTATTAAGTAAAAAGCTATCTTATTAAACGTTATATTTTAAATAATAATAATTTCTAAAAATAAGAGGATTTAGATCTTATATAGGTTATAGGCGTTTAGTATATAATTTATAAAGTACTTAATATATTCCCTTTACTCTATTTTAAAGCGTTTCTTATTAATTCTTTTCTTATAATCCTTTTTAAAAGGGTACGTTCTATAGCTATATATATACGTCTACCCCTAATAAGGACGTAAATCGTAAGCGAGCTTTAATATATTTATTAATTATTACTATTTAAAATAATAAATAAACTAGACTTTTTTAGTTCAAACTAATAATAGCTAGTTAGTACGTTACTTAAGGTTAATATTATATCAATAGGTTATGATTAATATAATTTTTACTTAGAGTTTATTTAATAAGCTAGTTACTAATATTATACTAATTACTTTATTAATAATTTCTTAGCTAGGTCGTTCCCCTCCTTTATTTAGTTCTTTTATATATTAAAAAGTAGTTTCTAGGTCGATTCTTAGCTCCCGTACTTATATTTAAAAACGAGTTTTATTATTAATTACGATTATTATACGTTTTATATCTTATTAAATTTTATAAATAACTACGCCCTTTTATATATATACTAGAATAGGGTAAGGCAATTAGTCCTAGTATTTCTTTTTTCTAAAGCTAATTAAGTATAGGGACCTATAAGAGAGCTAATTAGAGGAAGATATAAAGAGAAGGGCCCCCGATTAGGGAGAGGAGCCTAGTAATATAGATTTTAATTTTAAATATATACGCACCTTTTTAAAATCGAATTAGAGCCTTTTTAATAATTTATTTTTAAATATAATAATATAAAATAATTAAGAACTCTACCCTTTTAATCTAGTTAATACTACTCTTTTTTTTTAGTTATAACTCCGTTAATTAAGGCCGTATTAACCCGATTAAAAAAAGTATTTTATATTACTTTTATAAGTATTAATAGTTCTTCCTAAGTACTATATTACGAAAGTCCTTTATACCCTATACCTTTTTAATAATCTCCCTTTTTAAAAATCCCTTCCCTTTTTAAATAAGAAAATAAGTAAAAAAAAGCCCGACTTAATTAAAAATAATTTAAATAAATAAATAAAAAAAAATAATATAATAATTAAAATAAATATAAGTAATAGGACTCTAATTAAAAGAAGAACTAAACGATTAAAATATAAAAATAAAAATATATAAAAAAGGGCTTTTTATTTAATAAGAGGGGGATATAATAAACCTTAATAAGCGAGCGAGATAGATAAGTAAAGAAATACGTAAATACTTAGGATTAGATTGGGCCTAAATACAAACGCTATAATAATATAATAAAACGAATAATAAGTTAAAATTAGAACTAATAAAATACTTTAATTAATATAACTAGTTATTTAACTAAACTATTTTTTATTAATTAATATAGCCTAGAGATTTAATAATAAACCTATTTAGAAGTACGGATACGTTAGACTAAGGGCGCTTATAAAACTAGTTTTTAACTAGACTTATTAATAATTTTAATTAGTATTACTATAGGCTTAATACGAAGTTTAATTAAAACTCTAGTTATACGCTTAGTAAGGGCTAAGAAGGACGGCCTAAATTATACTAATTAGGATAATAGTTATGCTCTAGTTATTAAAACGGCTCTTTTCCTCTCTTTTTAAATTCTATTTAAAATAAATAAACTAATATAAGATTATTAAGATTATAAATAAAATTAATAAACTATATTTTTAATAACCTTAGACCGTAAATATAAATAATTAATACGTTATTTTTATTATTATTAGCGCCCCTTAAGACGTTTAATCGTACGAACTTAACCCTTTTATTTTAAATAGACCGTTTATTAAACTAGTTTTTATAGTTTATTAAGACCTATAGACCGTAGAGTTATTTAATAACGAGAAGCTTATTTTTAGTAATGGATTTATTTACTAATCTAATTAAAAAAAGCTAATTACGGCTTAGGTTAGGATAGATATTTTAATTAATACCTTTTTAAGTACTATTACTACTTAAATCTAAATAATTATACCTTAAACTAAGGACCTTACGACTCCTTAGCCTAATTTAATAAAAAATATAGGGTTTTATAAAATACCGTTCCCTAGTTAAGAAGGGACTATACTTTTTAAAAACGATAATATTATAGACTTTTTAAAAAAAGTTTAAGGACTAGTACGAGATTAGTAAAGTCCCGGACCGATTTAAAAATAAACTTATTATATATATTATAAAAAGAGATTATTAAACTCTAGTTAAGGATATAATTAGAGGACTACCCTAGGCCTAAGCTAAGGATTTCTTTTTAAAAAAGTATAAAAAATAAGATATTAATCGCTTTTTTAATAAGAAAGAGTAAATTAAAAGAGTTACTAAAAAACTACTTATTTTGTTTTCTAATTTAAACTCTACTTAGGTACTATTTACTAAGATTAATAATATAATTACTTTTACTAAATAATAAGACCTCTATATTATAACTAATAAGAGCCTAATTAAGGCCGTATATAAGCGGTTTTATACTAATATTATAAAAAAGTAATAGAGGAAGTCGGGGTTATTTTAGAAAGCTTTATTAAATTAATAAAGTACACGAGGTTTAAAATAGGACTTTTTAATATAATTATATATAAAAAAGAATATAGCTTATTTTTTATAAACGATTAGAGTTAATTCGAAACCTCACTATAATCCCTTATTTTATAAGTATATAAAAATACTTAGTACTAATATCTAAACTATTAATAATATTACTAGCTAATAATAAGGGCCTAGGTTACTTAGGTAATTATTAATAATACTACTAATTCTAACTTAGTTAATAAAATAAGTAAGCTAAAGATCTATTAAAATAATATTTACTCTTAAGGTCTTACTTATATATTTAATATAAGCGCTACGCATCCTAATTAGCTCCTAATTATAAGACCTAGAGACCGCTATTAGTATTATTAAAATCTATACTACTAAATTATTAAGGATTATAATTAGTATACTTTTAATAAGGACGCTTATCTTATTATTTTAGCTTAGGGAGCTTAGTACTATAAAAAGCGCAACGGTTATAAGCTTATAAAAAATATCCCTTTTATTATAATTAAAAATAAAAAAAAGTATATAATTACTAATCGTATTACTTTTTTTTTTTATATAATAAATATATTAACTAAGAAAGATACTAAGCTTTTAACTAAGTAAATTCTAAATTATTAAATTAAACTACTTTAATAAACTATACTTATACTTCCCTTAGCTAATCTTATAAGTATAGTTTAATATATTTACGTAGTATAGCCTTACTTAGGCTACTATAGCTAAGCAGACGTTTATACTATTTATAAAAAAAGACTACTTAAGAACTATACCTTAATAACTACATTATACTTTAAAAAGATATATAAGATTAATAACCTAAGCTAGCCTTTATAATTTAAAAAAAAAACGGTTTTTTTTTAATTAAAAAAGAGAAATTATAAAAATTAATAATAATAACGAGGCTTTTAAAACGGTAGAGAACGTAACCTCTATATTTATTTTTAAGCCCTAGCTTATTAAAGTCCTAATTAATACCCTTAATACTAGTACTTAAAAAACCTAAGAGCCTCTTTTTTATAAAACTTAAAAAACAATAATTACTAATTAAACTTATAACTTTAACCTTAGGGCTAAGGTAAAAAAGCTAATAAAAAAAAAGCTCGAGACCCCGATTTTACTTTTTATAAACCTCTTATAAAAAATTATATTAAAATATATTATAATAATAATAATTTTAATATATAATTAGGGGTATTTTAATATTAATAAAATCTTATTAAAAACTCTAAAGTCCTTAGTAAATCTAGTAAAAAATAAGTAATAATAAAAAATATTAAGGATTTTTTTAATAAGTATAATTAAAACCTCTTTTTAAGGCTGAGTTATATAGTTAAAATTAGTAAAGTTAGAGGTACTAATCCGATTTCTAAGTTCTTAACTTCCGTAATCTCGAACGCCCATTTTTAGTTAAAAGTTTAAATATTTAGTATAAATTAGGATAATAAGGGTTCGATAATTATTACTATCCTAGATATTAGGGCGTAAATTAATATCTTCTTAAAATAATACGTTAAAAAAGCTAGTATTTCTTATATAATAATAAAGCTTTAGATCTAAACGTTTAAATACGATCCGGCTAGCTAAATAACTTTTAATAGCTTTTATTTTATAAACGTATAGATTAATAAGTTTAAAATAACTACTTATTTTTTTATTAAGAACGAGCGAGAGACCTCTAATCCGTTATTACTAAGTCTTTTATTTATATAGAATACTAAGTTATTTTTTAAATATAATAAGTTAATAATTACTATTTTAATTTATATTAAAAACGCGAGGCTAAAGATCCCTATAGGGATAATTAGGACGAACGGTTTTTAGGACGTAAAGGATATCTTATCTTAGCTTAAGTAGTACGTAGAGGAAGTTTTTAAATTAAAAAACTAAATATTAGTAATATAACTAGGGATATTACTAGTTTTAATAACCCCTACTCAGAATTTAAGTTAAAAAAAGACGAGCGTATTATAGTAGTCTTAGACTAAGGTTAAGTTAATTAAATTATAATTATAGTCGTACTCTATATAATTTAGCTTTAAATTATATAAATTAAGAAAGTAATAGCGGCTACTCGGGGTAAGGTTAGAAATAGACCGAACGGATCGGCTCACTAAAATAATTTATATTTTTTAATAAAAATACTTACCTCTTAACAAAAAGAGTTATATATTAAATAACGAATTACGAAACTAAAATAAAAGGTATTAAAATAGTACGAAATAGCTAAAAAAGCTTTTTATAAAATTCCCCGTGCTATAAAAACTAATACGATATATAAAAAAAAGGATTAAAAAGTTTAGTTAGTTAATAACACGCCCTCTAATAAATTGATACTTAATAATAATCCTTATTAAAAACTTAAAAAACTTAAAAAGGTTAAAAATAAGTTATAAAACTAATTGGGCCCTTATAAAGATATTATTATACTTAAGTTCTTAAATATAAAACTAAGTTCTAGATTAACAAACGACCGCTTCTAAACTATCCTTAAGGATTATAATTATTTTTTATTTTATAAATAAGATCTTTTTAAATAAATACTCCTTAATTAAAAAAAAGCGCTAGTATAAGATTTCTCTAAATACGGCTATTTTAACCCTATAGTTACGCTATTATAATTAATTAAGACTATACTTTATAAGGCTTAGTAAGTAAAGAGTATCCTAATCTTAAAAGCTCTATTATTAAAAGCTTTTAAAATAATTTAAAAACGTATTACTTAGGGTATTATTAAAAAAAACTATATTATATATTAGAACCCCTAGTTCTTAATAATAAAAGAGGATAGTAGTCTTTAGCTAATTAACTTAATAACTAAGGTTAATACCGTTACTTTTTAAAACGCTTAGTAATTACTTAATATTAATAAGTTCTTAGAAGAATTTATTATAAATTAACTTATCTCCCTCTTAGATTTCTTTTTAAATTATAATTAAATCTTTTTAAATAAAAAGAGCTACGATTTAATAACTTTTTTAACTTTACTTAGGCTATATAAATACTATACCCTCTTAATAAGAGTAATAAATTTAGTAGCCTAATTTTATTAGATTATAACCTATATTTTCTATAACTTAATTCCGAAATACTATAGCGCTTTTATTAATAATATTATAATTAAAAGCCCGTAATCTTATTATAATAATAAGTACTTAACTAACTATCTCGGGATCTAGCGATTTATTTATAAATACTTTTAGAATATTAATTAAGTCTTAGTTAATATTAAGCTAGCTAGTTATATTATTTTTAGAATAAAGTTATTATAGTACTAATTATTTACGGTTATTATAAACTATTTTTATAATACGAAAAAGAGACGGCTTAATTAAGCTAAAGTCTTTAAAATCTTTAAATAAATAAAATACTTAAACGTTTTAAAGGTTAGATCGTTTCTTAGTATTATTATTTTTTATTATTATTAAATTAAGTAATTTTTTTTTAAAATAGCCGTATTATACTCCCTACTTAGTAAGAACTAATCTTTTAAATAAAGAGTACTATAAATCGAAGTTATAAAGACGCTTAAAGAGGTAATTACTATAGCTCTTATTCTAGTTTTACTAAACTATAGTACTAAGGCCGGACGGATTATCTTTATAACGGACGCTAACGTTAAAAAATAGAGTAATATATTTAGTTAAATTATTAATAACGAGCGTATTATTACTTAATATAAGAGCGGGATATAGCGCGAGCTAGAGCTTAATTATAACTTTAAAAAGCTCGAAATACGAGGCGTTTTAATAAGCCTAAAGCGTTTTTATAATTATTTATTTAGAATTAATTTCTTATTAAAAACCGACGCCTAAGTCCTAGTTACTTAGATTAATAATATAATAAATAACTTATTATTAATAATAATAATACGCTAGCTCTTTTAGATTAGACTTTTTAACTTTAAAATTAAGTATATTAATAAGAAAAAGAATACTATAATAAAAAGCTTTTTAAAAAAACCCTCTAGCTAATTTAACTTAGTTAAGGTAGAGCTTAATAAGGATATTAAGGACTTTATTAACGTACGAGTCCTATAAATACGAGTTATAAAGAACTTTTTTATTATAGTACATAGTCGTAGTAATACTATTATTAATTAGATATAAGAAATAGATATTCCGGCCGATATACTAGTACTAAATAAATAATAGTTAGACCTTTTAAAATAAATTACTTATTTCTTTCTTATTTTAAAGAGGCTAGTTAGTATACCCTTTAATTAATTTAAATATTTTAAGTAAATAATAATACGATTTATTATATAAAATAAACTTCTATTTTAATAAGGGATAAAAACTCGTCCCTAACTTACTTAAGTAATTAATAATAAGTACTGCTAAATAAACTTAATTAATAAAATATATAATAAGTCTGGGTATAAGGGACGAGAGGCTATATATTTTTATTTTATAAAATAATATTACTAACTAAGAATATACGCTTAGACTTAGGAGCTAATTATAACTTATAAAGCTTATTAAAAAGCTAGATTATAACGTTTTAATAACCCTTATATATTTACGGTTCTAGTTTATAAACCTTTCTCTAGGGTCTATTTAAATATTTAGTATATAAATAAATAAAAAGTTATTAAAGCGCGTTATAAGTTTATAAAATACTTAAAAGCACGAATTATAATAAACGCTACGTTAAAAAATATTACGAAGTTTATTTAAAAAGATATTATTTATTATTATAGGATTTATAGTACTTTAATTATTAACAGGGGACGAGAAAATATAAGTATTATAACGTAGCTTAATTAATAATATAATACTTAGTAAAAGGTTATATTAGTTTATAACCCTCGCGCTAATAGGCTCTTTAAAAAGGGTTACTAACTTATTATATATATACTTTATATTTAGTTAAATTAAAGAAAAAAAGATATTAAACTAATACTAACTATAGCCCTTTTTATAAATAAAATAACTATTAAAGTATTATTAAGTTATATACTATTCTATTTTATTTATAGTCGTTATATAATAACCCTAATTAAAAAAAAATAGTAACTTAGAGAGTACTTAATTAAAAAAGTATATATATAATAGATTAAGAAGTCTAAGCTTAATTATAAGCTTTTATTTCCTTAATAAACGACCGGGGAGCTATAACTAATAAAGTCGCTTAATACTAAGCCTAAACTTATAACTAGTTTAACTCCTCGTATACCCTCTAATTAATAAAGTTATAAACTAGCGATCTAATTCTCGTTTTTAATATTTAATAAAAGAATAATATATTAATTTTTAAAAAACTTAATTATTATTAATAAGGACCTTTTTATATTTACTTAGCTACTCCGAACGGATCGTTATATTAACTAGAGATATTTATTAATAAACTAATTATAGGGGCTATTTATATTAATAATCGACTTAAGAAGTTCCTAAAGTCTCCGGAAGGCTTCTACTTATTATTTAATAAGTCTAATTTTTATAAGGACTTTATTTCTAACTTAACTAACTTTTTATTTCTATAAAATAATATAATTAATACTACGATTTTATTTTTTAATTATAATAATAATATAATAAACTTTAGAAACGAGGATACTTAACTAGTTACTAAGTAAACCCGATCGTAAGTAAGGGCTTTTTAAAAAGGCTAGATTATCTCTTATTACTACCGATCCTTAATATAAGCTACGAGTTTTTTTTATTTATTAAATATTATTTTATAAAAATATTATTAAATCTTATTAATTCTTTAGTTATTTTTTTATTTAGATCTAGGATAAAAATTTAAAGGGATAATAAGAAAAGAGGAATTATTTTTTAACTATTATAATTAAAAACCTAACGACCTTATTTACTAACTATATAATCGTATTAAAAAACCCTACCCCTCTTTTTAAATATCTAAGCCTAGTTCTTTATTTAATTAAGCCCGTTTAGTATTTAACTTAGCTTATATAACCTCTTATTTTACTTATTTTATTTTAATATATTAATAACTTTTATAAGTTACGAATATATAGTTTTAAATAAAGTACGTAAGAGGGGCGTTTTTAAAAATAGAATTATACTTATTTTCTTTATTCTTAATAATATTAATCTAGTTAGAGACTATATAAACTAAAGTCTTAACTCTCTTAATATTAATTAGGATTAGAGACGCTACTTTATTACTACTTATTATACAATAATAATAATAACCTTACTTAAAGTCGGCTCTAAACTAACTAATAGCTTACTAATTATTACTCTTTTTAAAGTAGTATTTCTTATTTTTAGAATATATATAATTACTATATCGATTATTAAAATAATTTAAAAAAGAAACGTACTTAAAATAGAGGACTATTTTTTTAATTAGCTCCTTAATATTAAAACTAATATATTTTTAAAAAGATTATATATAATAGTTATAAAGCATAATATTCTAAACGTTATAAGCTTAAATAAGTAAAAAATTAATAATAAGGGTTCGTTTACTTAATTACTAAGATAGAGGGCTAAAGTAATTAATATAATTATAACTAATAAAAACCCGACGGCTTTATAAAAATAATCCGCTTATAATACCCGGATTATAAACGTACTTTTTAATAACGTTCTAATTTATAGTTAATTACTAAAACTTCTAAGCTATTTCTTTTTTAATATACTTATTAACCTAAGGATTTATAATATAAAATTCAGTATAAAGCTTTTTAACTAATCTAAAAAAAGTTAACTAATTAATAATCTTAAGGATTTAAAAAGAAGTAATATTAAATTAAAATAAAGATTAAAAAGATCGAATAAGGTAGTACTTATTATAGTTTACTTTTTACTAACCTCTCGAAACTTATAGCCCTAAGTTTTTAAAAATAGACCTTTTTAAGAGTAGAAAAAGAATATTACTAAAGCTAGATATCGTAACGAGTAGTTTTAATAATCTAATATACGTTATTAATAACTAAAGTATTAAATATAATAAGTAAATAGATTATATTATTAAAAAGAAAAGAGACTGAGTAAAAAAGGATAATTATAATTAAGAAGCTATTATTTAGGGGAAAAAGTAAAAAGTAATAAAGGAATTAAAAAAGGGCCTCTATATACCTCCCCCCAGATCCGGGGTATTAAAAAGGGGAGTATTATAGGCCTCTTAGCTAATTAGTACTAAATTATAGCTACTATATAAAAAAAGAAAGGAGTAAATTATAGGATCGGGGCCTTTTTATTATTTATAATATAGCGCCTTTTTTTTAATTAGTAGAGGCTACCCTCGCGATTAGTATAAAAAGGTAGTTTTTTACTTAGCTACTTAACTTTTCCTTCTTCCCTCCTTAACTACTTCTTTATAATTATTACTAATTAAACTTCCTCTAATTTTTACTTTTTAATTTACTATATAAATACTAACCTAGCGATTTATAATAACCTCTTTACCTCTTATTTCCCTTTTTAAGCCGGATAATAAAAAAGATATAGTACGAATTTAGGGCCCGATTATAATAAAGAACTTTAAAAACAATACTAAATACTAACTAAAAAAATAAAATCTAAATAGATATATTACTTTTAATAAGACTAACCCTAGGACTATAATAAATACTAAGGACTCTTAGTTTATTAATTTTAATATAAACTATTAATATAAAATATATACTAACTTCTACCTAAACTTAGTACCTAAATAAACTAGTTTTTCCTAAATAATCCTAACCCCTTATAAAATCGACTTTCCTAATTAGCTTAGTATAAGAAACGTACTTCCCTTCTTTAATTAGCACCCCGAGGCTTTTAAAAGTTTAAAAAATTAAAAAACTTAAATAGGTTAGACTTATTATAAGGTAATAAAGATCCTAACTAATTACTATAACTTTTAAAAATACTTATTATATAAAAATTAGATTTGAAAATATAAAATTAGATTTATAATAGAGGTTATAATATAAGACCTCGCTTTAGTACGTAATATAATTATAATTAAAAAGGGATAAGAAAGTACTTTTAAATTAAATAAAACCCCTACCCTAATTTTTTAAACCTAAAAAACTATATAAAAAATTAGGACTTTAGCGTATTTAATAATTTTCTTTTTTTATATTAATAATTTAGGCTATTTTATAAAAATAATTATTAACTAGCGGGATAATATAATTTATTAATATAATTCGAAATAAGCTCTTAAGTATTTAAAGAGGATATTTATTAATAATATTTAAGTACTAAAGGCTTTTTATAACTAGATTAATATACTTATTTATATTTAATAACTAATTAATATAAGTACTTACGTAGTCTTTATAGTATAATAACTAAGTAAATAAGAATACGGTTTATACGTACTTTAATAGTTTTATAACGTGGTTTAATATAGCTAGCTTAACCTAACTTATAATATATATTAAATAACTTATAAATACTTTAAATTATTTAATAATAAACTCTGCGTAGCTTAGATTTAATAAATTAGTTATGAGTTTTAATATAAAAATTATTACTTTTTTAATATAATAAGACCTTTTTTAAAAAGGTCCTTTAATAAAATAATAAATAATTAGAACTCTAAAAATAAACCCTATACTAACTTAGATAACTCTAATTATACTATAACTAATATCTCTAAGGCGCTAACTTTTTAAAAATCCGGTTCTTACTTATATAGCCTTAGGTTTACTAACTAGAATTTAAAAATTTATAATCCTTATAATTATAGCTATTATACTCTTATTAATCCTATATATTTTAAAAAAACGTATAGAATAGTTAAAAACCTTAAATAAGAACTTATTACTTTTAAAGAGTTCTTTTTATTATTTTAATCTTTAAAAATACTAAAGAGTACCTAAGGATTTATAATAAATAACGACTTTAATCGGACTCTATAAGTAATTAAACTAACGAAAGTTACTAATTAGTATCTAAATATTATCGTTAATAATTAACTTATATACTTAATTAATACTCTTAAGACTTATTAAATTATAAAATCTTTATTAAATATATTATTATTTAAGTTATTACTACGCCTTAACCTAGCTCTTAGTAAAGCTAGTCTAAGTAACTAAAGAGATAATTTTTTAAATACTCTAGTTAAGGGTAGGGATAGTCTTATTATAAAAGCTCTAATTAAAATACTAAAGGTTTAGTTAAAATAAGAGGTTATTAAACGTACGCTCTCTAAATACGATCGGGTTATATAAAAAAATAGCGAACGTTAATATTAAAAACTAGCTAAGTTTTATTAAGATTTTTTATAATATTATAATATATATATATAAATAAAGTTAATATTAATAAGAATATAAAAGAATAATAAGTTAATTAATATAACGACCCGATTATAAAAGCTATATATATAACTTTAGCCTATACTTTTTAAATATTATTATTAATAAAAAACTTTAAAGAGAAGTAAGCTAATAAAAATTAGGATTAAGAGATTATTACAAAGGATTAGGATAAGAACTAAGTAAAACTAGTAGAGAAAGTAATAAAAATAGAGGAGGTAAAAAAAGTAATTATAAAGAAAAAAGGTAAGTAAAAAGCTTAATATGATTAACTATATATAATAACTAGGACTAATTTAAAATAATCTTTTTTTATAAAAGATTAAGAAAGAAAAGATTAGGGAACGATTAGAATAGGGTAAAGTAATTAGTTTTAATATTTCTTTTTTTTAAAACTAATTAAGTATAGGGACCTATAAAAGAGCTAATTAGAGGAATATATAAAAGAAAGGGCCCCGATTAGGAAGAGGAGCCTAGTAATACGGATTTTTATTTTATTTATATATATACCTTTTTAAAATCGAACTAGAGCCTTTTTAATAATTTATTTTTAAATATAATAATATAAAACGATTAAGAACTTTACTTTTTTAATCTAGTTAATACTACCCTCTTTTTTTAGTTATAACTCCGTTAATTAAGGCCGTATTAACCTAATTAAAAGAGGTATTTTATATTACTTTTATAAGTATTAGTAGTTCTTCTTAAGTACCGTATTATAAAAGTCCTTTATACCCTATACCTTTTTAATATACTCTTAATAAGAACGCTTATTTTATTATTTTAGCTTAGGGAGCTTAGTACTACGGAAAGTGCAACGGTTATAAGCTTATAAAAAATATTCTTTTTATTATAATTAAAGATAAAAAAAAGTATATAATTACTAATTACGTTACTTTTTTTTTATATAATAAATATATTAACTAAGGAAGATACTAAGCTTTTAGCTAAGTAAATTTTAAATTATTAAATTAGACTACCTTAATAAACTATACTTATACTTCCCTTAGTTAATCCTATAAGTATAGTTAGATATATTTACGTAGTATAACTTAACTTAGGTTATTATAACTAAGCGGACGTTTATATTATTTATAAAAAAAGACTACTTAAAAACTGTACCTTAGTAACTACGTTATATTTTAAAAAAATATATAGGATTAATAGCCTAAGCTAGCTTTTATAATTTAAAAAAAAAACGGTTTTTTTTTAATTAAAAAAGAATTATAAAAATTAATAATAATAACGAGGTTTTTAAAATAGTAAAGAACGTAATTTCTATATTTATTTCTAAGCCTTAGCTTATTAAAGTCCTAATTAGTACTCTTAATACTAATATTTAAAAAACCTAAGAGCCTCTTTTTTATAAAACTTAAAAAATAATAATTATAAATTAGACCTACGATTTTAACCTTAGGGCTAAGGTAAAGAAGTTAATAAAAAAGAGGCTCGAGGCCCCGATTTCGCTTTTTATAAACCTTTTATAAAAAATTATATTAGAATATACTATAATAATAATAACTTTAATACGTAATTAAGAGTACTCTAATATTAATAAAATCCTATTAAAAACTCCGAAGTCCTTAATAAATCTAGTAAAAAATAAGTAATAATAAAAGGATATTAAGGATCTTTTTAATAAGTATAACTAAAACCTCTTTTTAAAACCGAGCTATATAACTAAGATTAGTAAAGTTAGAAGCGCTAGTCCGACTTCTAAGTTCTTAACTTTTATAATCTCGAACGCCTATTTCTAGTTAAAAATCTAAATATTTAGTATAAATTAGGATAATAAGGGTTTAATAATCGTTACTATTTTAAATATTAGGGCATAAGTTAATATCTTTTTAAAATAATATATTAAGAAAGTTAGTATTTCTTATATAATAATAAAGCTTTAGATATAAACGTTTAAGTATAATTTAACTAGTTAAATAATTTTTAACGGCTTTTATTTTATAAACGTATAGATTAATAAGTTTAAAATAACTACTTATTTCTTTATTAAGAACGAGTAAGAGACCTTTAATCCGTTATTACTAGGTTTTCTATTTATATAAAATACTAAGCTATTTTTTAAATATAATAAGTTAATAATTACCGCTCTAATTTATATTAAGAATACGAGGCTAAGGATCCCTATAGGGATAATTAAAATAAACGGTTTTTAAAACGTAAAAGATATTTTACTTTAGTTTAAGTAGTATAAAGAGAAAGTTTTTAAATTAAAAAACTAAATATTAATATTATAACTAGGGATACTACTAGTTTTAATAACCTCTATTTAGAATTTAAACTAAAAAAAGACGAGTATATTACGATAGTTTTAAACTAAGGCTAAGCTAATTAGATTATAACTATAATTACGCTTTATATAATCTAGCTTTAGATTATATAAATTAGGAGAGTAATAGTAGCCGCTCGGGGTAAGGCTAGAGATAGACTAAACGAATTAGTTAATTAAAACGATTTACGTTTTTTAATAAAAATACTTACTTTTTAATAAGAGGAGTTATATATTAAATAACGAATTACGAAGCTAGAGCAAAAAGTATTAAAATAGTACGAGATAACTAAAAAAGCTTTTTATAAGATTCCTTATATTATAAAAGCTAATATAATATATAAGAAAAAGGATTAAAAGGTTTAGCTAGTTAACGACGTACTTTTTAATAAATCAATATTTAATAGCGATCCTTATTAAAAGCTTAAAAAACTTAAAGAGGTTAAAAATAAGTTATAAAACTAATTAGGCCCCTATAAGGATATTATTATACTTAAGTTCTTAGATATAAAACTAGGTTTTAGATTAATAAACGACTATTTCTAAGCTATTTTTAAAGATTATAATTATTTCCTATTTTATAAATAAGATCTCCTTAAGTAAATATTTTTTAATTAAAAAAAAGCGTTAGCGTAGGACTTTTTTAAATACGGCCGTTTTAACCCTATATTTATACTATTATAATTAATTAAAATTATATTTTATAAAGCTTAGTAAGTAAAGGGTATCCCGATCTTAAAAGCTTTATTATTAAAAGCTTTTAAAGTAATTTAAGAACGTATTACTTAGGGTATTATTAAAAAAAGCTATACTACGTATTAGAACCCTTAGTTTTTAATAATAAAAAAGGACGGCGGTCTTTAGCTAATTAACTTAGTAACTAAAATTAACACTATTACTTTTTAAAACGCTTAATAACTACTTAATATTAACAAGTTCTTAAAAAAATCTATTATAAATTAACTTATTTCCTTTTTAAATTTCTTTTTTAGTTACGATTAGATCTCCTTAAATAAAAAGAGCTACGATTTAATAACTTTTTTAACTTTACTCGGGCTATATAAATACTATACCCTCTTAATAAGAGTAATAAATTCGGTAGCCTAATTCTATTAAATTATAACCCGCATTCTCTATAACTTAATTCTAAAATACTATAGCACTTTTATTAATAATATCGTAGTTAAAAGCCTACGATCCTATTATAATAATAAGTACTTAACTAATTATCTTAAGATCTAATAATTTATTTATAAATATTTTTAGAATATTAATTAAGTCTTAGTTAACTTCGAGCTAGCTAACTATACTATCTCTAAAATAAAGTTATAATAATATATACTATCCGTAGTTATTATAAGCTATTTTTATAATATAAAAAGGAGACGGCCTAATTAAACTAAAGTCCTTAAGATCCTTAAATAAATAAAATACTCAAATATTTTAAAAATTAGATCGTTTTTTAGTATTATTATTTTTTATTATTATTAGATCGAGTAATTTTTTTTAAAGTAGCCCCGTTATACTCCTTATTTAATAAGAACTAATTTTTTAAATAAGGAGCGTTATAAATCGAAGCTATAAAAACGCTTAAAAAGGCGATTATTATAGCTCTTATTCTAGTTTTACTAAACTATAGTACTAAGGCTAGATAGATTATTTTTATAATAAATAATAATATTAAAAAATAGGGTAATACGCTTAGTTAAATTATTAATAATAAGCGTACTATTACTTAATATAAGAGCGGGATATAGCGCGAGCTAGAGCTTAATTATAACTTTAAAAAGCTCGAAATACGAGGCGTTTTAATAAGCTTAAAGCGTTTTTATAATTATTTATTTAAGATTAACTTCTTATTAAAAACCGACGCCTGAGTCCTAGTTATTTAAATTAATAATATAATAAATAACTTATTATTAATAATAATAATACGCTAGCTCTCTTAGATTAGACTTTTTAATTTTAAAATTAAGTATATTAATAAGAAAAAGAATATTATAATTAATAGTTTTTTAAAAAAAACCCCTAGCTAATCTAACTTAGTCGAGGTAGAGCTTAACGAGGATATTAAGGACTTTATTAACGTATAAGTCCTACGAATACGAGTTATAAAGAACTTTTTTATTATAATATATAATCGTAGTAACGCTATTATTAATTAAATATAGGAAATAAATATTCTAGCCAATATACTAATACTAAACGAATAATAATCGGACCTCTCGAAATAAATTACCTATTTTTTTTTTATTTTAAAAAGGCTAGCTAGTATACTTTTTAATCGGTTTAAACGTTTTAAGTAAATAGTAATACGATTTATTATATAAAATAAACTTCTATTTTAATAAGGGATAAAAACTCGTTCTTAACCTATTTAAGTAATTAATAATAAGCGCTACTAAGTAAACCTAATTAGTAAAGTATATAATAAGTCCGGGTATAGGGGACGAGAGGCTATATATTTCTATTTTATAAAATAATATTATTAACTAAGAATATATACTTAGACTTAGGAGCTAATTATAACTTATAAAGCTTATTAAAAAGCTAGATTACGACGTTTTAATAACCCCTATATATTTATAGTTCTAATTTACGAACCTTTTTTTAAAGTTTATTTAAACGTTTAGTATATAAGTAAATAAAAGGTTATTAAAGCGCGTTATAAATTTATAAAATACTTAGAAATGCGGATTATAATAAATATTATATTAAAAAATATTATAAAGTTTATTTAAGAAGATATTATTTATTATTATAAGATTTATGGTACTCTAATTATTAATAAGGGACGAGAAAATATAAGTACTATAACGTAGCTTAATTAATAATACGGTACTTAGTAAAAGGTTATATCGGCTTATAACCCTCGTACTAACGGGCTCTTTAAAAAAAGTTACTAACCTATTACGTATATACTTTATATTTAGTTAAATTAAAAATAAAGAAATATTAGACTAATATTAGCTATAGCCCTTTTTATAAATAAGATAACTATTAGAGTATTATTAAGTTATATACTATTCTATTTTATTTATAGTCGTTATATAATAACCCTAATTAAAAAAGAAATAGTAACTTAGAGAGTATTTAATTAAGAAAATATATATATAACGGATTAAAAAGTCTAAGTCTAATTACGAGCTTTTACTTCTTTAGTAAACGACCAGGGAGCTATAACTAATAAAGTTACTTAATACTAAGCCTAAACTTATAACTAGTTTAACTCCTTATATACCCTCCGATTAATAAAGTTATAAATTAGTAATCTAGTTCTTATTTTTAATATTTAATAAAAGAACGATATATTAATTTTTAAAAAACTTAATTATTATTAATAAGGACCTTTTTATATTTACTTAGCCGCTCTAAATAAATCGTTATATTAACTAGAGACGCTTATTAATAAACTAATTATAGGGGTTACTTATATTAATAATTAACTTAAAAAGTTCTTAAAGATTTTAAAAAGCCTTTACTTATTACCTAACGAGTTTAATTTTTATAAGGACTTTATTTTTAATTTAACTAACCTTTTATTTTTATAAAATAATATAATTAACGTTATAATTCTATTTCTTAATTATAATAATAATATAATAAACTCTAAGAACGAGGATATTTAACTAGTTATTAAGTAAACCTAATTATAAACGAGGGCCTCTTAAGAGGGCTAGATTACCCCTTATTATTACTAATCCTTAGTATAAGCTATGAGTTCTTTTTATTTATTAAATATTATTTTATAAGGATATTATTAAATCCTATTAATTCTTTAGTTATCTTTTTATTTAGATTTAGGATAAAGATATAAGGGGATAATAAGAGAAGAAGAATTATTTTTAAATTATTATAATTAAAAACTCAATAACCTTACTTATTAATTATATAACCGTATTAAAAAACCCTACCCCTTTTTTAAATATCTAAGCCTAGTTCCCTATTTAATTAAGCCCGTTTAGTATCTAACTTAGCTTATATAACCTCTTATTTTACTTATTTTATTTTAATATATTAATAACTTTAATAAATTATAAATATATAATTTTTAATAAGGTATATAAAAGGGGCGTTTTTAAAAACGGAATTATACTTATCCTCCTCGGTCTTAGTAATATCGATCTAGTTAAAAACTATATAAACTAAAATCTTAACTCTTTTAATATTAGTTAAGATTAGAAACGCTACCCTACTACTACTTATTATATAATAATAATAATAGCTTTACTTAGAGTCGGCTCCGGACTAATTAATAACCTACTAGTTATTACTCTTTTTAAAATAGTATTTCTTACTTTCGGAATATATATAATTATTATATTAATTATTAAAATAATTTAAAAAAGAAACGTACTCGAAGTAGGGGACGTATTTCCCTTCTTTAATTAGCGCCCTAAGGCTTTCGAGGGTCTAAAAAACTAAAAGACTTAGATAGGTTAGACCTACTATAAGGTAATAGAGATCCTAACTAATTACTATAACCTTTAAAAACGCTTATTATATAAAGATTAAATTTAAAAATATAAAATTAGATTTATAATAGAGGTTATAATACAGGACCTTGTTCTAATATATAATATAGTTATAATTAAGGAGGGATAGGAGAGTACTTTTAAACTAAATAAAACCCCTATTTTAATCCCTTAAACTTAAAAAACTATATAAAAAATTAAGATTTTAACGTACTTAATAATCTTCTTTTTTTATATTAATAATCCGGGCTATTTTATAAAAATAATTATTAACTAGCGGGATAGTATAATTTATTAATACGATCCGAAGTAAGCTCTTAAGTATTTAGAGAGGATATTTATTAATAATATCTAAGTACTAAAGGCCTTTTATAGCTAGATTAATATACCTCTTTATATTTAATAACTAATTAATATAAGCGTTTATATAATCCTTATAATATAATAACTAAATAAATAAAAATACGGTTTATACGTACTTAAATAGTTTTATAATACGGTCCGATATAACTAGCTTAACTTAACTTATAATATATATTAAATAACTTATAAATACTTTAAATCGTTTAATAATAAACTCTACGTAGCTTAAATCTAATAAATTAGTTATAAGTTTTAATATAATAGTTATTACTTTTTTAATATAATAAGACCTTTTTTAAATAGGTTTTTTAATAAAATAATAAACGATCGGGACCCTAAAAATAGGCCCTATATTAACTTAAATAACTCTAATTATATTATAATTAACGCTTTTAAAATACTAACTCCTTAGAAATCCGGTTCTTATTTACTTAGCTTTAGGTTTATTAACTAGGATTTAAAAATTTATAACCCTTATAATTATAGTTATTATATTCTTATCGATCCTATATATTTTAAAAAGATATATAAAATAGTTAAAAACTTTAAATAAGAACTTACTATTTTTAAAGAGTTATCCTTACTATTTTAATTTTTAAAAATACTAAAAAGTATTTAAGGATTTATAATAAGTAGTAACCTTAATTAAACTTTATAAGTAATTAAACTAATAAAAGTTACTAACTAGTATCTAAACGTTATTATTAATAATTAACTTATATACCTAATTAATACTCTTAAGACCTATTAAATTATAAAATCTTTATTAAATATATTACTACCTAAGTTATTATTATACCTTAACCTAGTTTTTAATAAAACTAGTCTAAATAACTAGAGAAATAATTTTTTAAATACTCTACTTAGAGGTAGGGATAGTCTTATTATAAAAACTCTAATTAAAGTACTAAGGGTTTAGTTAAAATAAGAGGTTATTAAGTATATACTCTTTAAATATAATTAGGCTATATAAGAGAATAGCGAACGTTAATATTAAGAGCTAACTAAGTTTTATTAAGATCTTTTATAATATTATAATATATATATAAATAAAACTAATATTAATAAGAGTATAAAAGAATAATAAGTTAATTAGTATAACGACCTAATTATAAAAACTATATATATAACTTTAGTTTATACTTTTTAAATACTATTATTAATAAAGAAATTTAAAAAGAATTAGGCTAATAAAAGTTAAGATTAGGAGACTATTAAAAAAGATTAGGATAAGAACTAGGTAAAGTTAATAAAGAAAGTAATAAAAATAAAAAAAGTAAAAAAGGTAATTATAAAAAAAAAAGTAAACGAAAAGCTTAATATAATTAACTATATATAATAACTAGGATTAATTTAAAATAACTTTTTTTTATAAAGGATTAGGGAAAAAAAAATTAGGAAATAATTAAAATAGAGTAGGGTAATTAGTTTTAATATTTCTTTTTTTTAAAACTAATTAAGTATAAGGACCTATAAGAGAGCTAATTAGAAAAAAATATAAAAAAAAGGGCCCCTAATTAGGGAGAGGAGCTTAGTAATATAAATTTTAATTTTAAATATATACGTACTTTTTTAAAATCGAACTAGAGCTTTTTTAATAATTTATTTTTAGATATAATAATATAAAACGATTAAGAACTCTACCCTTTTAATCTAGTTAATACTACCCTCTTTCCTCGGTTATAACTCCGTTAATTAAGGCTATATTAACCTAATTAAAAGAGGTATCTTATATTACTTTTATAAATATTAATAGTTCTTCCTAAGTACCGCACTGCGAAAGTCCTTTATACTCTATACCTTTTTAATACTTATTATTTAAAAAAGTATAAAACCCTAAATATTATATTATAAGTTTTTATAACTTATAAAAAAACGAAAATCCTACTTAAATATTTGTTTTTAATTAGTATTAGCTACTAATATTATTTATAAATAAATAAGTAATTAAAGAGGTTCTATAAGACTTTATAATAGGGTCGAGTTACTTTTTATTTTAAAGTACGTTATAAAATAACCAATTTTATATTAGTAGTTATATAGTATTAGTATTTTAAATAGCTTAGTTTTTTAATCCTTACTCCCTAAGTAATTAGTACGAGTTTTTTAAATATTTTTAAAATAAAATAGCTAGATCTAAAGTACTATAACTAGGCTATATTTAATTAGTCATTCCTTAATTAATATAAAAAACATAAGCACTATATACTACGTACTAAAATTATATTAATAAATAAGAACTAATTTTTAAGTAGAAAATAGGACGAATAGGGCTTATATTTTAAAAAAACTAAATTAAACTTTTTTTTTAATTATTTAATAATAACGTTATTAAATTCGTTTTTAAATTAAAAAGTATAGTTAAAGCCCGAGTACTAAATACTAGTTTTATAGAAAAATAGTACTTTTAATACGACGTTTATATAAGAATTCTTAATAAAACTAATATTATAAAGGGTAAGGTACTTAGTCCTAGGCCCTTTTAGTTTTATAAAAGTATTCTATATAATCCTCGTTCCCTTAGTAATTATAAAATAAAAAGCTATTTTAAAATTGATATTTTCTAAGCTATTATTTTATTAAATAAAATCCGGCTCTAAGAACGATTAGTTATTAATAAAGTATATAGTATTATAATTATTTATAATTATACTTTTAAAAAAGAGGTATAAGTTAGTAAAAGGGATAAAGAAAATAGTAAGATTACTATTTTTATTACCCTCTATACTTAGCTTAGGAAGTAAACTAACGTTAATAATTATAGCTATAATATTTAAGAAATAAGTCGCTTTAGAGTTCTTTTTATTACTTAGCTTAGTAATTTTAATCGCTTTTTTAAAACTACCTCGGTTATTATTACCCTATTTAGCGAGGGGTCTTATATAAATCTAGTTTTTTAAACGAAGTTAGTAAAAATATTAGTATACTTTTCTTAATTTAAATAAGAAATTACTTTTTAAACCTCGCTATTACTTAGCTAAATATATTTCATTTTTATTTTATTTATTAAAACTAGCTCTATTTTTATATAGTTTATTAGTTTTTAATAATAAGGTCCCTTATAAAGATAATAAAAGGACGAGTTAGGAGTTGTTTTGTTTTAGTCAGGGGAATTTAAGTAACTTATTAATATTATAAATATTATTAAAGGTTATTTATAACTTTTACTAGATATTACTTTTTTTATATAAAAAGTTATTAAAGATCTTAGTATAATACTTTATATTAAGGACCGTTTTCCTTTTTTATTCTAGCTTAATAATATTAATAAGCTCTTAATTAGACTAATTTAAGGCGAAATAACGTAAAGTTATATAGAAAAAGGTTTTTAAAACGAGGGTCTCTTAGACTTTAAGTAGTTTAAGTTATTTTATTTAATAATAAGCTAAAAAAAAGTCCTTAATTTTAGTTAATAAGTTAATACTAAAGTTCGCCCTATTTATAACTATGTTGAATTCTTTTTTTATAATTATAAACGAGCTAAAGTCGTTTAGTATATACTTTTATTTAAAAACCCGGATTATATTATATAAAAAAAGTAGTTTAAGGAATTTATAAGCTCCTCTTTTATATTTTTAAAATTTCGTAAGTAATTATAAAAAAGATCTAACGATTTATTAATTCGTATATTCTCTTTTTTTCTTTTATAAAAAATCGTTTTAAATACGGTTTATTAAATAAAAAAGGCGTATTTTTTAATAAGACGTACCTAATTCGTAATTATGGTCTTTAGCTTTATTAAAATAACTAGTTACTTATAGTTTTATTTTTTATTTCTTACTTAGCTTATTATTAAGTAAATTCTTCGAGTCGTTATTAATATTTATTAAAAGCCGTTTTATATACTTAATCTGAAGTAGTATTTCGTATTTTAACGTACTCTTTAATTAAAAAAATAGACTTAGTAAAGAGTAACGAATTTAATAAAAAAGTACGGTTATTTAAGTTTGAAAATCCTAAATATCCTTTAATCAAACCTTAATTTAAAGAGCAAAGTACTACTTTAGCTAGGCCTATTAGTAATTAAGCTTTTATTTAAGAATATCGGTAGTTTTTTTTAAAAAATATTACTTTATTTAAAATTAAAATTAATAAACGTAATAAGAGTAAATAATATTATAAAAAAGATATAGTAAACCGTAGTCCTTAAGAAGTAACTTTTTAATAAAAGTATATAGGGGTTTAAGTTAGAACTAAGTTTATAATTATTATATAATTATAATAAGAGTATTAATATAAATAAGAGAACGGTTATTTATTGAAAATAAGTAATAAGTACGAAGTATGCTCTAATATAAAGGGTATAAGTAAAGTGGGCCTCGGTGATTATATAACCGAGGTCACGTGACGTGCGGTAAGGCCATGGATAGTTAAAGCCATTACGACAATAGTATAATAGCTATTTTTGAGACGGCAGGTAAACTACCATCGTGCATTGCTGCGAACGCCTCAGAATGTATGAGTAAATAAGACTCAGTTGAAACCAAATCCCACGGACGCATCACACACAGTGGTCCACATCTAGCTACAAAACTCTAGTTGCCTTTGTTCTTCTTGACAAACTCACACATGCAAGGATGTGCCATCTTCAAGTTCAACTCAATGCGGATCTGCTGCTCCGGCTGACCAGGTGGAATCCGAATCTCTTGATACTCCTGGCAAATTCTCGCCAGAATGTACTCCATCTGTTGCTGTCCAAACTTCTGACCTAAGCAGTGACGAGGGCCACTTTTAATCATCAATGTTAGCTTGGCTATGTCTTGAGAATTCTTGTCTGAGGGAAGTTTGAAGACTTACTGGTTGTACGGAATAAAGTGCCAGCGATTGATGTTGGCACCCTCCCATCGCTCAGGTCGGAACTCGAGCGCATCCTCGCCGTAAATGTCTTTGCGGCGTTGAAGGCCACCAAGAGAATAGACTGTGATGGTACTTGGGTGAGCTACTTCATCTCCAGAGCTTTTCTTACATAGTGCCACTTACTGATGGTTGTGTCTTTGGGAACTGCGACAGGGTCTTTTCCACTCTTTCCACCGCCGATCGGCAACGTGGCGTCCTTCAGGGCCATCCGAACATTCATGCCAACTTGTCATGGTTAATCATCGTACACTCAATGGACTACTCAAGTACTACTCACGAGGGTGATACAATCTGAAGGTCTCGTTGATGACATGTCGGATGTAAGTCATCTCTTTGAGATCAGATGCAGAAGGTGGCTTATCGCCAGATCTGACAAGAGGAATTAGTCTCTCTCGTAGTTGATCCGGTACAGATTGATGGACTTACACTTGCGTAACCTCGGCCTGCATTTTCTTCATGACGTTTGGGTATTTGCCCATCAGGAAGATAGCCCAGGCGATAAGAATTGCTGAGGGGTCCTGGAATACTCAGTCAGAAGTCAAGGGCTTCACAGTGTCCGACTGAATTGATCTACCTTTCCACCCAGCATGATGGTCATCATGGAGTCTTTGATATCCTGCAACCTCCGTGAGAATAATTCCCTTCGCCCCTGAATGATGCTTACTTACCTTAACACTCTTCTTCTGGCTCACAAGATCGTCTAACATGTTGTAATCTTCAGGCAACTTCTTCGACAAGTCTCTCGCATAGGCGCGATCGACAATGCCCGAGGTGTAGCCATTCAATTCCTTCAGAGCCTTAGGAGCCAGGTACTTGTCCTTGACGTAGTAAGCATTCTTTCCGAACAGCATGCGCGCCGTGTTGATGGGGTGGAGAGTCTCCATGGGATCTCTGAAAGGATGGTGTCCAGTAAGGGAGTTAGCAGACTCTCCAAAGAACACCTCAGAGACTACGTCGAGCTGATAACGGTCGGCAACATCGTAGACTTCAATGGGCTTGCCGACGTCGAAACGTTTGAAGAGTTGCTGAGCATGCTTCTCGGTGATCTCAAGATCATCCGAGCGCATCTTCATAACCTGAAGAGTCGAAATCGTTAAGATCAGAATTATGATGTGGCAAAATGCGACTAAGGGAGTGCACTTACATGCCCCTTGATGCGCTCTTTGCTGTTGTGCCAGTCTTCTCCGTCCACTGGAACCCCACATTAGTATACCAAGTTCACAAGATTTGATTAGTTTCAACAACTTACCAACGAAGATCTGTGTCTCTCCGAGCATATCTCCCCAGATACGTTTGGTGACTTCGCCTCTTCCGAAGCTGGACCACTATTGCACGTTGTCAGTTGTCGTGCATCCAACAAACCCCGATCCCTAGAATCCCAGCCTAGATAAATCGCCAAGCTTACCTCTGTTGACATGATGGCCTTGATATTGGCGGGCTCATCAGTGAATATGAGGCCTGTGCCGAACATACGCATCTCGACAGTACGGCCAGGTACGGCCTCAAGCCAGCTGTTGACAAGCTCGAAGAAGGTGAACTTGAAGAATCTGTACAAGGAGTACACAGCCAAGTCGATCCCTGTACATCAAGTTGTGAGCTTTGAGCGAATTCTCTGCAGGTGTGAGTACGTACCAAAAGGCGCCTTGAAGGGAACCAAAGGAGGCGGGGAGCCGAAATCGCGAAGCCTCTTGTCGCGACGCGACTTCGCTCCCCAGTCGAAGACGTAGATGCTTGCGATGAGAAGAGTAGAGTACGCAGCCCAATTCCAGCTCTTTGTCATTTCCTGTGTCAACTTGGACGACGCAAGCAAGTTGAGGTTGGACTTGATGGCATCTGGGATGTACGGACTGATCACGCTGACGACATTGCCGGCGAAATCAGTCAAGTTGCTGGCCAAAGTCGTGGGCAAGCCCGCCGAGGGAATTGGGGAGGCCATGATTGCTTAGAGTTCCTGATTGTTCTCTGTCGTAGCAATGACATACGAAGCCTTGGAACATGGCAATGCAAACAGCGCTTCTTCGGATTCTGCCCCTCGGATGAGATATATCATCTGAATCAGTACTCGAGGCGGTCGAGTCAAATTGTGACTTTGTGGGAGGTGGGATGTGGGGGTCGACGCGCAGCGAGTTAGCAGCGTCGCAAAGTGGATGACTTAGAAGCCTGGACGAGACCGAGATCATGAGAGCCTAGAACGGGATGGTCTCAGAATCCTTCATAACACTTCATGCAGGGCTCTCGCCAACTGTGGGCCGTCGTCTTACTCTCACAAGCTTCCCGCCGTAGGGTTCCGGAAACATCAGCTCGCTTACCGGATGGAATTGGCCGAGTCGGGTGCAGCAGAAGGAGTGGGGTTTGACATCCTTCTCGGATCGTTTTACAAGTAGACTCGGATCCGGCTTCGGGAACTTGTAAGCGCTGGGGGCCGTCCCCATCCGCCGGGCCCACTTCGGTTCGGAGCCCGGATTCGGAGGGTTCTTCGGAGGCTTACCTACTTGTATCCGAACAGGGGATGATATGCAGACCCAATCCTTCGGAAAACCGACGCATCAGCTTTTGAGATATCTGGAAGCCTGTCAAGGACCCTGCATAGAAGGGCTGAGTTGAAGATACCATGGTACACGCGCAGGACTATCGCAATAAAAGAGGGCAGTATGTAGACGATGGTTTTTGAGGTCAGTAGATGGTAAAATTGAACTACAAAGTCGCAAAAATGGCCAAAGGGACGACAATCTCCGCTCTTGTTCAATCTCCCAATGGCGGAGGCCCGCCGCTGGTCTCGCGAGACCGGCCCATGCCGCAAATCGGAGAGCCCCACGATGTCCTCGTCAAGGTTTCTGCTGTTGCGTTGAACCCAACTGACTACAAGATGCCAGACTACCATCCCGTACCCAATGCCATTATGGGCTGTGACTTCATGGGCACCATCGTCGCAGCTGGCCCTGGAGTCGACAGCACATGTGTCGGGATGCGAGTTTGTGGTCCCATGCACGGCTCAAATCCTGGCAACCCAGACTCTGGAGCGTTTGCTGAATACCTTATCCAAGATAGACGCCTTCTTGTTCGGGTGCCAGACTCATGGAGTGACCTGGAAGGGGCAGCTCTTGGAGGAGTCGGATGGGCGACTGTGGCACTAGCAATGGAGGACTCCCTTCTTTTGACAGGCACTCCATCAAAACCTGCTCCCTTGCGGTCTGACGGCACTCGCGTACCTGTTTTGGTATATGGTGGTGCCACAGCCACCGGCACTATGGCTTGCCAATTGCTATCGAGGTACGTGCGATTGGAATCCTGGTGGACAAAAATTCGAACAAGTAGACTAACGTTCCACCGCAGTGCTGGCTATGACCCCATCGCAACCTGCTCCCCAGCTTCCGCGGCTCTTGTGAAGAAGTATGGGGCGGCTTCCACAACACCTTACTCTTCGCCGACATGCGGAGAGACGATTCGCGATGCAACAAAGGGCTCCATTCGAGCTGCGATCGACTGCATCACCACACCAGAATCCGTGAAATGTTGCTTCACAGCTCTGGGTCGCGCTGGAGCGAGGTATGCATCCCTCGAACATGCTCCCGATGAGTGGAGAACGAGAAAAGCAGTCAAAATGGATATGCCAATGACATATGTGGTCATGGGCCGCGAGGTAAAGCTTGATGGAGTTTACCACCGTGATGCGGATCAGTCCAAATTTGACCTGGGAGCCAGGTGGGCGCTTGAAGTTCAGACTTTGATAGACGAGGGACGTCTGAAATGCCACCCGGCACGTGAAGTTTCCGGTGGTTGGCAAGGAGTGATTCAAGGTCTTGAGATGTTGAAGTCAGGCCAGGTTAGGGGGCAGAAGCTTGTAGTAAAGGTGGGAAGTGCCTAAGAGCAATATCTCCGATAGTTGTACGCAACATACATGTAGTAAATACACAACAATCATAGTAAACCAGTCCACTGTCTACATAAATTCAAATGATGGTCTATAGTTTCTTTTGCCAATGGAACCATGACTACAGATAACTACTTGTAAACGGGTCACTATCTTCCGTACGGGACCTAAGCTTCACCAGATCTGACATTTGGTTTGCTGGAGTGATTCAGTTCTTCGAGGAAGGAAAGTTCGTCATAGGAGCAAATTTACGTTCAGGGTTTTCTCACCACATTATGTGATACGATTCCTGGGGGCGTCTCTGTTGACGGCCTGAGAGGAATCTCCCAAACACAATCCATCGCTCTTCGTGACGTATATCGAGTCTCGTCCTTGTGAAGGACCTAAGTAGTTTCCGGTTATTTATAGGCCTTGTCCGAATGGGGCGTCAAGACCTGTCAGCTTCGGCTCAATTCCTTCAGCCCTATTCGGTGGCTTTCTTGTTCGGTCATGTACATTCGGTGCATTCCCCACCATTACTACGATAACACCAAATAATTACTGCTGACCGTTGGCCTATGGCATCTCTAGAGCTGCCTAAGCTAGGCTTGATCACATCATATAATCGACTGCATCATGTTCACATGCCTGTCCCCTGGAATCTTTATGTTGGACAGGAGGAGTATCGTCATCTAGTAGCCAGGGCCCCAGGAAACTCTCAAGTTTTCTTTTCCTCACTATTTTCACTTCATACCTCCGGTCAACTCAACTTCATATCATCCGCGAGGATGGCAACAGAAGCGGCCGGGGCCACCGGGCCGGCTTCCACAAACGGCGCATCGGAGAAGCTCGCTCAGCCCGCGACGGCTTCCGGTGTGAACTTTCCGTGGAGCAACAAAGATGGCATTTGGCGTCGTCAATTGGGCTCTATGGAGTCTTTCTACCAGAGCTTGGCGTCTCCCGAAGGCTATCCGGTCCACTGGATGATCGGCTGCAGCGTGACACTTCAGAACCAAGACGAGAGCATTGACAAGGAAGGTTCGATCCGCAGAGCTTGGAAGATCGTAGCGAGGGACTTTCCCTGCGCTGCTGCTGTTGTGGATTCAGCTTCACGTGAGATCGTAGTTGGCGAAGATGCCATCACAGACGAATGGCTGCAAAAGAGCTTCCTAGTTCACGACGGAACAACCGCCGATGAACTCTTCTCTGCGTTCAAGAGCCAATTCCACATCACGCTCCATTATGTTCGAGACTCCAACCAACTTCTACTCCAGTCACCTCACACTCTTATTGACGGGCGAGGAATGTTGTACTTGTATCACGCCCTGTTCACGACACTGGCAGCTCTGCCAGATGACAACTCTCAGACGCATCACGAGACATCTGGAGCACCAAACCTTTCTAAGCCGTACGACGACTGGTTGGGGGTCTCGGCTACACCATCAGAGAAGAACTTTGCCAATGCGCAGTCCATCTTCCAACGTGTTCTGCAACAAGAGAAACCTATTCGACTACCTGGAGTTGACTTCACAACTACCCCGCAAAGACCAGTCCATAGAGATCTCGAGGTAGACGAGAAGACATCCTCTACAATCATCAGTGCGTGCAAAGAAAAGGGGGTCAGCGTTACTTCAGCTTGGCACGCTGCACTTGCTTTGACAACGCAGGTGAGTTCATGTTTGCTGCTTGCTACTCCTTGGTAGTCGATGAATGCTGAAATTCCATGCTTGCAGAAACTCCAGTCGGAAGCTGGTGAAGACGGTTCATCCTACGTTCAGTTCACCACCATTGACCTGCGTCGCCATTTCCCCTCCTCTTTCGTCCCGTACAAGCACTCGATCGGGTCGCTTCAAACCGCCTTGCCTCTCGCAGCGGACCTCAGCAAGGGCAGCACTTTTGATGCTCTCAGCAAGTCCCTACACCAGCAGTACAAGGCGCCTTTTGCTTTCGCCGACAATGATTTTGGGTACCTGACCCCTTACATGGCCATGTCGCGACAGATCCTTGAGAGCGGCGGCGTGCCACCGAGCAGCACGCCGTCTTTGTCCAGCATGGGAGTTGTTGACGATTATCTGCAACGCCAGTATGGAGCTTGGGAGGTGTCCAACTTTTGGGTGAGCTCCACGATGATGACTGGTGATTTCCAGATGTATTTGTGGACTTTCCGGGGGAAGCTCACCTTTAGTGTGTGCTACAATGAGGCATTTTACAGCGTGGAGAAGGTCGATCGTGTCCTGGGAAGTACTAGGGATGAACTACTTCGTGGGTTGACTCAGCTATAGGTCGCTAGGCGATGCGCCCAGAGCGGGCGCTAGAATAAAGCCTGGGAATGCTCATTCCGCCTGGGCTATGCCCCGTAGCCCCTGAGATAACGCCTGAATGGGATTGAGCTACCTTATGATGTTGATGTTTCGACATGAAGTCTGTGCATTGACATGATGTCGTTGTCTGATACGTGGAAAACCTGACAAGCCTTATGTTACTGCCCATCGATAGGTACGATGCCCCCTTAATCACAGTGCCATTGTATCTTACTTGGTACATGTGTTTACGTGGTAGTTAATGGCCTCTTGTGCACAACGGTAATGGAGGCTTGCGTGCCGGCGGGAGATTGGCGATGTTCGGATGCCAGCGTTTTACGCATCTAGATGCATCAATCGTGTGTTAAAACCACGTGGCCAAGTTTGGGCATGGAGTTTGCAGAGAGGTTCTTGAGTCTTTCTGTATTTCGCTACCAGGTCATTCAAGAGAGTGTATTTCCACAATCTGCAATTTGGGCATTCCCTATGTCCTGAATTGTTGCAATCACAACCAATCCTATCCTGTCCAAGGAACTTCATCATTCGTCGCAAGTTAGTCCGCAAGGAAAACACGAGGCCGCAACGCTACAAAGGCTAGCTCAAGTCGAGATCCGTCACCAATCAAACATAATATGCTCTACTTCCGAGGATTTCTCCGTCAAATCCAGAGTAGGCAATGGCTCAATGTCAATAAAGACAGAGACCTCCTCTCCAGGGAGCGATTCTACAACGCAATGTCGAATGAAGTCTACAAGATGTCGTTTCAGAGCATCGAATTCGTCTTCTCTTCCACAGGGAATTATCTGATCCGCATGAGTGTCTCGAGCTTCTAGTCGAATAAGGAGGTAATTGAGCTCGGATCGCTCAAACTCCAGAGGAAGCTCATTTTCTAGTTCGGCCAGCGTCTTGGTCCGGAAGCTTCCTCTGGGCTTCCAGATGCAGCTCCGGCGAGTCGGGTAACGAGTGATAATGCGATATACGAATTTGACTCGCGCTTGACGCAACGGTGCGGTCTGAGGTGAGCCGTCATTTTCGATTGGCTCTACAGCCATTGTCTGTGAACGTCTCATGTCCGCCAAGAAAGAGACTGTCTTCTTGTGTTCCACAGTAGGGCTCGTTGGGCACGTGTCAACTGGCGCTGATGCTTCGGTGCTGCTGATAACCTCATCTTGCTGAATTGAACGCGTATCAGTTTCGACGTACAGTTGCTTGGTCGCTTCATCAATGAATGCGTCAACAGAATCTTCTCTCTCTTCGACATCCTCCGCATTGGCTTCCCCCATGTGTAGATCCGACTCCGCTTGGCCACCAGTGACAGAGCCGCCAGGAACTTCTAGGCGGGCTCCAGATGACATGGCGCCGGCGTCCATCTCCGGAGGGGAGTCCTTATCCATTGCCTGCAAGGCCTCAACCAGTCGTTCGCCTGTTAGAATCCCATCGCGTTGAGGCGCATTGCGCTTGCGCGGCGACGTCAGACTTGTTTGGGGATCGACCGGAGCCTCATCTCGCTTCTTCTTCGATGTCTGATGGAGAGACTGCATAGTGTCAACCCTCGGACGCTTGGGAGGAGCCTCGGAAGGGTTCATTTCAGCATAGGGCGCCAATTGACGATCTTCCATAGGGCCAGTCGAGGAAGTGAGGTTGTAGGGATCGTTCTATCAAGTATCCCGTATTAGAATCACACTACGTGACAATTCTACATGACAAATTTCGCTTACGGAATTATTCTCGACTTCTTGGCCATGACCTTCGGGTTCGCGCTGGAAGTCTGTGGCAACCCCCCTTTGCAATTGCAATAGTCCTTGAACCTCTTCCGAGGTAGAGTCTAATTCGTATGGGTCGACAATTTTTGAAGGAGCAGCCGCCTTATCTGTCTTGGTCGAGCTACGCCATCAAATGTAAGGAGAATACTCTCAGTATGTGCGGGATGCCGATCACTCACCTTGAGGTGGAAGGCATTCCAACCGCACTAGAGTTCTCGAGTGACTCCTCAATCTCATCTACATCGATGGGGTTCTCGTGACTACCTCTCCCATCAAGAGTGCGTGTGTGGACGTTGCCCGTCTTCACCTTGTTCTTTCTGTATTTGCCATTGCGGTGCTGCTGCAGGTTCATTCTCCAAAAGAGCTGCTTCAGGATTCGCTTGATTCTATGAGACATGAACTTATCAGCCAATTTTCTTTCTTAAAGAGACAGGATTGCCGTTATTACTTACTTCGTGCCATGACGGGAATACTTGAGCTTCTTAACACTGCCTTGGGCATGTTCATCCGGCCAAAGTCGAGCTCCGTTTCCGTCACGGTCGAGAAATTCATGGGCCATCTCCTCAAGAGCACTTTGATGCTCTGGAGACTTCCACTCGTACATCGCACTGCCTTCATAGCCTTGTCTGGTTTTAAAGGTCTTGCGGAAAGCCCGGACGCTGTCTTGGAATAATTTTGACTGACAATTCGACGGGTCAGAGTCGCCATATCCGAGCTGATGCCGCAGAGCAGAGACGGATGGAATGGACGTTGGATTGATGGAAGACGACATGGCTACCAAGTGAAGAAAACACTTGGTAATGACAAGCAAAAAGCTCAAGTAGAGAGTCGTTCCAACATAAGATACAGAACACGAGCTGAGAGCATGGGTCGATTCAGTAAGACCACATGTTCCGCCAACTGCAGCGCTGCTTTCTCTCTTGACGGAATGAAGGGGGAACTGCCCCCCATTATATACTTCTCAAGCCGACAGGGGTGTGGGGCTTGTGACTCGGGGCTCGCTCGATCGTTGATTCTGCCTGACCACTCTGCTTCAGCGATTAGGCAGAAGGGTGGTAGGAGTGACAGAGCTGAGACGCTGGCGATGGAAGGGTTGAAGGGAATGAGCCAGTAGTAAAGATTGAGATTTTGAAGAAGATAGATGGGCTGAAGATTGTGAAGAAGGTGAAATGGATGAAGTTGGCGGAACGTATGACACGTATGACACGGTTTTAAACGGGGTGGAGTGTAGTGGAATATGTTGAACTTGGTATAAATGCGTGCAAAACTTAGAGAGACGAAATCAAAATGCAATAGTAGAAAATGATACAAGAGCTAAGAAAATTGAAATGTGTGCTGCTCGAAAGTGGGCTTTCGGCTAAGAAAATGTGGCGGTGGTTCTTGTGACATGTGCAAAATAGGTGTGAATAAGTGTTGGTTTCCCTATTACAGGGTAACTAGTTCGAACCGTGGGTTAACGAAGAGATTAATTAAACTATATAAACTTTTGTATAGGTGTAAAAAGGAGGTTCTAACCGCAGGTTAGGCTAGCTATAATAATCCTAAATAGGGCCCCTAATTAGCCCCTACGTAGTCGATTATATACCGCGGTTAAATTAGACTTCTAATCCGATACTAACTTTCTTTCTTTTTTTTTATTAATTTAATTACTATAGTTAGAGGTATAATTCGACCTCAGGCCCGTTTACTAAGTCGTTTCCTTTTCCCCCTTTTCTCTATTCTTTTTATATAACCTATCCTTCTATTTATATATTAATTTTTCTACTACTTACGAATTACTCTAACCCCTTATTAAGTACTACTTTTATAAAAGCGTTAGTAAGGTTATTATCGCTATTAATTTAATAAATCTCGAGGATTTTATACCTTTTATATAATTACCTAAGGGTTATAATATTAATTATAAACCTCTTTTTTTTCGTAGTTCTTAATTTAATAAGATATTTATATAGTAAATAAGAATCTATATAAACGACCGTTAGGATTAGTAAAAAGCTAAGTTAATTAATAATTCTCTTTAGTATTATTAAAATTATATAAGCGAGGTTAACGCCGTTAACTATATTATAAACTTCTAATACTAATATACTTCTTATTACTTACTTATTTTTAGTTAATAAGTAGTAAATTATATTATTATATATTATAAATTCGCTCTTATTTATACTCTTATTAGTGAGAATAATAATATACTCTAATTATAAAATAAGGTCCTTATTATTTATAAATAAGCTATTTATAAATACGTAAAGCTTATTAACTACGAGGTTAATTAAGTAGTAAACGAGACCTCGATTGAGATTTGAGTACTACTATTTAAGCCGTTTATTAAGTACTTTAACGTTTTATTTATTTAGTTTTATAGCCTATACTACTCTAGTATAATTAAAAATTACTTTAAGCTAGTATATACTTATAATATATACTCCTTATATAAGCTTAGCTTTATATTACTTTTTAATATTAATTACGTTCGGATCGACGAGGCTAATTTTCTTATTTTACCCCTTTTATTAAAAAATAATAATTTCCCTTTTAATAATAAGAATCCTATTATTAAATACTAAGGGGGTATTTATTATAAGGACCTCTTTTAGTTTCGCTACGAAGCCCGCTTTTTAAAGCTCTTTATTTTCTTTTTTTATAAAGTTAATATTAAATAGGCTTAATATATTATTAGTTTATATTCTAATGATCCTAAATTAGTCGCCTTCGTACTTAGAGATTAGTAAGCACGGGTCGTACGTAGATATAACTATTAATAATTAATTAATATAAAAGTCATAATAAGTAGCTTATTAATAAGTACCCGATTTTACGAGCCTATATAGTAGCTTAAGTACTTTAATAATCGTACTTTTTAAGTACTTACTAGCTATTTTTTTTAGTAAATAGGCTAGGATTCTCTTTATAAGCCCTATAGCTAATTAGGTATATACCTAAGTAATATCACGGCTCTAAATCTCGTACTCCTTTTTCCGTAGTAATACTATTAGTACTATTATTAATCATTAGCTATAGTACTATATAATAAGTAATTATATAAATAGTGTCGCTTTTTTAACGTTATTATACCCCTAAATTACGTATTTAGACTTCTCGTACGGTTAGGGTATTCTTTTCTTTTTAATCTTACGAACTATTTATAATTTAAATATATAAAAGTTTATATACTTCTTTAAGTTATAGAAGATAAATTAATAAACCCCTTAATCGTAAAGAGTATTTATTTTAATAAGATCTAATTTTTTATATAGCTTTTTAGTAATTATAATTACGCCTTTTTTACGTAGTTTAACTACTAGCTCAAAATCGGCTTTTTTTTTTATTATATAAAAGGTATTAATTACTTCGTTATTAGTAATAAATTACTACGTTAGTACTTACTATCGTAGTTTTTTATAACGTCTCGTTAGTAGTATTAGTACCTTTTTAATAATTTTTTTTCCTCGTCGTTTATTAGTATTATTATAATAATTTTATTAAGGATAATTTCTTATGCCTTTATTATGGGTTATATAGTTTCCCCTAGCTTTTCTTCTTTTTATAAGTTAGAAATTACCTCGCTAGGATCTATATAATATAGTCTTATTGCTATAATCGATACCTCGAGGGGTTAGTTATAATCCCTTATAACTACGTAAAATCGCTTATTAATAGAGATTAATTTATATAGCCTAGCCTATTATTAAGTAATTTTATACTATACTCGTATATTTAAATTTAGTAATATATCTAAATTACTTCCTATATCGGGCTTATTATATATAGTAATTACTTTATTAACTTACTTTTTTATACTTATTTTACGTAATATTTATATTACTTTTTTAATTACTTAGGCTCGTTAGCTTATGTTTAGCGATAGTAGCGAGGCTAAGGTCGTTTTTAGATATATTTTAAATACGAGAAGCGTTAGTATGAGCCCGTTAGGCCTTATAGTGTCGTTATAGTATTTAAGTACTATTTAGAGGTATTTATTATTAGTAGAATCTAGATTTTCTTTTCTTAATAATTCTAAATACCCTTTTTAGCTACTAGTGTACCCTTTTTACTTTTTTAATACTATAGTACGTTTTAATAGGTACGACTTTTAGCTATATACTATAGGCCGTTATATTCTCTTTAAATTTTACTAACTTAAAGCTAGTACTAACGTCGGTTCTAATACCGTCTAGCGGTCCCTAGTATATATTAATCTAGCTTTTTTATAAGGCTACTTATACTATTTTTACTTATAAATCCTAAAGGAATTACCCTACTTAAAAAGATATAGCTTCGTTAATTACGTATAAGACTAGCTGATTATTTAAGTAAAAGATATTAACGATAATTTCCTAATTAAAGTTGAGCTTATTACGTAATTTAAATTTAAACTTACGTAGGCTCTGCGTATTTATTTAGTATTAGTAATATACTTTTATTAACTACTCTAGTACCCCTATTTTAATATTATCGTTCCTTAATTATTTTAAGAGGTTATATAGCCTCGTAACTAATAGGTAGCTAAATCTTTAGTATAATTATCTAAGCTTACTTTTCGTTAAGTAATTAATCGACTTTATATTATTAATAAGCTTTATAAACGCGTACCTCTATTATTATTTAACTATCTTAAAGTACTTATTACTAAAAATTCTATTCCTCGTATTATTAAAAATAATACTTAGTTAATTTATATTTTTTAGATATAGTAGAAATAGGGTATTAATAAGTAAAATATAAAAAGTTATTGTCCCGAAGTGCGTTTTTACTTTTACTATACCTAGTGCGACGATCTCTTTACCTAGGCCGAAGTTAATTTTTATAATACCCGCTATCGACGTATTAAGCGTTATTAGTACGATCTTTTATAATACTTAGAATTACCCTTTTTCTTTTATTAACTATTACGATACTCTAGTATTTAGGATAATCCCTTAGAAATTATCTAGGCCGTACTTTTTACTTATATAAAATGCTTATACGAGCTTAGTATATAAGTAATTTAAGTAGTATAAAAAGGACCCCTCTAGCTACCCCTAGATTTGCTTAGTATTTTATTTTTTCTTTTTAAATATTAAGAGAGGTAGCGTTTTTTTTTTAAGTATTAAGAGGGTGGACTTTAGCCCTATTAGATTTACCTTTTTAGCTACTTCTATATCTATTACCTAAAGGACCTTCCCTTATTATTTATAAAAAAAAGCTTACTTATTAAGAGCTTTTATTACTTTTTATTCGTTTAGCCTCGTATATTCTCCCGAGGCTAACGGTATAAAGAAAGAGTAGTTAATATTATTAGCTTTATTATAATCTAATTTATTAGTATAGGGGGTAAGATCTTTTTTATTTTCCGAATCTCTTATAGAGTACGGATGTTTTAAAATACTAAACTAGCTATTTTTACTAAGTTCTATGCCCCCGGATTTGCCCTTATATATAACAAAGAATTAATTAAATTAATAAGGGCTAGTTTTACTATTTACTACCCTCGACTTTTTATATTATTTATACGATTTAGTACGCTCTTTTTCTAAGTAGTTATTTAACTAATATCTATCTTTTTTATAAAGAAAGTATTACTTTTTATATTACCCTATTTATAAGTTAAATCTCTACTTATTTAACAAATCTAGGCCTCCTTACTAGCGATTACCGTACTTAGTTTTTTTCCTTTTTTTATTATACGTTCGATTAACTTAGTACTATTAATAAGGGCCGTTATATACCTAAAAGTAGGTTTAGTACGGTATTCTTATTTTAATATTAAAATTAGATCTTAGCCTCGAGTAGAGCGTCTCGTAATCTTCGGGTACTTAGTATAGGGTTATTTTTATTTTTAGTATACGTTAAACTATAGTATAAAAATATTCGACTTTTTACTCGTTAGTTCCCTTATTTAACTAGGTTTTTACTAGCTTATTAATTCGATTAATAAGCTTTTTAAGGATTTTTATTTATAATTTACCCTCTATTATCCTAGTTATAAATATAAAAAAAATTACTTATAGCTCGGATAGGAGCTTTAGATTCTTATTATAAGTCTTAAAGCGGCTTTAGATTATATTAATAATACTAAGAAAATCGTTTTAATTAAAATTGCGCACCGCTTTATAATAATAATTAAATATTTTATTTATAAGTACGATATTAATTACTAAATAGTACTAGTATTCCTTAATCCCGACCTTTTTATAATAATTATAAAATATTATTAGGGTTTTTTATAAAACCTTATACTTCCCTCTAGAGTATAATTTCTTTTTTAAAAAGATCTTTTTAAAGTTTATAAATTACTTCGTATTTACTAATAGATTTTTAGTATTTATATACGATCCTTATGTCGCTACGTACTATTAGTAATTTCGGGTCGTTTATTTCCTTTTTTATTAGCTAATTAGCGCCGAATTTCGTATTAATAATAGTAACGAGCTATAAATTAAAATAGGTAGAGTTATTAATTATCGGACTTTTAGTACTATATTTTATTTTTATATATCTTTTTATAACGATAGATTACTATTAATAATTATAAAGAGGAAATCTGCGTTATTTACTCTTTTTTTAAATTTATTAAAGTGATTATACGCCCTATTAACTTATACTTAGTTTTATAATATAAATTCTTTTTTTATAATCGTTATTATTAGGATTTTATATAGTTCTTATAATTATAATTACGTTAATAATACCCCTTGCTCGTAGAGGAATTTATTAATTACTTTTATAATTCTTAAGCTTATACTCGTAAACTATTTATCTAACTAGTAACTAAGATCGTTTATAATTTTATAAAATAGGGGTTACCCCTATAGCCCTTTTTTTTTATAAACTTTAATTAAATAAATTAATACTACGTTAATTTACTTATTATTAGGCTAATTTACGATCTTATATATCTACGTCCCTTAATAATCTAAGTTAATATTTACTTATTTATAAGAGATTAGGATTCTATCTAGGATTAGGTTTTTTTCTTTTTTTTTACCCTAACTCGCTAGGGGTCGTACTCTAGCTTATACCCGTATTAGCGGTTATTAATATATTTAATCTTAATAAGGATATATTTAATCCGTACGTTATTTATAATAAACCCGTGCTTTTATTACTTAATAAATTTATTAAGGTCTAAGAAATTCCCGCTTTCTCTCGCTATCTCGCTACTACTTTCGTTTTTATTATTTTTAATAACTATTACTACCCTTTTAGATCGCTAGTTATTATACTTATTAAGACCTTTTTTTTATTTAGTATAAAAGGGTAGGTTTTAATAGCCCCCTTTTAATAATAATAATAAACGTTTATATTATTATAAAAAGATATAATAATTAGTCTTAGGATCTTTATTAGTTATTAATTTTTATTATTTTATATATTTCTAACCTCTTAAGCCTCGTACTCTCCGTAACCTCTAAATAGCTTCTTTTTTTAACCTACTTTTTTTAGAGTAATACTTTATAAGAATAGTCGAATATAAATACTAAGCGGCTCGTAAAGGAGCTATATAGGCTTTTAAGTATAGTTAGCGAAGTTAAGCTCCCCCTTTTTTATAAGATTACGGGCCTTAAGAACTTATTAAAAATACTACTTATTATTTATACTTAGTAGGGTTAGATATTTTAGAGATTTTCTTTTTATAGCCCCTCGGTACCCTATTTTATATTTTTTTAAGTAGTCTTTTTTATAGCCTAATTATAGTTAAGTAATTATCGCTTTTTTAATAGTCCTTTTTATTACTTAGTTAATTTTTAATTACGAGCTAGCTATAGAAAAGTTATTTAGTAAAAAAGCTATTTAAAGTAATAATAAAAGGCTAGTTACTTAAGTAGTTTTATTAATTAACGTAGTTTAATATAGTAAACGTTAACCTCTCGTAAGTAGTAAAGGGCTATAATTACTTAATTCCGTACGGTATTTAAGAATCGTCTCTTTTTTTATTTACTTTTATAAGGTTAATTAGTACGAATCTCTTATCCTATATAGTATTAAGAAGTCGTTTTTTTTATATAATAAGATACTTTATTAATCTACGATAGTAGAATTTAATTACTAATTAGTATTAGTTTCCTTATTATAAAATAACTAGTTCGAACCGTGGGTTAATAAAGAGATTAATTAAACTATATAAACTTTTATATAGGTATAAAAAGGAGGTTCTAACTGCAGGTTGGGCTAGCTATGATAATCCTAAATAGGGCCCCTAATTGGCCCCTGCGCAGTCGATTATATGCCGCGGTCGAATTGGACTTCCAATCCGACAATAAGTGTGAAAGTTGAGAAGACTGGGAAAGGTGAAAGTGGTAATCAGAAAAAGTAAAGTGGCTGTAGAGCCAAAAGCGATGAAAGGGCCAGATAGAACGGAAAGATCGAGAATGGTGAAGTGTTTAAAAAGACTCAAGGAGTGAAACAATTGAACTGAGGGAAACGGCCACAACAGTTTGAAAGGGTACAGTTGTGGGAAAGGAGTAAAGATGGTGGGATGGGCATTACGGCTGAAATGAGCACAAGAGCTGGAAACAGTGAAACGTGCGAGATAGGTAAAGTGTGTGAAAGTGCCAATGGAGTAAAACTGGCTGACAGTTGAACGGAGTAAAACAATCAAGATAGAGTGAAACGACTGAAATATGCGAAATGAGTGAAATTCCTGAAATGTTGCCAGCAGTCGAGCAAGTGAAATGGCGGGAATCAAGTGAGCAGAATGAAGTGTGCGTAAAGGTAGGAATAGATCGGGTGACGGCTATAGAGAAAAGGAGTGAAAAAGGTGTGATGATTCAGAGCAGAATGAGAGGAACGGAACGAAAAGGATCAAATTGGCGTAGGGCGAGAAAGGTCAAAAGTGTTGGAGATGTGCAAGCGACAAAATCACTAAATCATAGGCATGTCCAACTCAGAGGAATGAGAAGTTTGCTCAGCGCGTAAAAACAAATGAAGTGGGCAGAATCAATGAGAGGATCGAAGTGAGAGACACAGAGCGAAGAGAATAAATTTGGTGCCATAATTAGAGTGATCAAAAGTGATGGGAAAATGAGATCTACAAAATCAGTAATTCTTATTATAGTTGAGCCACACCAAAAATTTGCCCAGCGCAATCTTTGAACGATCATGGGTGTTGGAAAAAAATAAATCGATGAAATCAAAAAAGTCATGTCGAAGTTGAGCCACACCAAAACCTCACTCGGCGCGTAACTTGCAGAAGACCAAACCAACCTTGGACTCAGCTGGCAAGGATCACTGCATCCATCACGTCAATCTTCAGAGTCATTGATAGGATGGAACCTAGTTCCGGTTAAGTTGGTCCGGCACTTGGTCGAGATATTTCTGTTGGTTGATACGTATCTATCTCGTGTTGGAACGGTCAGGTCGCAAGAGACCAAACTCGTTTTTGCGGCACAGTCGGTTCATGTCTGAGGCCTCCTGCGGTTAGGTTGCAATTATGGCCTGGAATGGATGAATGAGTCTATGAGTGGTATCGGCGGCCAGATATGAGGCCTAGTACCCCTTAAATAAGGAAGGCGTTGAAGGGTTGGGTTCGAAGCGAGGCGCAAGAGGGTTGTGCAAGGCATACATGTTATGAGTGTTGTTCGTACTATTTCACGTCATCTACACTTTTGCGTTGGGGAAAACTGTGACGATGTTACATGTACGAAGGACCATCACTGGCAGTCAAGATTTTCTCATTAGTACCGCAAAAGAAGATCCCATGTGAGCACCTAGCACTACTCGGGATCCCTCTTGCATCCCGACTCATAAATTAAGTGGCAGTAGCGTGGATTCTTAACGTTAGTACAAACGCCGGACACGGCTCGGGGCGAATTCGTCGAGACGGTCGGGATTTGTGGAGATGTTGCGGATAGTTATTATGGGGATGTTCGGCATCAGTCTTCAAGCAATCGGTGCACGTGCGGCCGCTCTTGGTGACTACTGCCAAGAAGGCGATTATTTCCAAATGGGCCACATACTTCCTGATCACTTTTCTAGTGGCACCAGTTATGTTTTAAGGATTTGTTATTGTCTAATTGCAATGCTAGACTACCGAGATCCCAAACCGAACAGATAGGAAATAAATGCAAAAGGTAGTAGATAAACGCCAAGAACTCACAACGCTCGTGTCATATTTTTTGGGGTTGAGAACATCAAACCCGGTTGAGGAGCGAAACTCAACCCACCACGTGAGGGACACCCCTCTTCCACTTGAGTTCCTTACCGTGCTTACTCTTGTGGTGCCTCGACACATTGTCCCGCCTCCCCTGGTGTTCGCACCCCTGGTGCGGGCACTGGCGGATCTCGGAGCGCACGTTGTTCTTCTCAGCGACGTCCTTGTGGCGCGCCTGCATGTGCCGCTCTAGGTCCCGCACTTGAGCGAACTTGTGCTCGTGGCGGTGCTCGGCGCGGCAGATGGTGCAGACGAGGGCCTTGCGATGGACGCGCTGGTGCTGCTTCAGCTGAGCCTCCTTTGCAAAAGTCTTTGTGCAGCCGTCGGTGGTGCAGCTGTATGGGTGGGAGGAGCTGGAAGGGGCGCTTGCGCTGTCTGATCCGGGGGAGGAGAAAGTTGTGTCGAGGGGCGAGCCGTCGGTGCTTGCCGGGAACATGGAGAATGAGTCGGTTTCGGGGAAGAAGTCGAGGACAGGCTCGAAGGGGGAGGTGTTCGTGCTGCCCAAATAGGAGGAAACCTGGTCGCCAGAGAGGTAGCCAGAGGTAGAGAGGTCGGGCAAAGGGCTGTTAAAGTCAAAGAAGTTGGGGCCTAGGCTCTGCGCGACATCGAACTGGACGGCGGGGTCGTTGAAGATTTCCTGAGGAGAGTGGGTGGTTTGGTAAGTTGGTTCCATGTTGGAAGGGTCGAAGGTGGTCATGTCGTAGTCGCCCGTAGCGAGCATGTCCTGCTGCATGAGCATTGCCCAATCGTCGCCCTCGTCCGAGAGCTCAAAGAGCTCGGAGAAAGGCGAGTTTTGATACATGCTGTCGTTCATGGCATCGGGTGCAGCACGTACCGGCTGGGCCCCGTAGGGCCAGCCTGTGGTAGTGACCGCCATAACTGCGACTGAAGGGGGGAACCCGGGGTGGTGTGTAGTGTTCTCGCTTGGAAGTCTGCCAACGATATTCGTTGCAGCAGACAGGTCGTAGAACTCCGTTTCAGGAGTTGAAGGTTGCTGGTAGTAAGGGTCGTATTGGTAAAGGGTGGTTGACTCGGCGATTTGCTGAGCTAGCTGGTTTACGAATGGTTGCGTTTGTGTGAATTCTTGTGGACGGGCGCTATCAAGTTCAGATGGCCGATCGAGAAGTTTTACGACGTACTCAGGTCCTTGGCCAACCTGGGGGTAAGCGTTAGAGGCAAGTCGCGAGAGCAAGCGTAGACGCGCCGTCGGCGAGCTTACCGGTGCGAATAACCAACATCATCCTCGCAATATCAGACAGCAACAGACAACAACTGCATCACGCCGTTGAGTTTCCCAAAGGAGACCTGTCGGCATGTATCCGGAATGTCCAGATGTGCCGTTTGGCCATCGTCTGGGGACACCGGGACTGGGGTAACGAAATCTAGGTCCTCCATAGTTGCAAGGTCCGAAAGCCGGACGCTCGCCAATTTATCCCGGGAGGAGAGGGAACAAGAAGCAATCATGTCTTCGCGGCATTTACCACAAGCAATAGGTGCATGGCGGGACTAGGTTTGTGTGTTAGCCTCTCGTCATGAGAGAAGAGTCTTGTATTCAGTCGTTAACTAACCTTGCGAAGTAATAACTGCACAGGTAGGCGTCGGCGTTCTCTGAACGTCAACAAACGTGGTAGTGGATATCCTCCATCGTCGGAGCTGCCTCCGTCAAAAGGGGAGTTCATTTTCTCGAATTTGACTGGGTTCAGGGTGGAACGGTGCAGTTCCATCTCCAAAGCAAAGGCGTCTCCCATGTCGACCATAGTCGTGACCCGAGGATCAGGAGTCGCCCAAGCATCCAAGTCAAATTCGTCTGACATGTTGTAAAGGCATAGATAGCGATCAGGGTCGCCATCGAAATCGTGCGAGTCCCAGCGGTCTTGGACCGGTGGATCAGCGTAAGAAGCCATATTGGCTGCGGGGTGGATCGTTGATTCAACTAGAGCATCTCGCAGTACCTAGTCGCAGGGGCGTGGGGTAAGCTTGGTAGCTTGAAAGCTTGTATCAATCGGCTGGGTTAGATGCGATCAATGGTAAGGTGGTAAGGGTAAGGTAAGAAGAGGTAGGTAGAGATTGAAGGTATTCGGAGCGGATGAGGAAGGAAGAGAGGTCCAACAGTCGAAATGCGCGAGGGATGCCTGGGGATTTGAAGTCCTCAGTGACTCAGGCCCGCTTCTTCTGAGTGGTTGCCTGTGCCGAGTTCCCAAGGCGCAGCGATTTTGGCCTCAGTGGCCCGTGCGATGATCGCAAGCAGGGATACTCAATCTGCGAGACATGCAACGCCGATTAAATGTTAGAACCGCAGCATACATCACCACCCGATAGGCTTCACATGTGAGCTATAAATCTACTTGAAAATTGAGATAGCTTCTAACTGTTTTATATAGCAACACAACACATCATCAAAGATATCACACAGGTATATGGTGTCGCTAAATGAAAAGAACTTTGGTTCAGCATCGTAATGGTCAGCATCAATGTACCCATGCGGGTGCGACGGGGCTGAACGGTGGGCGGATTTCTCTGGGTGGATCCATTGGCTCGCTCGCTTCGAACAAAGCCCCACATGGCGCGAGAAAAGATACCGAGTGACTTGAGGCCGCCGCAACTTTCCCCGTCCATTTCATGCCAATCGCGCCGTTGCCCATTTCTCAACACTGAAAATCAGGGCACATATGATGCAACATCTTCGGTGACCCTTCTTTTGGTCTCAATTCGTCGGTAATTATTGGTCGCCTTACGTTGAGTCAATCGGGCAACGTATCTTTGCTTTGACTGCCGTGATTTTGACACCAATTGTCGCATCGTTTGCATCGTCGCAGCTAAAGGATAACGTCTCATCGCACGATGCCATCCATCCACGCCGACGACACCATAGCTCGTACACGTTCGCGAATGCCACCGCGGCGCAGTACAACGATCTGATACGATGTTAAGCTAACCCGTATTTCAATGCTTTATTCAGACGCTCACGAAGTCTCCCCAGATCTTATAGTCTTACAATTAACCGCCAAGGCTGGTCTTGTTCAAGAAGCCAATTATCCCAGTCCGGGGAAATACGATAACTATTTCGATGCCATTCGGTCCGATGCCACACTGAATCCGGCGTTGTTGTGTCCCATTAACTGGTTTCCATCGTAAAAAAAAATTCGGAGGCGCCCATAGAGTATTAATAGGACAGACAACATGGGCGAAGTTGCGTCGACAGTCCAGCAACGTCACTGGGACTACCAGAAGCAACAGCGGCGGCAGGTACTACCCCAAAGGAGACGGATTTGTTCCGCGGAACAAAAGAATTGCGTCGAGGGGGAATCGAACCCCCGGCTCCCCGACGCTGCTGGATGGCAACGGAGAATTTTACCACTAAACCATCGACGCTGATTAAGTTTGATCAGCTTGTGACTTTCGCAGCGATTTTGCGCGCCTTGTTATCTGCCCGGTGCTGGATTGATCGCGGACATCGCGTCTTCTCACGAAAGCCGCGAGCTTCGTGAGTGCAGACTGGAGGTGTGGTAGAGTGTTTTCGAGTGAGGTCGAGATAGACTCGGCAGCGGGGATGGGCCAAACTTTGTTTCGTCAAAGCTCAGCTTCCTTGCTTCCGATCTTGGCGGTTGGAGTGACCAAAGTCAACGATGACGTCTACACCGAGGAGTGGAGAAATTCCGGAGCGGTACCCGGGCGGCTGGGGAAACAGCCTGGCCCCGGATCCGGAGGCTGCTGCTCGACCGACGCCGACGGACGCATTGCCGACCTCTCACGTAATGAGGTTCCATCCGGAGATAGGAACTTGCGGCGCTCGGGGTCCTTCGGGCTCCTTTGGCAACATGGGCATGACAAACGGGAAATGACGAACTACAGACTCCCTCAAGCGAACACCACCGTTGAAACCGAAACCGAGCTGCGAGTCGAATGACGGGATGAGCCGAGACCGAAGTTGATGTTGTAATCCACAAACCTTTCGACGCTGCAATATCTTGTAGCCGTAGAAAGACGTAGGAATCATGAGCACATGAGCGTTTTTCGATGCGGCTTCCGCACCGGAGCGTTCGGCTGATTCGTTCTGCGATGCGATGTCAGGGGAGCTTGGTCGGCTTCAGTAGCCTCTACTGAAGGGTTGCGGCTATGTTCAGTGGGGAAATAGCGAGAGCATCTTGAGTCGAGTGTCCCCTTTTCTCGGCGCAGCAGAGTTCTAAATGATGGCAGTCTTTTCTGCTCTATATAAGCCAACATGCAGCGATCCTCGAAACATCCAGGTTGACCTACGGAGAAGTCGATTGTCTCAAGAGCCCCTATCTGAACACGCACCATCTTCAATTACAACCGACCATGAAGCAAATTAAAGCTTGTCTGCTGGCTGCTGTAGCCGTTTCGGCATCTATCTGCTCTGCCGAGACAAGCACCGGAGGTCGTGTCATCCAGCTTGGCAAAGACTTATATAATGGCACAACTAAGGTCCAGTTCACCACAGAAGCTCTCGGTGAAGCAGACTTCTTCAAGATCGACCCGGGCCCGAACGCAACTACCTTTGACTCGTACGTCATCAGACCCTACGTGCAGCTAACCCCCCTGCTGCATCCTGCCATATATGTGATTGACACAAGGTCTCCACAGATGGTACTTTGACGCGATGAACCCTTCGACCAACGAGACCGTCGTCTTCAACTTTGAGATCCAGAGACCGACCGATAACGGCGCAGATGTAGGCACCACACAGTACCACGTATCCCTGTTCGGATCCTTTGCGAACGGAACGGCCTTCAGCTACGGAGTCAACTCCGAGTACGCCAACATCACCGAGCGGGCGGACAAGAGCATGCGCGTCGACTTTTTCGGCGGCAGCGAGGTCAGCTGGTCGGGCTCGAGCTTGCTGCAGCCGAGACCGGTCTATAATGTGACCATCAACTCTCCCGAGACTGGCATCTATGGAAGTCTTATCTTGCGAGGCAACGTGAGTACAAGTCTACTACCAAATCGGATGGCCGGAAGACTGACATACTGGCTGTTTCCAGACCGTCGCCCCCCACTACACCTGCGGCACCGACGCAGCTAGCGTAAATGAGAAAAACGTCGAAGGCGTAGCCTGGGCCAACGCCCTCCCCGACGCCGAAGCAACAGTCGACCTCAAGCTCGGCGACACGGCAATGTCCTTCTCCGGTTACGGCTACCACGACAAGACCTGGGTCGACCGTCCCTTCCAGGAAGCGATTCAAGCCGCCTTCTGGGGCCATGCTCGTCTGGGTCCATATGCCGTCGTCTGGTGGCACTCGCACGCACAGGACGGCACCGAGATCAGCTCCGAGTACCTCGCGACCTACGAGGACGGCCACGTGATTGCGTCGCGATGCGTGGACCGCGTGAATAACACGCTGGGATGGGGTGAGGGGCAGATTTGGCCACTCGTGCCTGGGACGCCAGCGCCTGCTGGGATGATTATGCGGTGGGACTTGGGGGATGCTGGGGTCTTTGTAGCGAATATTACAAGTAAGGATATCTTTGTCACGATTCCTTTCTGGCAGGCTGGGAGAGGGCCTGTTTCTGGGGGTTTTGTCGGTGGGGAGCAGTACACCGATGAGACTGGGTTGTGGTCTCTCAACCAGCTTCCCAAGTTGTAGCAAAGTTGGTCTTGAATCGGCTGCACATTCCCATCGTAAACTCTTCTTGTAGTAGATATTTCATGACTTGATGTTGTAGAACATTGACATCATTGCGCCGAGGCGTTATCTCTTGGTACAATTGAAGGTTAAAAGATAGAATATATAATGTATTGCATACACGATGCTATCTTAGTAGTCTACGCCTATTCTCCGAATCGTCTTGAACCCAAAAATGACTTGCGAACCGTTTGCGAGTGCGTCATTTTGCCATGTCGAATTTTGTCGCTCTTAAACTCTGGTGTTTATTGCGATATTCTGAGCATCATCCAACATCCCCTTAACCAACCTGCCAGCTGCATCTCGAGGCGCTGTCAACGTTCTAACATCTTGTTCCATAATATGAAAGCAGCGTCAGCATCTTTCGAGATGCTTTGGACCAAGCAATCGAGAGACGTTGGTAAGTTACGCCCACGTGATATCCAACTCCAGCTACCAAATCAACTCCAGAGCAGCTGACAGACCACCTCAGACAATGAACTGAACAATCCAGCTCATTCCAGCCGGCACAACCACCGTCGTTCTTCACGTCTTTCGGCCAATCAGTACATGCCATCTCCCCAGCATTGAGGAAGCCCATTCGGGAGCTGCAACCGCGGGAGAGAGTGCGTGAGTTTGAGCAAGATACTTGCATCCGCGCTAGCGCCCGCCGCTCCCCGCCCCCGCCATCCACCAACTCTGATTCGCCGGCTGAACAAGGGGACCATTCCCATCTTGAGCCTCTCGCCCAACCTCAAGTCAGCCAAACGGCCGTTTTTCACGAAGGAAACATCTGAGCCGCCTGTTTGGCTCTTTGGTAATCTCGCTCAAAGACCAGCCAAATGCTCGCTAGACTCAGGTACCTTGCCTAAGTGAAAATAAACTTGCTCAGTTGGTGCCCTCCATTGGTGTACTTTTCCGTTGCGGAACTGCTCGCCTCTCGGTCTTTCAGTCCGAGGCTTTTGTCTTTTCCATTCCCTGTCGCCATGAGGACAGCCCGAGGCCTCGATATGCTGCTGTTATTTCACAGTATATCCGCCAGCGGGCTATTTCCCTTGAGGTCGCACCACAGGGTAGCGCCGTAAGAAGTCTAGGCCGCTCTCACTGTGGCGTGTGAGGGAGTTTTCTTCGCGCGGAAGCTGGCCTGCCTTAGTCTACCTGCCACGATGCTTACAGCTCAGATCCCTGTCTACGTGACATCCCAAAAGTAAGGATAAGCTACCCATTTAAGGTATGCTGCAGGTGTTACGTGCGGAGGTTGATTTGTTTATATAAATGCTTGCCTCACAGAAGTCAAGCTATGGTACCTCCAGCCATCCTCTTCTTCATCTTCTTGGCAGTCCTCTTCCATCGTTGATCTCTCCATCTGACCCGCTGTACAAAGTTAGAAGCTCTGTCGATCTCATACCACTTGCAATCATGGCCCCCAAGACCCTCGTGCTCGCCCTCGGCGCCGCTAATTTTGCGTCCGCTCACTTTGGCCTCGCCTACCCTTCATGGCGCGCTGATACCCTCAGCGGAACGAACCTGACGGGTTACTCCCAGTGGACTTACCCCTGTACAGTTCCCCTCTTTTCCCAGTCACTCCTGCCTTCGGCTCCCCGTAACTCGAGTGCGACAAGTGACACAAGCTGACCTCCTCACCAGGTGCCGGCGTCCCCTACGGAAGAGGCAACGTCACAGACTGGCCCCTCGACGGCGGCTCCATCGAGCTCGACCTGCACCATGACTGGACCTACGTCTTCATCAACCTCGGCCTGGAGTCCGGCGGCAATGTCACGACGCACAATATCACCCTCACCCCGCAGTTCTGGAACGCCACCGGCTCCGGCACCCTCTGCGTTGAGAAGCTCGCGCTGCCAACGACCGCAAAGGACGGTCAGAGGGGAAGTATCCAGGTTGTTACTGTCGGCGAGTCTGGGTCTGGACTCTACAACGTATGTTCTACTATCTTCTTTGATCAAGTACTGTGGATGCTTGTTGAAAGAAACGTTGTAAGGAGAGGATGCTAACGAGATGGACGATGTAGTGCGCCGACATCCGCTTCACTTCAAACGCCACCACCCTCCCCTCGGATCAGTGCAAGACGGAGGGCGTAACGGTCCACACCATCAAGGAGCAGAGCGCCAACGGAACCAACAGCACCAGCGGGAACAGCACGGGCAACTCTACCTCAGGCAGCGGTTCCAGCGGCGCGGCAGGCAACGGAGCCCGCATGCTCGCCCTCTCATCGGTCGTTGGTCTCGGCATGGCATTTGTCTTTGGCGTGAGTCTGTAAGACAACATCCAGAGGGAAAAGGTGTGACGGGAGCTTAAGGTGTCTTAAGTCATCTATCACGGAAGAGGGGACAGCATGAGAAATGCGTTCGTGCTTCTAATGTACATGAATGCTTGATACCAGTTCATCCTCTGGATGACCGATATGATAATGAAAAGGATTTTTCTCAAAAGATGCTATGCTCAGTTATATGTATGTGTATATATGAGATGCGAATCGTGTCCAAATATGACCAAATGCAATGCGGCCTGACCTGCGTCAATATTACTGAACGAGGTCGGCGTGAATCCTCAAAACCAATCAAAAAGCACCTACTCAAAAACCATGCATGCTACTTTCTCAACATCAGTGGTATCTCTCGCAAACATCATGCAGCTTCATGCGCACCGGCGGGGCAGTAGCGTCTATCTCGACCAAAACGACAACGTATAATCCAGATTAAATCCATGCCAAAACATGAGAAAAGGGTATTGGTGAGCGCAACCGATCACCTCTTCACGAGAGCCTGCTGTTCCATGACATACAGCTCTCTCACAACGCGAGCCATGGTGATCCGCTGTGTCGGCGCGGGTATCAACATATCGGAAACAAGCCGCTCAAGCTTGTCGCGCGGGTACAGCTTCTCCCTCGCCACCGCAACCTCGCTCAGCCATCTGTACATCTGATCCACAGCAGGGCAAGGCTGAGCGGGGCCCCTCTGCTGCGGGTTCGGCGGGGGCGGAGGTCGATTCACGTCGGCAATCATCCAGTACAGCGCCGTCTGTTTAGCCTGCTTCCGCGAGCGTGCGTCCGGGAAGGGGATCTTGCCGAGAACGTAGAGCATCGTCACGCCGAGCGCCCAGACATCCGACGGCGGGCCGCGGAGCTTCTTGCCGATGAACTCGGGCGGGATGTAGTACGGCGTCCCTCCCGTCGTCACGGGCCCGCTGGTGTGCGTCGACAGCCCGAAGTCACAAAGCACGGCGCCGCGGGAGGGCGAGTAGAGGATGTTGGCGGGCTTGATATCGTTGTGGACCAGGTTCTTGCTGTGCAGATAGTGCAGTGCGCCGCTGATGTCGCGCGCGATGGCAAAGGCGTCAGTGCGGTCGCCGAGGAAGCTGTGGTCTAGCTGGGAGCGCCAGACGCCCTTTGCACTTAGGTCCTTTGCGTCGACGTGTTCCATGTAAAGGGAGAGGTAGCGGGCGTCGCCGCCGTAGAGCTTGACGATGGACTCGTGGCGGAGGTCGTCTTGGGACTGGTACTCGCGGAGCCACATGTCGGCCTGACGGATCACGTTACGCTCGTTGTTGTCCTGGGGCTTCGAGGCGGTGTTGGCGTTTGCGTTGGCAGTGCGGGTCTTCAGGACTTTGACAGTGACGATGCCGTCTGGAACGTTGGAGTGCTCTGCAGTGAAGACGGAGGAGAGGGCGGTGGAGGCGATTTGGTCGCGCTTGGAGACTGTGTACTCGTCGATCTCGCAGCCGCCGGGAATGACGACCGTCTCGTCCTTTTGCATGTCCAGAAGTGCGTGGCCGTTTGTCGCCACAAGTTCTCTGCCCTTGGCTTCTGTGGGCAAGGGGAATACGAGTGGTTGTGCTTGTGGTCTGAGGAACATGATGACGCCGTCTTCCTTTTCCTTCTTCACTATGCCGGCCTCCTCCGTCGTGCGAGCCTTCTTCTCGGACCGTGGCTCACCATCGTCGGCGGTGAATGACCGCTTACCAGAGGCGTTGAGGGCATCCGAGTTTGAGCTTGAGGGGAGTTCGTCTTTGAGGTCCGAGTCGGCATGTTTGAAGTAGGCGGGCCGCTTCTCCAGGATCCTAAAGTCGAGCACTTCAACATCGCGAACGTTTATCCTCCATGTTCCTGGTGACAGCGCCTTGGGGGCTCCCGGATTGACCCCCCAGCTGGCGCAAGAACCTGGACCGTCGGATATCCTCGTCAATGAAATGGGCACCTCGGATCTGTTCAGAAGGATCTGGTTATCGCTCGTCGGATCATAGTAAAGCTCACACCACAGCGGTGGGCGGGGCGTGTTGTCGTCCAACCGCTCCGGCGGGATACGCACGGAGAACTTTATGTCCCGGGACGTCTGGGAGACGGCGAGCACCTTGTGTTGAGGTTCCTGCTCAGAAGCAACCTCGGCGCGGAGAGCGAGCCACTGGCAGTTGTAGTTACCCGGGCTCACCGAGCGGCTCCGAGTAAGGGGTCGGACGAGGATGCGGATGCCCTGCTTGTGGTGGTGCTCCTCAACACGGAGCTTGTCTAGCGGCACGGGGTCGCCCGAGATGAGGTCAAACGGTTCCTCTACGCGGATGTTTCTCATGCGGGCATCGATTTCAGATTGAGAGAACGGTTCTGTCTTTTCTTCCGACGGCTCCTCCGAGCCGCGGATCCGGCGGTCTCCCATCAAGCGAGGGAAGGGATGACGATGTTGCCTAGCCTCCCGTGGCCCATGCGCGGTTCGATTTGCGATGGCGGCTCGGCAGCTACGGATACCTTACGGGGAGATGGACTCTGGAACCACGCCAGGCACTCCGGACAGCGGGTCGTGGGGTGAGAGGTGTGAGTCGTCGTTGTCGTCGCAGTGGCAATGAGGTGAGTGAGTCTGGCCGGAATGGGTTGGCCTGGACACGTAGGTTTGGTGTGAGGTAAGATTTTGTCTATCCTGGTATGGCCAGGCGGACAGGCGAGTTGAGTGAGAGTGAGATGGTGCGCGGCAGGGTGAGCGTGGTCAGATCTTTTGCGATGGGCAGGGTTCAGAGCGCAGCGGTCTGTAGGTTGGCCGAGGCGTGATTTATGAATGGGGAAAAGGGAAAAGAAACAGGAGGAGAGAAACAGTTTCTCTGCCAGGTACAGATGCAGGAACAGCACGGCATTAATGAGCCTCCTGAGCACTGCCAACAAGCTGTTCTGTCGGGGTGTTGGAGAAGGGCAGACGGACAGAACTCGACGTCAGATGAACAAATGGACAGATGAGCCCAATGTCAACTGAAGAGCAGACGACGGCGGGGAACGGGATAAACGGGGAGTGAATGGGGTTGAGCTGACTTGAGCTGACGGGGGGAGGGACCTTGGGACCTTATGGGAGGGCCTGCTGATGGAGTCTCAGCCTCAAGTAGTTTATCGGCCGACCAGCAGGGCAAAGATACTAATTGTAAGATTACGCTGCTCTAACAGCAACTTGGGTGTTTGAGTGAGATTCTCTCAGTGTCAGCACATTCAGCGATATCTTTGTGTGTGGCCGCAACTAAGGACGAAACACACTCACTGAGTACGGAAATGATTTGGAACGCGCGCATATCCCTAGGTTTTGGAGAGTCATCGAACCCTGTGGAACGAGACTGGTGCCTAGGGCCGGTTGGCCTTGGTCTTGGAGAAGATGTGAGGGGAAGAGGAAAATCGACTGAAATGATGGGCTGGCCGGGCTGCAGGGCTTCCAACCAGGCATGGCGCTGGAGGCCCAGAGGGGAGAGATCGTTCCCATTTGAGATCTGACCCAGCGTCAGCCCTGGTCAACAGAGGGGCAGAGGTATCCCAGCGGCAGACCTATTGTGGGAAGTGACATCAGCTTCATCGAACGAGAGCCTTCAGCGCTTCGTCGCTCATCAAGCCAAACCAGAACGTCGACTATCTCTCAGCCACAACAGCGCCTCTCATTCAACGGTCCGAACGGCGCACACTGAGGAGGATCGATCACTGTGAGTGAGACGATGGTCTGCAGGTCTCGCAGTGCCCGCCAGGCCCCTGACAGTTGACCATGACCTGACGCAATGAGGATGAACGGGATAAAGTCACTTGACCTGTCCGTATTCACGCGTCAAGGCGAATGAGTTGAGAACTGGAGAAACAGAGACAGCGGCCCGGCCGTGACTGGGACAGGTGCGGAAGAGGTTTCTTATGAGGAAGCAGTTTGTCGGGAGATCCGGACTGAGGTGTCAGACTGACTGAAGACAGGTCGCAAGCCATGATAGTATTGAATATCGCAAGTCGGGATGAGACAATGACACTGCGAAATGAGTGGGTTTCGATGAATCTTGATGAGTCGAAATGTGCCTCGGGTGAGTGAGAACGGCCAACAATGAGCGAGTCACTCGGTGATTGGCTGTGGAAGCGAGGCTTGATGACTGAGCCATCCTGTTGGACTTCTGTCGCCGCCTCTTGTCATCTCCGCCCAACCAACTCTTCTTCCTTTTCCATCATCCTCCCGCTGTTGCGGAAGCAGGCTGTCTGTCGCCACCGAAATGGAGATTGAGAACCCAACTGAAAGACTCACATTCACGCTCCGAGCCAGACGGAGAGTGCGGGAAAAGTGAGTGAGTGAGTGAGAGCAGAGCCTGGCTGTGGTTCACTGCCTGCGCCCGGGCCAAACCCAGAATATCGTCTCGTGGCTTGCGTGAGTGGACCCGCTCAAACGCTTGCAGCCTTAGTAAGCGTTTCTATTGGTTCTGACTGAAGATACCATGCTACTCTGCATCATTCCTTCTTCTACCATTGGCTCGCTAGAGTGGCGGAGTCTGAGAAGGCCAGGACAGCCCTGCTCTCGTGTTCCGATTTTGTCGGACACAGCAGGGATATCCCCCTAGTCGTAGGGCCTCCTGTCGGCGCTAGTGCTGCTTGGTGTGCCGCTAGCGTCCCCGGGTCCCTTGCACTTTCCCGTCATCTTTGCAATTCTCTCCGGCCACACGTGACTTTTGGCGATGTTTTGAATCGGCGTGAAGTTCGTCCGACTCTGGCTTCACGTACATTGCGTCCGGGCACCCCCCCGACCAACTCATTCCCGCTCTCCTCGGTGTCCCCACGCCCTGTAACCGTCCATCCTCATCACCAACGAGCCCATCAACAACCCCGACATTCACCTTTCGCTCCTCACGGACACCTGAATATTCACAATGGATACCCTTTGCAGTTGCATCTAAATGTTCTTCATGTCGTCACTAAAAAACAACCATTTCTTCCATCGAGAAAACCGAAGCCACCGGCCTCACCAGCCACCCTTCATTCCCTTCCTCCGAACCGCCTGAACCGACTCTTCTCTCCACTCCGACTCCCTCTTCTACCAATCGACAACTACTTCTCGTCGTCGACTATCCTCTTCAGTACGGTCTTGCCCTAACATGGACGAACCGGGTTGTGCTTGGCCTTTCTGGAAGTTTGGGATGAAGAGAGAGGATCTCTCCACCAAACTGCAAGACCAGTACAACACGATTCCTTCCAGCATCCAGGACCCCGACGCCTTTCACAATGATGTCTGCGAGATCTCCCACATCGCCGACACCGCCGACGAGTTCCATCGCCTCATGGCTAACCGCAAGGAACAACGCTTGAAGGAACTCAACATGTCTCTTGATCTCGCTGCTGTCGAGATCATTGCGAACCCCAAGCTCGTCGGCACGGCGCAGTGGTCGTACGCTCTGCAGCTCTTCCGAACACGCTCGCTCGACTCTCTGGTGCGACTGTTCTCAAGCTATCTCCCCGACGACTATTCATGCGCGCAAGGCTACTATGCATCTTCCACCGGTACCTCCTTCAGTGATCGATGCAGCTCTCGCACCGCGAGCACCAACCTCAGCAGCCTCGACGACGGTCCCTGTTTCTTTCACGATGATGATGACGACAAGCCCATTATGACGCATGAGCCTTTTCACATTTCGACCTCTATCTCTTCCGCCATCACCACAGATCTCCCTCTGTCTCCTCGCTCCATGACGATGCACTCCGATACCTCTGTGTCGTCCCCAATCGACCATGATCACGACCACAGCTACCACCACAACCTCACGCCCGCGCGAACATTATCCTCTTCTGGATCCGAGTCCGGCCGACTCGAAGAGAGGCGGCTTCAGTGTCTCGATGATGAAGACGACGACGAGGAAGAAGATACCTCACAGTCTGAAGATCCCGATTCTCTGACGACGTCGGTCTCTGATCTAGAAGAGCACCGTTTGACGCGTGAATCTACCGTGGAGGAGGAGCAATCTAGCGAATACACCGACAGCGCCATTGAAGAGGACGACTGCGAAGAAGAGTTCCCGACAACCCAGCTTCCCTTCGACCTCTACGACGACGTGATGGAGTCTTCAGAAACACCAACACCCAAACCAGAAACAACAACGGCGGCGTCTTACCTTGACAGCAAATCTCCTTTCCGTTCGATACCCCAATCTTTCCGCGCATCCTCACCAAAGATACCCCATCTCCTACGCCGTCGTGACGCCAGCCCCGCAAAGGGCATTAGCAGTAGTAGTATCAGTAGGAGGACTCCCGAAGAATCATCGTGCCGTATTCAGAAGCCGCAGCCCGACGCCGCACGCGTGCGGGCCTTGGCGGCAAGGGATCGTAGAAGAGGCTTGGACTAGCATGCAGGGCGGCCGGGGACGGCGGGCGCTGTATATATGTCCATCAAGTGTACATACAATTGTATCATGACTTCTAATCCGTTTCCTCAGTTACCTGACCTGCTTCGCCCTTCGCTTGTGCGAACGTGCGCGCGCGTACCCAGTTATAAGCGATCATTCTGTCTTCCCGTTTACATGAATCGGTCTGCAGACACGTTTGTTCCATGATAAATATGACTCTCCGTCAGCGCATGGCCTCAAATAACTAATGTTCCAGGGATACGCGTGTTTAAGAAAGACAACAATGTAAGAAACACAACGAAGAAACCACCGCGTGCACGCATCAAAAACGTCGATTCCGCACCCGTTTATCTGATCCGTCAAGCATTTCGCGCGACAACGTGATGTCGGTGTCGTGACGGTCTCGGTTTCTCGGTAAGTTCACGTTTTGGGTACAGCCCAACCCGTCTGACAGTGTCAGGTGGCTTGCTTGTATCTTTGCCTTGGGTTGGTGGTGTCGAGTGACCTTGCCTACCCGCCCGACTAGTGTCTAACTCACCTTACCCTTCCTTGCTTTACCTTGCCACGTTTTGATTCCTGCCCTTGCCTTGGGAATATGACGTCATGAGAGAAAGAAGCTCTTGTCTCTATGTATCTGTTGTGATTTATTTTTTGGCTTGGAACTGGGTGTTGATCATGTTCTTGTTCTTTACGAAGTCGTGGGGGCCGGTTCCTGGTGAGGCTGTTACTAGCTGCCTGGTAAGTACCAAGTAAGTAGGCAGGGTGCGTGGTTCATCCTCGAGTCGCGCATCATCCTACGATAGGTAGAACGCGTACTCATCGCAGAGATTTTATTGCCTCGTGGATTTTCAAGACTTGTCGTCTTTGTCCATATCTCATCGTGTTTAATAAGTATAATAAGTACTTTACCTTATTCAAGAGAGATGGCACTCCAACTCAAACGAGCCTCCAACAAATGTGCGGGCTCACTCACTATAGTTCACGGTGTCTCAACTCATGCTGAAGTGCTTTCGTATGAGAAAACCCCGCGTAGCTTTGTACCTCCCAAACATAGCTCCCGTGAGAATCGGAAAGGGCGGGAAATGTAGCCCAACAATACCTGGGACTCTCGTCAGCCCCTTCTTTTGACTGGAAAACAGAGGTTATTGATCGGACTAGTTTTGTGTCGCTAGAGGCTGAGTTGCCGACATAGTTTGAGCTGGCATTTCAGGGCCATGCAACGGGAAGTATTACTGATGATTACTCATTAAAAGCTCTGAGATATCAAAGACATTTTTCGTGTGTCTAGGGATGCACTTAACTCCCTCGGTCAGTGCATATACGTGTCTTCAATCACGCCAATATAGCAAGTCAAGCATGGATATCGGGGAGCCTGTTGTGGAAATACCATCAACTCTTTGCTTGTCATCCCGAGAAACTAGCTATGACTGGCGCCCGGCCTTGGCAATATTCGAAAGCACGACACACGCCGCGGGATGTCCGCGCTCGTTACCACGAGCAGTAAGGTTGAAACTCACCGGAAACCATCCGCGATGGTGCCCGGGGGACGCTCCACAGCACCACCGGCCACGGAGCGGGGTCTTGATAATCGGCGGCCTCATATGAAGAGAAACGCCGTCGGGACGGGTCCAAGTGCCTCGCACCGATCTTGAAAGTCCCACACCCCTCGACTCCCCAACAACTTTCGCATCTCACCAGGGGTTTCACTCCACCTCACTTAAGCTTGAACTCTCATGCTTAACAACAAACCTTATCCCCATGGTGAGCTGGTTGCCTTCTCGGCTCTTGCTTCTCACAACCCGATAGCTTATTGAAGTTAAGGCCTAGCACATGCTTGACGGTAATCAAAGGAAGTTGCCGAGAGGGTGGAAGGGAATGTTTAAGTGCGAATTCAACCCGGAGCGATAAGTACTGCCTTGTGAGAAAGTTGTTGAGGGGAAGAGGAAACGCACTCAAGATATTGTCACCTCAGCCCATTCTCATCCCAGCATCTGCACACACGAAGCCGCGCTGGGCTACCAATGGTATCCTGGCCGGATCAGTATTCCTCCCCGACCAGGAGCAAGATCTGACGAGCCGCATGGCCGTCGGACTTTAGCTTCGTGATGGAATAGACCTAATTTTGCCTTTGTGAGTAGGATTTGGTTCCGCCTATCTTTTTCAGTCTTCAATCTTGTTTCGGAAAGTGGGAGCTATCATCTGTTTCTAACGGTAGGGTTTACATTATACATGTAAAGTCATCTCAAATGCGTAATCACCTTCAGCTTCGCTCTCGGTACCGAAGAACACCTCAGAATGATGTATAAAAATGCTCAATGGCACGGACGAAGAGTTATATAAAATGTTGCCCTTTGAACCAGTCTTATCACGAGAGCTTGCGCGCTTTCCTACTTGCCACTGTACATCTATCAAAGACATTCGAACTGAATTTCATTCCGACTGCAGTCCGATACATCGAATTGGGCGCCATCAGCATGGCATCCTACACTCACTCAAGCAAGGGAACACCCGGCCAATCCAAACTCTTCCTCAACCCCGCGGCCCTGAGCCCCGCGGGAGACAGGGCTAACCACACCACATTCTGGCGAAACCCCAAGGTCGGGAACATCTACCGTAACACTGAGTACATCACTGCTCCGATCACGCAGCCGCTGCTGAATTATTGCGGTCTGACAGAGGATAAGTTTGCTTCGCTCACTGAGCCTATCGAGGTGCTTGATATGTGCTGCGGTGCAGGCGTGGTCTCGGCCGGCATTCAGGAGATGCTGAAGTCAACAGGGCAAGGTGGGAAGGGGCTTGTGAGATTGACTTGCTCTGATTCTAGTGGTGGTTAGATTGAACATGTCAGGGGCCGAGTTGGGAAGGACGGCTGGACGGATACGACGGTGGTCCAGGCGGATATGGCGGTATGTGACAGGCTCCCTCCCAATATGGGTAGTTTAGAGTCTCTTTGTACATGGATGGTTGATGTAACAATAGATTCTTTACTGACTACATTAGAGCTTACTATTTGAGTCGAACAGCTTTGACTTCATCGTCGTCGGCATGGCGTTGATGGTTGTCGCTGAACCCTACGCGGGTCTAGCAGGTATGTGCGCCGCCAATGTCTACTGTCAAAGGATACAACACTGTCAAGGAGAAACATCGTTCCCTGGCCTGTCACTGATTTATTAGTAGAACTTTACCGCGTCCTCAAGCCAGGCGGTCGTATCGCGAGTTCTACATGGGCAACGGAAGGTTGGGTCTACGATACCCGCGATGCCGTCGCAAACCTTAGCGTCCCCGGGCAGCAACCGGTGCCATGGCCGCAGAAGTCATGCCATCTGACCGGACTTTGGTCACCTGGCGCATGGGATGATCCCTATTTCGCGGCTGCCATGTACAATGCTTCGGGACTGACTGAGATTGACTCGGAAACTCTGGCCAAGCCTATCACTTTCAGAGATCCTGAGCAATTTTGTATTGTTTTTCAGGCGCTGCTTACGGGTACCGTTGGGAGATACTGGTCTGAGGAGCAAAAGGAAAAGTTAAGGCACAAGTTGAAGCCTGTCATTGTTGAGTATTTGGGGAAAAAGTACGGCGGAGGGCCGTTTGAGATTGAGAGGTCTATTGTACTCGTTAGCGGGACGAAGGCAAAAGTGTGAATCCTTTGATATGGCAGTTAGGATAGATGAGAGATTCGGTGTAACAAAGTCTATCCTGCCTGTGCTACCTTAGTTGCAGTGAGATCCATGCGAAAGCTCCAAAGCAAGCTACTACTTTCCGAATGATTTGAGTCGTTGACTAGTAAAATTGGAAACTTCCCTATCCCGCTAGATGTTCAAATTGGACGAGCATACGTGGATGGCAAAGTTTATGGTAACATATCATCAGGAAGTTCGCAGATCTCGAGGCAAAATGGGTTCAGACAGAAGTCTTATTAGTAGGCCATGGACAAAGCCAGTGGAACTGATGTTGAGAGACGCTGACGACCTCTGGACTAGAGAACTTCATTCCAGCGTAGGAGTGAGAGTACGAGAAGAAACTTGTGCCGATTCTGAAGATTGGTAAGGTGGTTTGAAGGCAACGATAGTGGGTATGCCCTGATTGACTACGGATCTGGAATATGGTCATCACGTCCCAAAACGACAGGTAGTCTTGCAAGCAAAAATGGCTCCCAATACTCAGGCAAGCGCTACGGAAGAATGAACTTTTCAAAGCCAACACAGTCGTCTGAGCAGCTAATGAATTATTATCGAGCCCAATGATACAATGATCGCGGCTTCGGCAGCTATCTACGCCCGAGTGAAGTTACCGACGCCGATGCTGAGATCTCGGGTACGCTCGCAATACCTGCAGCGATCGATGCCTTGTCCTAGGTGCCAAGCACCTCTTACGTGTCTCTCAGCTGATTCCTCTCCAAATATCGTTACGGCGATATGTTGAGTCAAGGCAAAACTAGAATATTTCCGTAGTCTGGTTTCATCCTAGTGGGCGCTAGCGTTTCTATTAGTATCCCTATCATAGGGATATTAGTCGATTAGTTCGAACCGTGGGTTAACAAAGTAGGTTAATTAAACTATTTTAATATACTATATAAAGTATAAAAAGGAGGTTCTAATTATAAGTTAAATAGTTTATAATAATTATAAATAAGGCCCCTCGTTAGCCCTTATATAGCCTTAGCTATATACTAAGGTTAAATTAACTTTTAATCCAATATTAACTTTTTTTTTTTTATTAATCTAACTACTACTTCTATTATTACTACTATTATTATAATTAAAAATTTAATTTAACCTCGGGCTTATTTATTAAGTCGTCTCTTTTTATCCCTTTTCTCTACTCTTTTTATATAACCTATTTTTTTATTTATATTATTACTTTTTTTTATTAATAAATTATTCTAATCCTTTATTAAGTACTATTTTTATAAAAGTATTAACGAGGTTATTATTATTATTAATTTAATAAGTCTTAAGGATCTCTCGTTATTTATACGACTACCTAAGGGCTATAATATTTATTATAAGCCTCTTTATTTTTATAATATTTAACTTAACGAGGTACTTATATAACGAGTATAAATTAGTATAAACGATCGTAAAAATTATAAAAAAGTTAAGTTAATTTATAATCCTCTTAAATATAGTTAAAATTATATAAGCGAGGTTAACGCTATTAATTATACTATATACTTTAAACGTAAGTATATTATATATTACTTACTTATTTTTTATTAATAAATAGTAAATGATATTACTTTAGATCGTAAATTCGTCCTTACCGAGCTCCTCATTAGCGAGGATAATAATATATCCTAATTATAAAGTTACGTTATTATTATTTATAAATAATTTATTAATAAATATATAAAGCCTTATTAAAATAAGCTTAATAAGCTAATAAACGAGACCTTAGTTACGGTATTCTTATTATTATTATAATTATTAATTAAGAATATTAAAATCGCTCTCCGTAAGCTTTATAATTTACGTAGCTTTAGTATAATTAAAAATAGCCTTGGGCTAATAAATACTCGTAATATATACCCCTCGGGCGAGCTTAGCCCTATATTATTTTTTATAATTAGGGGATTTTTAGTTAATAAGGGTAATCTTTTTACTTTACTCCTTTTATTAAAATACTATATTATCCTTCTTAATATTAAAATCCCTTTATTAAATACTAATAAGGATTTTAATATTAAGATCTCTTTTAGTTTAGTTATAAATTTAGCCTTATAGAGCTCTTTATTTTCTTTTTTTATAAACTTAATATTTAATAAACCTAGGGTATTATTTATTTATATTTTAATAATATTAAAAAAGTCGTTTATATACGTAAAGATTAAGAAGTAAGGATCGTATATTAACGTAATTATTAATAATTAGTTAATATAGAAGTCGTAGTATATTACTTATTAATAAGTACCCGATTTAGCGAGGCTATATAATAACTTAAATACTTTAATAATCGTACTTTTTAAGTACTTACTAATTATTTATTTTAAAAAGTAAGCGAGGATCTTTTTTATAAGCCTAGTTATTAATTAAGTATATGCTTATATAATATTACGACTCTAAATCTAGTATCCTCTTTACTATAATAATACTATTAGTACTATTATAAGGCACTAGTTATAGTATTAAACTATAGGTAACTAAGTAAGTAGCGTCGCTTTTTTAATATTACTATACCCTTATATAACGTACCTTAATTTCTTATATAGCTATAGGGTGCCCTTCTTTTTTATTTCTCGAACTATATACGATTTAAAAATATATAAATTTATATATTTAACTAGATTATAAAAGATAAATTAATAAACCCTTCGATCGTATAGTATCTCTACTTTTCCCAAGTCTAATCCCTCGAAGGGTCTCTTAGCTATTATAATTATATTATTCTTTTATAATTAGGTTATAAGTATAAAATTAGCCTTCTTTTTTATTATATAAAATGTACTAATTATAGCGTTATTAGTAATAAATCATTAAAGTAATACCCTTTATCTCGGTCTTTTTATATATTTTAGTAATATAAGTATCGCCTCTTTTTTATTATAATTATCTATTTATTTTATTACGATAATTTTATTAAAGATAATTTTTTATTCCTCTTTATACTATTAAGGGGATTCCCCTAGCTCTTCTTTTTTTTTATTAAGCTAATATCTTTTTATTAAATTAGTATAGTACGGTTATATTACTATAATTAATATTTTAAGTAATTAATCTCGATTCTTAGTAATGATATATAAACGTTCGTTAACTAAGATTAATTTATATAAGCCTAACTACTACTTAATAATTTCCTTCTATATTCTAACGTTCGAATTTAGTAATATATCGAAGTTAGGGCTTATATTTAGCTTATTATAAGTAGTAATAGCCTTATTAATCTAGTACTTTATATTTATCTCCTAAAGTACCTTTATTACTTTATTAATTACCTAAGCTCGCTAAGTTATATTTAATAATAATAACGAGGCTATTATCGTCCTCAAGTATATTCTAAATACGAGAAGTGTTAGAACTAGTCCTTTCGGGCCTATAGTATCGTTATAATATTTAAATACTATTTAAAAATACTCTTTATTTATAATATCAGGGTACTCGTTATAAATAATTTTAAACGCTCTTTTTAATTATTAATAAGCTCTTTTTACTTTATTAATATTATAATATACCTTAATAAGTACGATTTTTAGTTATATACTATATATAATAATATTATTTCTAAACTCTACTAATTTAAAACTAGTACTTATATTAGTTTTAATTTTATTTAGTAGCCCTTAGTATATATTAATCTACGCTCTTTTTAATATTAACTAAATAGTTTTACTAAGTAGGTCCCTAAAGAATTAGCTTTTTTAAAATAATATAGCCTCGTTAATAATATATAGTACTAAGTAATTATTTAAATAAAAAATATTAATAACGATTTTTTAGTTAAAGTCAAGCTTATTATATAATTTAAATTTATATCTACGCAGGCTCTAGGCGTTTATTTAGTACTAATAATATATTTTTATTAAGTACTCTAAAGCTCTTATTTTTATATTATTTCTTAATTACTTAAGGAGGTTATATAGCTTTATAACTAATAAGTAGCTAAAGTACTTATATAATTACTTAAACTCCCCTTTTATAAAATAGTTAATAGATTTAATATCTAATTTAAGCTCTATAAACGTATACCCCTATCGCCTTTTAATAAGTATAAACTATTTACCGTTTAATATTCTATTTCTTATATTATTAAATACGATACTTAACTAGTCTATATTTTTTAAGTATAATAAAAATAGTATATTAATAAGTAGAATATAAAAGACTATTATCCCTAAGTATATATTAATTTCTATTATACCTAGGGCGTATATTTTCTTATTTAGGCTAAAACTAATCTTTATAATACTTATTATTAACGTATTTAATATAACTAAGGATATCTTTTAGAGTACGTAGAATTACCCCTTACTCCTAGTTAACTATTATAATACTCTTATATCCGGGATAATCCTTTAAAAAATATTTAGGCCGTATTATTTACTAATATAAAATACTTATACGAGCTTAGTATTTAAATAATTTAAGAAGTATAAAAAGGACCCCTCTAAGTACTTTTAGAATTACTTAGTACCCTATTTCTTTTTAAGTATTAAAAAAAGTACTACTTTTTTTTTAAATATTAATAAAATAGGGTTCGGCGGTATTAAATTTATCTATTTATTTATATTTATTATCTAACGGATCTTCTCTTACTATTTATAAATAAAAGCCTACTTATTAAGGGCTTTTACTACTTTTTATTTATTTAGCTTTATATATCTTTTAGAGGTTAACGGGGTAAAAAAGGAGTAATTAATCTTATTAATTTTATTAAAATCTACTTCGTTAGTATACGGGATAAGATCTTCCTTATCTTCTAAATTTCTTATTATATATAGATCTTTTAAACTACTAATTATACCTTCGTATTTATCCTTATATATAACGAGGAATTAGTTAAATTAATAAGAGTTAGTTTTATTATTTACTACTCTTAACTTCTTATACTATTCGTATAATTTAGTACGTTCTTTTTTAAAGTAATTACTTAACTAATAACCGTCCTTTTTATATATAAAATACTTCCCCTTCTATTACCCCTATTTTAAATCTAACTAGCGGCTAGTTAAGAAGTTTATTTTTTTAGCTTAGTAATTATTATACTTAGCGTCTCTCCCTTTACTTTTATATATATAGTTAACTTAGTATTATTAATAAGGGCCGTTATATAATTATAAGTACGTTTATTAAGGTATTTTTATTTTAATATTAAAGCTAGACCTTAGCTATAAGTAAAAGGTTTTATAATATTTAAATAGTTAGTATAAAGTTATTCTCGCCTCTAGGACTCTCTATATAATAATATAAAAGTACCCGACTTTTAATTTATTTATCCCTTTATTTAGCTACGTTTTTACTAACTTATTAATATAATTAATAAGTTTTTTAAAAATCTTTAGCCTCGACTTTCCTTTTATTATTCTAGTTACGGACCTAAATAATAATACCCTTAGCTCGGATAGGAGCTCTAAACTCCTATTTTAAGTCTTAAAATAACTCTAAATTACGTTAACTATATTTAAAAAGTCGGTTTAGTTAATAATACGTACTACTTTATAATAATAATTTAGAACCTTATTAATTAGTATAACGTTAATTACTAAGTAATATTATTATTTTTAAATTCTAATTTTTTTATAATACTTATAAAAAACTATAAGGGTTTTTATAGAACTTCGTATTTCCTTTTTAAATATAATTTCTTTTTAAACAAGATCTTTATAAAGTTAATAAATTACTTCGTAGTAGCGATTATTAAGTTAGTTTCCTTATATATCTTTTATATATTAATATAGTTATATTAACTTTACGTAGTTAATTATATACCTCTCTAATTAATAAGTAGTAAGTTATATATTAATAACGTTACTAAGCCAGTTACTAAGATTAATAAGATTATTAATAGCTACTCCTCTTATATAATCTCTATAACCCTTATTATAATAAGCACTAATATATTATTATTAATAATTTTTAATAAAAATTCCGGTTAGTTTACCCTTTTACTAAAGTTATTATATTTCGCTATTACTTAGTTAATTTAATTTTAATTTTATAGTATAAATTCGTTAGTAACGACTATAATAATAAGCGTTTTATAAGCTCTTTATCCTATTACTTAGGTTAGTAAAATACTTTAATAATAAAGGAATTTAATAACCCTCTTTATTACGTTCGGATTAGTACTTACGAACTACTCGTCCTTTTAATTACTTAGGTCGTTAGTAATTTTATAAAATAGGAGTTACCTTTCGAGCCCTTTTTAAACATAGATTTTTATAAAATAAACTAATATTACGTCGATTTATTTACTATTAAGGTTATTAAAATCTTTATATACTTACTTTCTTTAGTATTTTAGATAAATCTCTATCTATTTATATAATATAAGAATTCCTCCTTTTTAATTATAAACTAACTCGCTCCTTATTATTTTTTAACTCGTATTTTAATTTATAATAACTAGCGTATTTAATTTTAATAAGGTCGTTTTAAAGCTACTTATTAACTTTAGTAATAGTATATTATTAATAATTACTAAATTTATTAAAGTTTATAACCTTCTCGCTTCCTCTTATCTTCTCGTACTAAGCCTCGTTATTATTTACTCTTAGTCTTCTTAGTTAAATACTATTTTAATAATCTTTTTTTAGTTACTTAATTAATTAATATTAGAAATAGATTTATACGTAGTTTAATAATATCTTAATTACGTAATGTTTTTTTTTAAATTAAAACTTAAGAAGCATATACGTTCGTTAAATAAATTACTATTAGTTAGTAATCTACTTCTTACCTTCTTAAAATTAATAATTTTTATATTAAAAACTAGTAGTATAAAAAGGGAGCTTTTTAATAGCCCTTTAAAGTATTCTTTTTTTATTATAATAATTATAATTTTAATAAGAAGTTACGAGAGGATCTTCTTAAAAATAGTAACCTCTTTACTAAGCTAACTTTTAATATTTATAATCCTCGTAGTTTATAAATTACGGCTATTATAATTTTTAAATCTCCTCTTTCCTTATCGTACCGTCCTTTTTATTATATTCCTAAATAATACCCGGGTAGTAATTAAGGGGGCTACGAAGAGATTATCTAAATTACGAGCTTTAAAATCGTATTTATAAGACCCTCGTTAGTAATCCCTTTATATATTATAAATCTCCTAATCTTATAATACTTACGCTTCTTAGTACGCCTAGTAGGTTTACTATACTTAAAGATCCTTCTTTTTTAATTATATAGTACTTTTTTATATTATACTTCTCGAGCTTGTTCGTTATACTAGTTAATTAAGTAAGTAATTATATAAGTAATTCTTTTTACTAATTAATTAATTAATTTAATTAATTTCTAATCGCAGGCCGGCTGCGGGTAAATTAATTAATAAAAAAGGTTTATATAAATTGATAATAGTAGCTCGGTTATCTCGATATTTTTATTAATTATTAGGGGTTATTTTAATATAATAAACGTCGGCCTTCTATAAGTAGTTAAGAGCTATAATTCCTCTACTTCGTTTTATTATAAAGATTTTATATTTTATTACCTACTTTTTATAAAGTTAAGTAGTACGATTCTCTTATTACGTTTTATTTAAAAAAGTCGTTTTTTTTATATTAAATATTTTACTAATTTATAATAGTAAAAATTAATTACTAATTAATATTAATATCCTTATTATAAGGATATTAGTTAATTAGTTCGAACCGTGGGTTAATAAAATAAGTTAATTAAACTATTTTAATATATTATATAAGGTATAAAAAGGAGGTTCTAATTATAAGTTAAGTAGTCTATAGTAATTATAAATAGGGCCCCTCGTTAGCCCCTGCGCAGCCTTGGCCGTATGCCGAGGTCGAATTAGACTTCTAATCCGACAGTTTCTAACTCTATATGTTTTATGATTTAAGCTTTAACGGAAGCTCTAAAGGCGCCGAGTGGACAGTGCACTCGAGCGAAGAGACCGTGGCTCAGGCCTGAAGAGCAACAACTACCGAATCAACGCGCGCTAAGGGAAAGTTTAATCGAACGTACATGCGAACGATACCCTTTGGTGAGAACCACTGTATCTGGGCCTCTGAGATATCGCGAGTAAGTTGGGCGAGGTTCTTTAGAAACATGAAGAGGTCATCGGCATCACTGACTTGGACTCTGGAGAATGGTCTACATAAGACTTAGAGTGCCCCTGCCTTGGTTTAGAAGTCGTATCCGAACGTTCCCATCTCCATGTTCCCACCAGTTTTCAGTTGACCGTCACTTGACGCAAATTTGACAAACCTATCCGATACACGAAATTGAAGCAAGGCAACAATGCGGCTTCAAGTCCTACTATCTGCTAGCACGATCGCTCTTGGAAGCGTCGGAGCCCTAGGACTGAGTCTTTCTAGGAATTCAGCATTCGCCCTGGCAGCACTGGTATGGGTCCTTTATGAGCTACCTACTGCAAATAATTCACCGCCGTGATCCGTCCAAATCGTGCTAATCAACCTTGCTTAGGCCCCTAGTGTTGCCTTTGCGTCTCCCGCACAACATCTGACGCGAGCAGCAATGAGTCCTCGCGAAGAGGGTTTGAAACTTGAGGATCGTGCGAATCGGGGACCGCCCGGTTGTGGGCGTGATCCAGCCACCTGCCAAAGAGACTAGGCCTCGCGATGGTTCAACGGCGGGGTCTACGACCTCCAAGGTCGACGAGTGAGTGACAGATCTACGAATCGGTCAAAGTGAAACGGTTAAATATATCATGGAGGCACACGAATAGACTATCATTACAGAACATCGCCACTCTTGAATGCTGAGATTGCCTCTTTTCCTCGATGTTTAAGAGGAAAAAAAAAGAAACGAGTGTAAAAAATATGAGAAGTCTAGGATCACGATGTTGACTTTCGTAAACGACTCCACTGAAATTGCCCTTGTTTGGAACGTCGATGTTCCAAATGGGTGCCTGCTGTCGTGACTGCACTCGAATAGGAGCCAACGGAAGCCCACATGTGCTCTCACTGGGCTTTCGAGATATGTTGAGGTACTCTAAGAGCTTCCAGCCAATCATTCACAAATATTTTTGTCATTGCCTGGTCATTTAATGTTAATTAGAAGTGCCGAAGCATGATGGCCATGCAATTGGCTTGGAAACCTCCATCAGGTTGGTCCCATGAAGGCGCAGCACACAAGGCGAACCCAGACGCAGACTGCCGCAGAGCCTGACTTTACCCCTCGTCCTTCCCACAAAATTTCGTCAATCTTCCTATAGCAAGATCCTCCCTCTCGTTGGCATTCCCTCGAAAATCTATCTTCTTTTCTCCTGCGTGTCGTCTCAGGGCATGGCTGAATTCTTTGGAGTTGCCGCTGGAGTGGCTGGTTTTGTGTCCCTCATGGTACAGATTGGTGAGGGCGCCAGCAAATTGCGAGCTATCCACGACAATGCGGGCAAGGCTGCGACCGATATCAGCACCTGTTGGTATTACTATCACAGGGATAGTGGTCGATTGGTTCGAACCGTGGGTTAACGAAGTAGGTTAATTAAACTATTCTGATATATTGCGTGAGGTGTAAAAAGGAGGTTCTAACCGTAGGTTGGGCAGTCTGTAGTAATCGTAAATAGGGCCCCTAATTGGCCCCTGCGCAGCCTCGGCCGTATGCCGAGGTCGAATTGGACTTCCAATCCGACAGCACCCTTATCCGAGAACTGGATCTCTTAACATATGTTATGCAGGATATAATTGCGCATACTTCTAATCGCAATGATTCTGTGGTTCAACATTGTCAAGCGGATTGCGACCAAGTTGTTCGGGATTTGAAGTCTCTGATCGCGAAGATACCTCCAACATCAAAAAGCACTGCAAAGAACAACGCGCGCAAGTTCCTTGCTTTCCAAGATTGGAGAGAAAATGTGGTTGCTTTGCAGCGAAGTATTAAGGGGGCGAAGATCAATCTAATCCTGTGCGTATCATAATCGTTTAATGTTACGTAATCCGCATCTCACGAAGTGCCCGTTACGTACTAAATTACGTGTCTATCTTAGACACCGTGTATATAGACCTTTTTTTTTATTTATTTCTACTTAAATAGTTAAGCCACTTTTACTATACTCTATATACCTATTACTACGTACTATAACTTATAATAATTATAAACCTAGCTCTTAGTTAAGACCCTATATTATAATAACGTACTTATTAATACGATTCTTATAATCTTTTTAAAATAATAAATATACTCGTACTTACTTTAACCTAAGCTAAGTTAACTAGTTATAATAGTTAAATTAAATAGTTTAATACTTTTTATATTATAAATAAGGGTATAGAGGTCTAAAAGTACGTCGACCTAGACGTTTTAAATTCTAACGTACTCCTCGACCCTTTTATAATACTTATTTTACTTTTTAAATTTAAATAATTAGTCTTAACTTATAATAAAAAAGAGCTACGAGCTTACTAAGTACGTTATAAGGCGTTTAAATATAATTAAAAAAACTAAGAAATCCTTTACTAAGAGCTTTTAAACTTAAGTTTTAATATAACCCCGTCGACCTTTTTAAATACGAATAACTTATAGAACTAAGCCGGGTTTTTTTTATAAAACTAGTTTTATTACCTATTTTATATAACTAAGTTTATTTTTATACAGTACTTATAAAGAGGATTTATATACTTAAAAGTATTTAAAAATAATAAAAGCTCGATACTAAATACGAATAACTTAAGGCTTAAGAACGTAATATAATTAATATATATTAAACTCCTCGCTTAGTAATTAATAAAATTAGTTAACGTTACTTTTTATAAGTACGTATTTTAAAAAACTACTAAGGGCGGCTCTAAGTTTAGTATATAACGACTTATTAAATAACTAAAATAAAAACTTTAGCCCTCTAAAATAATAGTTAAGAATGCGGTTCGAGAAGACTACTACTAAACCTTTAATAAGATAAAGACCGGAGTTAACTTATAACGCTAATATAAAGAGTAGTAATTTACTTATTTCTGAGCTAAATTATATAATATTTTAGAAATTAATAAAAAGATCGCTATACTTAACTTCTTAATTATAATTAAGTCTAGGCTTAACCCTACATAGGGCTAACGTATATATAAGAATTTTAATAAATTAATAACTTTTAAAACGAATACTAGGACCCTTAAAGAGATTACGTATATATTTAGCCTCGTTACTTAGAATATTAGAATAGTGTGGGGCGATTAGTCCTAGTAGTTCTTTTCTAAAGCTAATTAAGTATAGGGATCTGCGAGAGAGCTAATTAAAAGAAAATATAAAAAAAAGGGCCCCGATTAGGGAGAGGAGCTTAGTAATACGGATTTTTATTTTAAAAATATATATACCTTTTTAAAATCGAACTAAAGCTTTTTTAATAATTTATTTTTAATCGTAATAATATAAAATAATTAAGAACTCTATTTTTTTAATCTAGCTAATACTACCCTCTTTCCTTAGTTATAACTCTATTAATTAAGGCTATATTAACCTAATTAAAAGAGGTATTTTATATTACTTTTATAAATATTAGTAATTCTTCTAAAGTACTATACTACGAGAGTCCCTTATACCCTATACTTTTTTAATAATCTCCCTTTTTAAAAATCCCTTCTTTTTTTAAATAAGAAAATAAGTAGAAAAAAAGCCCGACTCGATTAGAAATATTTTAAATAAATTAATTAAAAAAAGCGGCGTAATAATTAAAATAAATACGAGTAATAGGACTCTAATTTAAAAAAGAAAGTAATTAGATAATTAAAACGTAAAAATAAAGATATATAAAAAAGGGCTTTTTATTTAATAAAAAAAGGATATAATAGACCTTAATAAGTAAATAAGATAAATAAGTAAAAAAAAACGCGGATACTTAGGACCGGATCGGGCCTAAATATAAGCGCCGTAATAATATAATAAGATAAATAATAAGTTAAGATTAGAACTAATAGAATACTTTAATAAATATAACTAGTTATTTAACTAGACTATTCCTTATTAATTAATATAGCCTAGAGACTTAATAATAAACCTATTTAAAAATATAAATACGTTAGACTAAGGGTACTCGTAAAATTAGCTTTTAACTAAACTTACTAACAATTTTAATTAGTATTATTATAAGCCTAATACGACGTTTAATTAAAACTCTAATTATATACTTAGTAAGGACTAAAAGAAATAGCCTAAATTACGCTAATTGAAATAATAACTATACTCTAGCTATTAAAACGGCTCCTCTCCTCTCTTTCTAAACTCTATTTAAAATAAATAAACTAATATAAAATTATTAAAATTATAAATAAAATTAATAAACTATACTTTTAATAACCTCGGACCGTAAATATAAATAACTAATACATTACTTTTACTACTATTAGCGCTCCTTAAAACGTTTAATTATACGAACCTAACCCTTTTATTTTAAATAAACCGTTAAAAAGACTAGCTTTTATAATTTATTAAGACTTATAAGCTATAAAGTTATTTAATAATAAAAAAGCTACTCTTTTTAATAAATCTACTTATTAATTTAATTAAAAAAAGCTAATTATAACTTAAGTTAGGATAGATACTTTAATTAATACCTTTTTAAGTACTATTATTACTTAGATTTAAATAACCGTATTTTAAACTAAGGGCCCTATAATTCCTTAGCCTAATTTAATAAAAAATATAGGTTTTTATAAAATACCGTTCCCTAGTTAAGAGGGGACTATAGTCTTTAAAAATAATAATATTATAAACTTTTTAAAAAAGTTCGAGGATTAGTACGAGATTAATAAGGTCCCGGACCGATTTAAAAATAAACTTATTACGTATATTATAAAAAAAAATTATTAAACTCTAGTTAAGGATGCGATTAGAGGATTACCCTAGGCCTAAGCTAAAGATTTTTTTTTAAAAGAATATAGAAAATAAGATACTAACCGCTTCTTAAATAAAAAAAAATAAATTAAAAGAGTTATTAAAAAACTACTTATTTCGTTTTCTAACTTAAACTCTACTTAAGTACTATTTACTAAGATTAATAATATAATTACCCTTATTAAATAATAAGACCTTTATATTATAACTAATAAAAGCTTAATTAAGACCGTATATAAGCGGTTTTATACTAATATTATAAGAAAAGTAGTAAAAAAAGTTAGAATTACTTTAAATAGTTTTATTAAATTAATAAAGTATATAAGGTTTAAAATAAGACTTCTTAACGTAATCGTATATAAAAAAGAATATAGCTTACTTTTTACGAACGATTAGAATTAACTTAAAACCTTACTACGACCCCCTACTCCTTAAGTATATAATAATACTTAATACTAATATCCGAACTATTAATAATATTACTAGTTAATAATAAAGGCCTAAGTTACCTAGGTAGTTACTAATAATATTACTAATTCTAACCTAGTTAATAAAATAAATAAGCTAAAGATTTATTAAAATAATATTTACTCTCGAGGTCCTACCCGTATATTTAATATAAGCGCTACGTATCCTAATCGGCCCCTAATTATAAAACCTAAAGATCGCTACTAATATTACTAAAATTATAACTACCGAATTATTAAAGATTATAATTAATATACTTTTAATAAAAACGCTTATTTTATTATTTTAGCTTAAAGAGCTTAATATTATAAAAAGTATAATAGTTATAAGCTTATAAATAATATCCCCTTTATTATAATTAAAAATAAAAAAAAGTATATAATTACTAATTACGTTACCCTTCTTTTTTATATAATAAATATATCTATTAAAAAAGATACTAAGTTTTTAGCTAAGTAGATTTTAGATTATTAAATCGGACTACCTTAATAAACTATACCTATACTTTTCTTAACTAATCCTATAAGTATAGTTAAATATATTTACGTAGTACGACCTAATTTAAGCTATTATAACTAAGTAGATATTTATATTATTTATAAAAATAAACTATTTAAAAACCGTACCTTAGTAACTAACCTATACTTTAAAAAAACGTATAAAATTAATAGCCTAAACTAGCTTTTATAACTTAAAAAAAAGACGGTTTCCTTTTTTAATTAAAAAAAAGAAATTATAAAAATTATTAATAATAACGAGGTTTTTAAAATAATAAAAAACATAACTTTTATATCTACTTCTAGGCCCTAGTTTATTAAAATCCTAATTAATACTCCTAATACCGGTACTTAAAGAACTTAAGAACCTCTTTTTTATAAAACTTAAAAAATAATAACTATAAATTAAACTTATAACTTTAACCTTAAGGTCGAAGTTAAAAAGTTAATAAAAAAGAAGTTTAAAACCCCGATCTTACTTTTTATAAACTTCTTATAAAAAATTATATTAAAATATATTATAATAATAATAATTTTAATACGTAATTAGGAGTACTCTAATATTAATAAAATCTTATTAAAAACTCCGAAATCCTTAGCTAATTTAGTAAAAAATAAGTAATAATAAAAAAAATATTAAAAATCTTTTTAATAAGTATAATAAAAACCTCTTTTTAAAACCGAGCTATATAGCTAAGATTAATAGAGTTAAAAGCGCTAACCTAATTTCTAAGCTCCTAATTTCTATAATTTCGAACGCCTACTTATAGTTAAAAATCTAAATATTTAATATAAATTAAAATAATAAGGGTTTAATAATCGTTATTATCCTAGATACTAAGGCATAAGTTAATATCCTCTTAAAATAATACGTTAAAAAAACTAGTATTTCTTATATAGTAACAAAGCTTTAAATATAAATATTTAAATACGATCTAACTAACTAAATAATTTTTAATAACTTCTATTTTATAAATATATAAATTAATAAGTTTAAAATAACTACTTATTTCTTTATTAAAGATAAGTAAAAAACCTCCGATCCGTTATTACTAAGTCTTTTATTTATATAAAATACTAAGCTATTTTTTAAATATAATAAGTTAATAATTACTACTCTAATCTATATCGAGGACGCGAGGCTAAAGATCTTTATAAAAATAATTAAAACGAATAGTTATTAAAACGTAAAAAATATCGTACCCTAGCTTAAGTAATATATAAAAAAAGTTTTTAAATTAGAAAACTAAATACTAATAATATAACTAGGAATACTACTAGTTCTAATAACCCCTATTTAAAATCTAAACTAAAAAAAAACGAGCGTATTATAGTAGTCTTAAACTAAAACTAAGCTAACTAAATTATAATTATAATTATACTCTATATAATCTAGCCTTAAATTATATAAATTAAAAAAATAATAATAACCGCTCGGGGTAAGGCTAAAAATAGACTAAACGGATCGGCTAACTAGGACGATTTATATCTCCTAATAAGAATACCTACCTCTTAATAAGAGGAGTTATATATTAAATAATAAATTATAAAACTAGGATAAAAGGTATTAAAATAGCACGAGACGGCTAAAAAAACCTTTTATAAAATTCCTCGTATTACTAAAGCTAATATAATATATATAAAAAAAGACTAAAAGGTCTAGTTAGTTAATAACGCACTCTCTAATAAATCGATACTTAATAATAATCTTTATTAAAAGCTTAAGAAACTTAAAAAGGTTAGAAATAAGCTATAAAACTAATTAGGCCCCTATAAAAATATTATTATACCTAAGTTCTTAAATATAAAACTAAGCTCTAAATTAATAAATAACTAATTTTAAGCCCTTTTTAAAGATTATAACTATTTTTTATTTTATAAATAGAATCTCTTTAAATAAATACTCCTTAATTAAAAAAAAGCGCTAGTATAAAACTTTTCTAAATATAACTATCTCGACCCTATAATTATATTATTATAATTAATTAAGACTATACTTTATAAGGCTTAATAAGTAAAGGGTATCCTAATTTTAAAAGGTCTATTATTAAAAGCTTTTAAAATAATCTAAGAACGTATTACCCGGGGTATTATTAAAGAAAGCTATATTACGTATTAAAACCCCTAGTTCTTAGTAATAAAAAAAGATAGTAATCTTTAGCTAATTAACTTAATAACTAAGGTTAATACTATTATTTTTTAAAATACTTAGTAACTACTTAACGCTAACGAGTTCTTAAAAAGATTTATTATAGATTAACTTATTTCCTTTTTAAATTTTTTTTTCTAACTATAATTAGATCTTTTTAAATAAAAAAAGCTACGATCTAACGACTTTTTTAACTCTACTTAAGTTATATAAATATTATACCTTTTTAATAAGAATAATAAATTTAGTAGCCTAATTTTATTAAATTATAACCCGCATTCTCTACGACTTAATTCTAAAATATTATAGTACTTTTATTAATAATATTATAATTAAAGGCCCGCGATTTTATTATAATAATAAGTACTTAACTAACTATCCTAGGATCCGGTAATTTGTTTATAAATACCTTTAGAATATTAATTAAGTCTTAGTTAATATCGAGCTAGTTAGCTATATTATTTCCGGAGTAAAGTTATAATAATACTAGCTATCCGTAGTTATTATAAACTACTTCTATAATATAAAAAAGAAACGGCCTAATTAAGCTAAAGTCCTTAAGATTTTTAAATAAATAAAATACTTAAACGTTTTAGAAATTAGATTGTTTTTTAATATTATTACTTTTTACTATTACTAAGTTAAATAATTCTTTTTTATAATAACCCCGTTATACTCCCTACTTAATAAGAACTAATTTTTTAAATAAAAAGCGCCGTAAATCGAGGCTATAAAAACGCTTAAAGAGGTAATTATTATAGCCCCTATTCTAGTTTTATTAAATTATAATACTAAAACCGGATAAATTATCCTTATAACGGATACTAGTATTAAAAAATAGGGTAGTATACTTAGTTAGATCGTTAATAATAAGCGTACTATTACTTAATATAAGAGCGGGATATAGTATAAACTAGAGCTTAATTATAATTCTAAAAAGCTTAAAATATAAGGCGTTTTAATAAGCTTAAAATATTTTCGTAATTATTTATTTAGAATTAACTTCTTATTAAAAACCGACGCCTAAGTCCTAGTTACTTAGATTAATAATATAGTAAATAACTTATTATTAGTAATAATAATACGCTAGCTCTCTTAAATTCGACTTTTTAACTTTAAAATTAAGTATATTAACGGGAAGAAAAATACTAAAAAGGTATAGGGTATGAGGGACTCTCGCGGTGCGGTGCTTTAGAAGAACTACTAATACTTATAAAAATAATATAAGATACCTCTTTCGATCGGGTTAATACGGCCTTAATTAATAAAGTTATAACTAAAAAAAAAGGGTAATATTAGCTAAATTAAAAGGGTAGAGTTCTTAATTATTTTATATTATTATATTTAAAAATAAATTATTAAAAAAGCTCTAGTTCGATCTTAAAAAAGTATATATATAAATAAAATAAAAATCCGTGCTACTAGGCTCTTTTTACTAATCGGGGGCCCTTTTCTTTATATCTTTTTTTAATTAGTTCTCTTATAGGTCCTTATACTTAATTAGTTTTAAAAAAAAGAAATATTAGGACTAATTACCTTACCCTATTTTAATTATCCCCTAATTTCTTTTTCCCTAATTCTTTATAAAAAGAAATTATTTTAGATTAATCTTAGTTATTATATATAGTTAATTATATTAAGCTTTTTATTTACCCTTCTTTTTTATAATTATCTTTTTTATTTTTTCTATTTTTACTACTTTTTTTATTAATTTTACTTAGTTCTTATCCTAATCCTTCTTAGTAATTTCTTAATCCTAACTTTTATTAACCTAATTCTTTTTAAATTTTTTTATTAATAATAGTATTTAAAGAGCATAAGCTAGAGTTATATATATAGCTTTTATAATTAGGTCGTCGTATTAATTAATTTATTATTCTCTTATATTCTTATTAATATTAACTTTATTTATATTTATTATAATATTATAAAAAATCTTAATAAAACTTAGTTAGCTCTTAATATTAGCGTTCGCTATTCTCTTATATAGCCTAATTATATTTAAAGAGTATATACTTAATAACCTCTTATTTTAACTAAACTCTTAGTACTTTAATTAGAGTTTTCGTAATAAAACTATCCCCGCTCCTAATTAGAGTATTTAAAAAATTACTTCCCTAGTTACTTAGACTAGCTTTACTAAGAGCTAGGCTAAAGTATAGTAATAACTTAAGTAATAATATATTTAATAAAAACTTTATAACTTAATAAGTCTTAGGAATATTAATTAAGTATATAAATTAATTATTAATAATAACATTTAAATACTAGTTAGTAACTTTTATTAGTTTAATTACTTATAGAGTTTAATTAGGGTTACTATTTATTATAAATCCTTAAGTACTTTTTAATATTTTTAAAAATCGAAATAGTAAGGATAACTTTTTAAAAATAATAAGTTCTTACTTAAGGTTTTTAACTATTCTATATATTTTTTTAAAATATATAAAATTAATAAGATTATAATAATTATAATTACGGGGGTTATAAATTCTTAGATCCTAATTAGTAAACCTAAAACTAAATAAATAAAAACCGGACTTTTAAAAAGTTAGCGCCTTAAGAGCGTTAGTTATAATATAGTTAAAGTTATTTAAGTTAATATAAGGCTTATTTTTAAAGTCCTAATTATTTATTACTTTATTAAAAAACCTTTTTAAGGGAGGTTTTATTATATTAAAAAGGTAATAACTATTATATTAAAACTTATAGCTAATTTACTAAATCTAAGCTGCGCAGAGTTTATTATTAAACGATCTAAGGTATTTATAAGTTATTTAATATATATTATAAGTTAGGTTAAGTTAACTATATCGGACTATATTACGAAACTATTTGAGTATATATAAACTATATTCTTATTTACTTAGCTATTATACTATAGGGACTACGTAAATACTTATATTAATTAGTTATTAAATATAAAGAGGTATATCGATTTAACTATAAAAGGCCTTTAGTACTTAGATATTATTAATAAATATCTTTTTTAAATACCTAAGAGCTTATTTCGGATCGTATTAATAAATTATATTATCCTACTAGTTAATAATTATTTTTATAAAATAGCCCGGATTATTAACGTAAAAAGAGAAGATTACTAAGTATATTAAAATCCTAATTTTCTATATAATTTCTTAAGTTTAAAAGATTAGAATAGGGGTCTTATTTAATTTAAAAATACTCTCTTATCCCTTTTTAATTATAACTATATTATATACTAAAGCGAGGTCCCGTATTATAACTTTTATTATAGATCCGATCTTATATTTTTAAATCTAATCTTTATATAATAAGTATTTTTAAAAGTTATAGTAATTAGTTAGGATCTCTATTACTTTATAATAAGTCTAACTTATTTAAGTTTTTTAGTTTTTTAAACTTTTAAAAACCTTAGGGCGTTAATTAAAAAAGGGAAGTACGTCCTCTACGCTAAGTTAATTAAAAAAGTTAATTTTATAAGGAGTTAAGATTATTTAGAAAAAACTAGTTCGTTTAAGTACTAGGTTTAGGTAATAATTAATATATATTTTATATTAGTAGTTTATATTAAAATTAACGAACTAAGAGTCCTTAGTATTTATTATAGTCCTAGGGTTAGTCTTATTAAAAATAATATATTTATTTAAATTCTACTTTTTTAATTAGTATTTAGTATCGTTTTTAAGGTTTTTTATTATAATTAGGCCCTAAATTCGTACTATATCCTTTTTATTATTTAGTTTAAAAAGGGAGATAAGAAGTAAGGAGGCTATTATAAATCGCTAAGTTAATATTTATATAATAAATTAAAAAATAAAAATTAAAAAAAGTTTAATTAGTAGTAGTTATAAAGAAGTAGTTAAGGAGGGAAGAAAGAAAAGTTAAATAGCTAAGTAAAAAGCTACCCTTTTATACTAATCGCGAGGGCGGCCTTTACTAATTAAAAAAAAAAGCGCTATATTATAAATAATAAAAAGGCCCCGATCTTATAATTTACTCTTTTTTTTTTTTATATAATAGCTATAATTTAATACTAATTAGCTAAGAGGCTTATAATACTTTCCTCTTTAATACCCCGGATTTAGGGGGGGTATATAGAGGCCCTTTTTTAATTCCTCTATTACTTTTTATTTCTTTTTTTAAATAATAGCTTCTTAATTATAATTATCCTTTTTTACTTAGTCTCTTTTTTTTTTAATAATATAATCTACTTACTTATTATATTTAATACTTCGGCTATTAATAATGTGTATTAAATTACTAAAACTACTCGTTATAACGTCCGGCCTTAGTAATATTCCTTTTTTATTTTTAAAAAAGTCTATGTTTAAAAGACTTAGGGCTATAAGTTTTAAGAGGTTAGTAAAAAGTAGATTATAATAAGCGCTACCCTATTCGATCTTTTTAATCCTTATTTGAATTTAATATTACTTTTTTTTAAATCCTTAAGACTACTAGTTAGTTAACTCTTTTTAAATTAGCTAGAGAGCTTTATACCGAATTTTATATTATAAATCCTTAGGTTAATAAGTATATTAAAAAAAAATAGCTTAGAAGTTTTAATAATTAATTACGAATTAGAACGTTATTAAAAAGTATGTTTATAATCTAAGTATTATAGGTAGATTATTTTCGTAGAGCCGTTAGGTTTTTATTAATTATAATTATATTCATTACTTTAGCCCTCTATTTTAGTAATTAAGTAAACGAACGCCTATTATTAATTCTTTACTTATCTAGGCTTATAGCGTTTAAAATACTATATTTTATAACTATTATATATAGTTTTTTTAAAAATATATTAGTTCTAATACTAAGGAGCTAGTTAAAAAAATAGTCCCCTATTTTAAGTACGTTTCTTTTTTAAATTATTTTAATAATTAATATAATAATTATATATATTCTAAAAGTAAAAAATACTATTTTAAAAAAAGTAACGACTAGTAAGCTATTAGTTAGTCCGGAGCTAATTCTAAGTAAGGCTATTATTATTATTATATAATAAGTAGTAGTAGGGTAGCGTTTCTAATCCTAACTAATATTAAAAGAGTTAAGACTTTAGTTTATATAGTCTTTAATTAGATCGATATTACTAAAACTAAAGAAGATAAGTACGATTCCGTTTTTAAAGACGCCCCTTTTATATACCTTATTAAAAACTATATATTTATAACTCGTAAAAGTTATTAATATATTAAAATAAAATAAATAAAATAAAAAGTTATATAGGCTAAACTAGATATTAAATAGGCTTAATTAAATAAGAAACTAAGCTTAGATATTTAAAAAAAGGGGTAGGGTTTTTTAATATAATTATATAGTTAATAAGTAAGGTCGTTAGGTTTTTAATTATAATAACTAAAAAATAATTCCTCTTTTCTTATCGTCCCTTTATATTTTTATTTTAGATTTAAATAAAAAAATAACTAAAGAATTAATAAGATTTAATAATATTCTTATAAAATAATATTTAATAAATAAAAAGAACTTATAGTTTATACTAAGGATCGGTAATAATAAAAAGTAATCTAGCTTTTTTAAGAGGCCCTTACTTACGATCGGGTTTATTTAGTAACTAGTTAAGTATCCTTATCCCTAGAATTTATTATATTATTATTATAATTAAGAAGTAAAATCGTAGTATCGATCCTATATATCTTCTTAAAATATAACGTAGTTACTAAGGTATAGTTTTTTAAGTAGTTTTCTTTTATAGATAGTATAAACGTTTATTTAGTTATAGTAACCTAAGTTAGGTCGTATTACGTAAACGTATCTAACTATACTTATAAAATTAGCTAAAGGAAGTATAAATATAGTCTACTAGGGTAGTCCGATTTAATAATCTAGAATCTACTTAGCTAAAAGCTTAGTATCTTCCTTAGTTAATATATTTACTATATAAAAAAAAAGGGTAATACGATTAGCAATCGTACGCTTTTTTTTATTTTTAATTATAATAAAGGGGATATTTCTTATAGACTTATAACTATTACGCTTTTTATAGTACTAAGCTCTCTAAGTTAAAATAATAAGATAAGTATCTTTATTAAAAGTATACTAATCGTAATCCCTAATAATCCGGTAGTATAGACTTTAGTAGTACTAGTAGCGGTCTCTAAGTTTTATAATTAGGGGCTAATTAGGACGCATAGTGCTTATTTTAAAAAGAAATCCTTAGCTTAGGCCTAGGGTAGTCCTCTAATTACGTCCTTAACTAGAGTTTAATAGTCTTTTTTTATAATATATATAATAAGTTTATTTTTAAATCGGTCCGGGACCTTACTAATCTCGTACTAGTTTTTAAACTTTTCTAAGAAGTTTATAATATTATTATTTTTAAAGACTATAGTCCCCTCTTAATTAAGAAATAGTATTTTATAAAACCTTATATTTTTTATTAAATTAGGCTAAGGAATTATAAAGTCCTTAGTTTAAAGTGCGGTTATTTAGATCTAAGTAGTAATAATATTTAAAAAGGTATTAATTAAAGTATTTATCTTAACCTAAGCTATAACTAGCCTTTTTTAATTAAATTAGCGAGTAGATCCGTTACTAAGGGTAGGTTTCTTATTATTAAATAATTTTATAGTTTATAAGTCTTAATAAACTATAAAAGCTAGTTTAATAAACGGTTTATTTAAAATAAAAGGGTTAGGTTTATATAATTAAACGTCTTAAGGGGTGCTAATAGTAGTAAAAGTAACGTATTAATTATTTATATTTATAATCCGAGGTTATTAAAAGTATAGTTTATTAATTTTATTTATAATTTTAATAGTTTTATATTAGTTTATTTATTTTAAATAGAGTTTAGAAAGAGAGGAGAGGAGCCGTCTTAATAGTTAGAGCGTAGCTATTATTTTAATTAGTATAATTTAGGCCGTCCTTTTTAGCCCTTACTAAGCATATAATTAGAGTTTTAATCGGACTTTATATTAGGTTTATAATAATACTAATCGAAATTACTAATAAGTTTAGTTAAAAGTTAGTTTTGCGAGTACCCTTAGTCCGACGTATCCGCACTTTTAAATAGGTTTATTATTAAATCTCTAGGCTATATTAATTAATAAGAAATAGTTTAGTTAAATAACTAGTTATATTTATTAAAGTACTCTATTAGTTCTAATCCTAACTTATCGTTCGTTTTATTATATTATTATAGCGTTCGTATTTAGGCCCGATCCGGTCCTAAGTATTTACGTATATCTCTATTTATTTATTTTGCTCGCTTATTAGGGTTTATTATATCCCCCTCTTATTAAATAAAAAGCCCTTCTTTATATATTTTTATTTTTATATTTTAATTATTTAGTTTTTTTTTTAATTAGAGTCCTATTACTCGTATTTATTTTAATCGTTACGCCGCTTTTTTTTATTTATTTATTTAAATTATCTTTAATCGAGTCGGGCTTTTTTTTACTTATTTTCTTATTTAAAAAGGGAAGGGATTTTTAAAAAAAGAAACTATTAAAAAAGTATAGAGTATAAAGGACTTTTATAGTACGGTACTTAAGAAGAATTACTAATATTTATAAAAGTAATATAAAATACCTCTTTTAATCGGGTTAATACGGTTTTAATTAATAAAGTTATAACTAAAGAAAGAGAGTAGTATTAACTAGATCGGAAGAGTAGAGTTCTTAATTATTTTATATTATTATATTTAAAAATAAATTATTAGAAAGGCTTTAGTTCGATCTTAAAAAAGTATATATATAAATAAAATAAAAATCCGTACTACTGGGCTCTTTTTATTAATCGGGGGCCCTTTTTTTTATATTTTCCTTTAATTAGCTCTCTTATAGGTCCTTATACTTAATTAGCTTTAGAAAAAAGAAATACTAGGACTAATCGCCCTACCCTATTCTAATATTATAATAAATAGCCTTTTAAAAAACCCCCCTAGCTAATTTAACTTAATTAAAACAGAGCTTAACGAAAATATTAAGGACTTTATTAACGTATGAGTCTTATAAACACGAGTTATAAAGAACTTTTTTATTATAATATATAGTTATAATAACGCTACTATTAATTAAATATAAGAAATAAATATTTTAACTAATATATTAGTACTAAATAAATAATAATTAGATCTCTTAAAATAAATTACTTATTTCCTTCTTATTTTAAAAAAGCTAGTTAGTATACTTTTTAATTAGTTTAAACGTTTTAAGTAGATAGTAATACGATTTATTATATAAAATAAACTTCTATTTTAATAGGGGATAAAGACTCGTCCCTAACTTACTTAAATAATTAATAATAAACGCTACTAAATAAACTTAATTAATAAAGTATATAATAAGTCCGGGCATAGGAAATAAGAAGCTATATATTTCTGCTTTATAAAACGATATTATTAACTAAGAATATATACTTAGACCTAGGAACTAATTATAATTTATAAAGCTTATTAAAAAGCTAGATTATAACGCTTCGATAACCTTTATATATTTATAGTTCTAATTTACGAACTTTTTTTTAAAGTCTATTTAAATATTTAGTATATAAGTAAATAAAAAGTCGTTAAGGCGCATTATAAGTTTATAAAATACTTAAAAACGTAAATTATAACGAACGCTATATTAAAAAATATTACGAAGTTTATTTAAAAAAATATTATTTATTATTATAAGATCTATAATACTCTAATTATTAATAGGGGATAAGAGAATATAAGTATTATAATATAGCTTAATTAATAATATAATACTTAGTAAAAAGTTATATTAGCTTATAACCCTCGTACTAACGGGCTCTTTAAAAAAAGTTACTAACCTATTGCGCATATACTTTATATTTAATTAAATTAGAAAAGAAAAACATTAGACCTATACTTACTATAGCCCTTTTTATAAATAAGATAACTATTAGAACATCGTTAGGTTATATACCGTTCTATTTTATTTATAATTATTATATAATAACCCTAATTAAAAAAAGAACGGTAACTTAAAAAGTACTTAATTAAAAAAATATATATACGACGGATTAAAAGGTTTAAGCTTAATTACGAGCTTTTATTTCTTTAATAAATAACTAAAAAACTATAGTTAATAAAATTACTTAATACCGAGCCTAAAACGGTAACTAGTTTAACTCCTCGTACTCCCTTTAATTAATAAAGTTATAAACTAACGATCTAGTTCTTATTTTTAACGTTTAATAAAAGATTAATATATTAATTTTTAAAAAACTCGAGTATTATTAATAAGGACCTTTTTATATTTACTTAGCTACTCCGAACGGATCGTTATTTGTTTTTTTATTCTGCCTTTGCTGGCTGCTCGGGCGGTTCTCGGTATCATTTACACAGTATTAATACACAGTATCAATAGATACTCCCACTGTCTCGATAGACTGAACGGATCGTTATATTAATAAAAAACGCTTATTAATAAACTAATTATAGGGGCTACTTATATTAATAATTAACTTAAGAAGTTCTTAAAATCTCTAGAAGGCCTCTATTTATTATTTAATAAGTCTAATTTTTATAATAACTTTATTTCTAACTTAGCTAACCTTCTATTTTTATAAAATAATATAATTAACGCCGCAATTCTACTTCTTAATTATAATAATAATATAATAAACTTTAAAAATAAAAATACTTAACTACTTACTAAGTAAACCCGATTATAAATAAAAGCCTCTCGAAAAGAGTGAATTACCCCTTATTATTACTAATCCTTAATATAAACTATAAGTTTTTATTTATTAAATATTATTTTATAATAATATTACTAAATCTTACTAATTTTTTAGTTATTTTTTAACTTAGATCTAGGATAAAAATATAAGAGGATAATAAAAAAAAAGAATTTTTTTTAATTATTATAATTAAAAACCCGACGACCTTACTTACTAACTATATAATTATATTAAAAAACCCTACCCCTCTTTTTAAATATTTAAGTATAGTTCCCTATCTAATCGAGCCCGTTTAATATTTACCTTAGCTTATATAACCTCTTATTTTACTTATTTTATTTTAATATATTAATAACTCTTATAAATTATAAATATATAGTTTTTAATAAAGTACGTTAGAGGGGCGTTCTTAAGAATAAAATCGTACTTATCCTCCTTAGTCTTAGTAATATTAATCTAGTTAAAAACTATATAAACTAAAGTTTTAACTCTTTTAATATTAGTTAAGATTAAAAATATTATTTTATTATTACTTATTATATAATAATAATAATAACCTTACTTAGAATTAGCTCCGGACTAACTAATAGCTTACTAGTCGTTACTCTTCTTAAAATAGTATTTCTTACCTTTAAAATATATATAATTACTATATTAATTATTAAAATAATTTAAAAAAGAAATATACTCGAAGTAGGGGACTATCTTTTTAACTAACTCCTTAGTATTAAAACCGATATACTTTTAAAAAAACTACGTATAATAATTATAAAGTATAGTATTCTAAATATTATAAACCTAAATAAGTAAAGAATTAATAATAAGGGTTCGTTTACCTAATTACTAAAATAAAAAGCTAAAATAACTAACGTAATTATAACTAATAAAAACCTAATAGCTCAATAAAAATAATCCGCCTATAATACCCGGATTATAAACGTACTTTTTTATAACGTTCTAATTCGTAATTAACTACTAAAATTACTAAGCTATTTCTTTTTTAATATACTTATTAACTTAAGGATTTATAATATAAAATTTAGTATAAAGCTCTCTAGCTAATTTAAAAAAAGTTAACTAATTAATAATTTTAAGAATTCTTTTTAAAAAAAAAGGTTAGATTAAAACGAGGATTAAAAAAATTAAATAGAGTAGCGCTTATTATAGTCTACTTTTTACTAACCTCTTAGAACTTATAACCCTAAGTTTTTTAAAAATAAACTTTCTTAAGAATAAAAGAAGAATATTACTAAGGCCGGACGTTATAACGAGTAGTTTTAATAATTTAATACGCATTATTAATAGCTAAAGTATTAGATATAATAAGTAAATAAATTATATTATTAAAAAAAAAAGAGATTAAGTAAAAAAAAAAAATTATAATTAAAAAACTATTATTTAAAAAGAAAATAAAAAAAAAATAAAGAAATCGAAAGAGGGCCTCTATATACCCCCCCCTTAGACCCGGGGTATTAAAAAAAAAAGTATTATAAGCCTCTTAGCTAATTAATACTAAATTATAACTACTATATAAAAAAAAAAGGAGTAAATTATAAAATTAGAGCCTTTTTATTATTTATAATATAACGCCTTTTTTTTTAATTAGTAAAGGCCGCCCTTATAATTAGTATAAAAGGGTAGCTTTTTACTTAGCTACTTAACTTTTCTTTTTTCCCTCCTTAACTACTTCTCTATAACTATTACTAATTAAACCTCTTCTAATTTTTATTTTTTAATTTACTATATAAATACTAACCTAGCTATTTATAATAGCCTCTTTACTTCTTATTTCTCTTTTTAAACCGGATAATAAAAAAAATATAGCGTAAATTTAGGGCCCGATTATAATAAAGAACTTTAAAAATAATACTAAATACTAACTAAGAAAATAAAATTTAAATAAATATATTACTTTTAATAAGACTAACCCTAGGACTATAATAAATACTAAGAACTCTTAGTTCGTTAATTTTAATACGAATTACTAATATAAAGTATATACTAACTATTACCTAAACTTAGTACTTAAATAAACTAGTTTTTTTTAAATAATCCTAATCCCTTATAAATTCGACTTTCTTAATTAGCTCAGTATAAGGGACGTACTTCCCTTTTTTAATTAGTACCCCGAGGCTTTTAAAAGTTTAAAAAACTAAAAAACTTAAATAGGTTAGACTTATTATAAAGTAATAAAGATCTTAACTAATTACTATAACCTTTAAAAACGCTTATTATATAAAAATTAAATTTAAAAATACGAGATTAGATTTATAATAAAAGTTATAATATAAAACCTTATTTTAATACGTAATATAGTTATAATTAAAAAGGAATAAGAGAGTACTTTTGAACTAAATAAGACCCCTATTTTAAATCCTTAAACTTAAAAAATTATATAAAAGATTAAGACTTTAGCGTACTTAGTAATCTTCTCTTTTTATATTAACGATCCGGGCTATTTTATAAAAATAATTATTAATTCACGGGATAATATAGTTTATTAATACGATCCGAAATAAGCTCTTAAGTATTTAAAAAAAATATTTATTAATAATATCTAAGTACTAAAAGCCTTTTATAACTAGATTAATACGCCTCTTTATATTTAATAACTAATTAATATAAGCGCTTATATAGTCCCTATAATATAATAACTAAGTAAATAAAAATATAATCTATACGTATTTAAAAAGTTTTATAATACGGTCCGATATAGCTAATTTAATTTAACTTATAATATATATTAAATAATTTATAAATACTTTAAACTATTTAATAATAAGCTCTGCGTAGCTTAGATTTAATAAATTAGTTATAAGTTCTAATATAATAATTATTACTTTTTTAATATAATAAGACTTTTTTTAAAAAGGTTTTTTAAAAAAATAATATATAATTAAGACTTTAAAAATAAACCTTATACTAACTTAAATAACTCTAATTACGCTATAACTAATACCCCTAAAGCGCTAATTCTTTAAAAATCCGGTTCTTACTTACTTAGCCTTAGATTTACTAACTAAGATCTAAGAATTTATAACTTTTATAATTATAATTATTATTTATTTATATATTCTACCTTTGCTAGCTGCTCGGGCGGTTCTCGGTATCATTTATACAGTATTAATACACGGTATTAGTAGATATTTACACTATCTCGCTAGATTATTTTTTTAGATTTTCTAACTTTTTAACTTTCCCTCTTATAAAGTTTATAACTACGGATTATTAATAGTAATATTAGGCGCCCGACGCTACTACTTTATAAGCCTACGTACCTAGTTAAGTTAGTTACTTTTCTAAGTAATAGTAGTTTATAATAATATAGTATTAGAGATACCTTTATTACTATCGTTAAGAATAATACCGACCTTGCTAATATTTTTAACTTTAACTTATATATATATATATTCGTTACCTTGTTACCTTTATTAAAGTTAAAAACGTTACTTCCCTTACTATTTATCGCTATTATGTTATTACTATTACTATTACTATCTAACCGTCTACCTTAAGTATACTTTATTAAAATACTAAGACGCTATTAATAGCTCGTTAACCCTTAGGGCTTTTTCGATAGCTAGAAGTTCGATCCTATAAGTATTATACTAGAGGACCCCGAGCTATAGAGAGACTACCTTAATAAATACTATATTTATAATATTAACTTATAGAAAACAGATAAATATATTATAATAAGCGTCGCCCTTATTAACGCCTTTTTAATATAATAAAATAGTATAAATAAGCTTAGATTTAATAATATAATTAGGAGTTTAGAAAGAGCGTAAGCGAGCGTATTAAATAGGAATATTAGTAAGGAGAGGTTATTATTAAATAAGATAAGGAGAGAAAGTAAGGAGTAGTATTTAGTTATTAAGAAAGTAATTAATATACTATAGTAGCGGGGTTATTAGTATCTTAAGTTTAGTTAGTGTTAATAGTTAGTAACGGCTGCGGCTAGCTATAGTTAGTTATAAAGTTTTATTAAAGTACGTAATAAAAATACTTAATATTAACCCTAATAGACTAGCTTGCCCGTGAAGGCGAAGATGGCCCCTAATAAGGCGGACTAGACCCCAAAGGGTTATAATTATTATATTCTTATTAATCTTATATATTTTAAAAAAATAAATAAAATAGCTAAAAACTTTAAATAAGAACTTATTATTTTTAAAAAGTTATTTTTACTATTTTAATTTTTAGAAATATTAAAAAATACTTAAGAATCTATAATAAATAATAACCCTAATTAAACTCCGTAAATAATTAAATTAATAAAGGCTACTAACTAATATTTAGATATTATTATTAATAACTAACTTATATACTTAATTAATACTCCTAAGACCTATTGAGTTATAAAGTCTTTATTAAATATATTATTACTTAAATTACTACTATATTTTAGCCTAGTTCTTAATAAAGCTAGTCTAAGTAATTAGAGAAATAGCTTTTTAAATACTCTAATGAAGAATAAGAATAGCCCTATTATAAAAACTTTAATTAAAATACTAAAAGTTTAGTTAAAATAAGAGGCTATTAAACGCACGCTCTTTAAATATAATTAAGTTATATAAAAAAATAGCGAATATTAATATTAAAAATTAGCTAAGTTTTATTAAGATCTCTTATAGTATTATAATATATATAAAAATAAAACTAATATTAATAAAAATACGAGGGAATAATAAGTTAATTAATATAATAACCCGATTATAAAAATTATATATATAACTTTAGTTTATACTCCTTAAATATTATTATTAATAAAAAAAGCTAAAGAGAATTAGGTTAATAAAAGTTAAGATTAAAAAATTATTAAAGAGGAATAGGATAAGAACTAAGTAAAATTAGTAAAAAAAGTAATAAAAGTAGAGGAGATAAAAAAAGTAATTATTAAAAAAAAGGGTAAGTAGAGAGCTTAATACGATTAACTATATATAGTAATTAGGACTAATCTAAAATAATTTCTTTTTATAAAAAATTAAAAAAAGAATTAGGGGATAATTAGAATAGGGTAGGGCGATTAGTCTTAGTAGTTCTTTTTTAAAACTAATTAAGTATAGAGATCTATAGGAAAGCTAATTAAAAAAAATTATAAAAAAAAGGGCCCTAATTAGGAAAAGGAGCTTAATAGTGCGGATTTTTATTTTAAAAATATATATACCTTTTTAAAATTAAACTAGAGCTTTTTTAATAATTTATTTTTAAATACGATAATATAAAATAATTAAGAACTCTATCCTTCCGATCTAACTAATATTACCCTCTTCTCTCGGTCGTAACTCTGTTAATTAAGGCCGTATTAACCTAATTAAAAAAAATATCTTATATTACTTTTATAGGTATTAGTAGTTCTTTTAAAGCACCGCACCGCAAGAGTCCCTCATACTCTATACTTTTTTAATATATATACTAAGCGGCTTTTAGAATAAAGAGGGGCTTATTTTACTTTTATAAGACGTTTTAATATAGCTAACGATATAAATAATAAGGATAATATTATATACTTTTATAATTACGTATACTTATAGAAGCTAATAGCTTATTAAAAATTAAAATAAATACTTATAAGCTAAAACGTTAATAAGTTATTAATACGAATACTAAAGGGCTAAGTAAAAGAAGTCTTTATTATTATTAAATTAAGTAAATAAGAATTATTTTATAATAAGCTTAAGAAAGTTAAATAGCTAAAGAATAATAGAACTTTTAAAAAACTTAGGTTTTTAAAAAGATCTTCTAACTAACCTAAAGCGAGCTTATTAATAAATACTAACGAGGGCTACGTAATTATTATATTTATAAAAGGTTAGGACTTAAAAATAAACGTAATCTTTAGTACCCTTATAAGTAGTACTTATCCTCTATTTTAAAGTATAAAAATAGATAGTTATAAAGTAATATATTTAGTTAATAATAAGAGCCTCTTTAAACCCGAGAATTACGTACTCTTTAATAATAATAACTACGTTAAATTAAGGACTATTATACTACTTATTATTATATATAATACTCGTATTATAAAGGGCGTTTTAAATAGCCCTAAAGAGAAGGGAACTTACGACCTAAAGCTTTAGAATATTACCTATATCGAGGGATTTTATATTAATATAGTTTTAAAAACTTTACTAAATAAAAGCGCACTCTAATACTACGGTCTAGATTATACTTTATAATAAGGAACGCTTTAAAAAAGTACTATTAAAAAGTAGCTTATTTAAAAAAATAACCTAGTTTTCTTCGAATATAAGCCCTTCTAATCTTACTTTTTTTTTATAATCCTTAAGCGTATCTTATAGAGCTTAGCTAGTATAATATTACTAATTAGCTAAGGAAAATTCTATTATTCGTATTAATATACCTATAAGAGGTCTAATAATACGCTCTTATAGTACTTTAGAACAGGTTATTTTAAACTTAATACTCTTTATTAATTACTATATAAAACTCGTAGTATATATATTAAACTTTTATTATAAGTTAAGTATAAAATATATATATTATCTAAGGTTAAGTTAATAATCTTTAGAGAACTACCCTTAAAAAGAGCCTTATAGCTATAGTACCGTATATATTAAGATTTATTTTATTTTAAGCTATTTTTTAGTAAATAATAGTATATATTTATAGCTTTTAACGAATATACTAAGTAGCTTAGGGGGTTCCCTTTAAGAACTAAAATAAAAGAGGAAGTGCTTTTTATATTATAGAGCCTCGAGGTAGCGATTTATTATTAAAAAGGGACTCTAATTTACTTTTTTAAAAATAATAATAAGACCGCCTTCTTAATTACTAATATTAAATACGTATATAAAATATAGTATAGTAAACTAGGGATTAGAATAAAGCTTTTACCTCTATATATAAAAGAACCCGTGGGTAATATAAAAAAAGTAAGTTAATTAATAATTACTAAAGCTCGTAAAATACGCCTTTTTATAAACCTCCTTACGAGTTTATAGGATAAAATAATATTAATAATAATCTTTATTTATAATATTACTCTACGGGAGACTAATAACGGAGACTTGCCTATTATAATAAAAATTAATTAGTAAAAGCGGTATTAATATTAATAATAAATAGGTTATTGAGTACGTAATTCTAAATTAGTAACCCCGTATTTCGGTAGTTTTTATATATAAAGCTACTATATATACCCTCTTTATAAAAATTGTAAGAGGGGTATATATTAAAAAGAGTTTAAAATACTTCCCCGCGGATATATAAGATACTTAATTAGATACGTACTAGAAATATATAACTTATATAAGATCTAAGTACTTATACTTAAGTAAGTATTTATTATAAAAAATATTAAGTTTAATAAAGAAGTTTTTTATAATCTTATATACGAGGAGTAAGCTATTATAAGTAAATAAGTAAATTTAGTAGTCTAAGAGTTATAAAAACTCTTTAATATTAATAATAAATTAATTTAAATACTTAGGGAAGTAGATTTAGACTTTAAAAATACTAATACTTAAAATAATTCTATAATCGAGGATAGTATTATTATTAGATTTTTAATTATTTAGGATACTAAGTAATTAATAAGTATATTATAAGGTATAGTTAATAAGATTAGAGAGGTTATTATAGTCTTATTATCGTTATTAACTCCTAAAATAACCCCTTTATATAAGCTTAAGAGTAGGAGTAAAGAAGGGGGTATAATAACTAAGTTATAAACGGCTCTACGTAATTTACGTTCCTCTTTACGAGCGCTTATATATATTATAAAGGTTCTCGAGCTTTTAATTCTTAATAGTTCTTAATAAAATATTAAAGCGTATAGTAAATAAAGTATTAATTATAAAAAAGTAATTCTTAATATTAAAATCGACGTTAATAAAGAAGCCTTATAATAAACTTCTAATATTATATAAAAATAGAGCTTATAAAAACTACTTTATTAAGTACTAAATAAAGCTCTACTAGGTCCTAAATATTTAAACCGGATTTATAAACCTCTATAATACTTTAATAATAATATTTTCGTAACGCTTTTATATTTAAATATAGAAAACGGCGATTATTATAACCGCCGCTAGGACTACTTTTTCTTTACTTTTATACTTAATTAATAAAAAGCTATAAAAAAAGTAGTGCGGGATATATAATACTTTATTAAATAATAAAGAGAGTAGTTTATAAGACTTACTTAGAGCGCTCTAGAAGAGTTTAAAAACCCTAACTTATTAAAATTAACTTCTAAAGCTTATTAAAAAAGTTTAGTAATATTAAATATCTTTTATAATAACTATAAAAGCTATTTAAGAATATTATAAATATAAAAACAAAAAAACTACGAGATATTAGTATATAAAAAGAAGTTAACTATAATTCTAAATAAGAGAGCCCACTTTTATTAAAGTAGGTATATACTTATAAGTATAACGCTAATAACGAGGTTAGCGAGGTAAAAGTATATATATATATAAGGGGGGATATATAACTACTTAACCCCTTATAAAATACGTACGCTTTAACGCTCGCTATAAAGGCTCTTAAGCTTATAATAATAATTACTTAATTCGACCTTAAGGCTAACTAATATAATACTATTAACGTATTCCTTAATACGCTTATTAAGAATAAAAAACTAGTAATTATTAAACTCTTAAAAAGATATAAAGTTATTAATAAAATAAATAAACTTTAACGTGCTCTATATAGCCTCTAAGACTTATTAATTTTATAGTTCTAAACTTTTACTTCTATACTTCGTAATATAAATATAATATATAGTTATAAAGAGATCTATATTTACTAAACTATAAATAGAAAAATAATATTAGTATTTTATATTAACGACTTTATTATTTTATATTATTGAGACGACTAAAAAGCGGCTTAAAAAATCGTTAATAATATAAAAAAATATATTAACTTTAAAAAGAACGGACCGATTAATTCCTTTTTTAGAGTACGGATTTTATAAAACCGTCCTATTTATAAGATTTACTTTATTTACGACGTATATATTAAATAAGTTACTAAGCGCTTAAACTTTATAAATTCACTATATCTAACTACCCTTCTTTTTTAAAAAGAGTTTAGACTAAATAAGGGGTAAGTAATAAAGGAAAAAATAAAAAGCTATTAAAAAAAGGTCGGAAGTATACTTTATATAATTATTATAATTAAACTAAACGTCGCTTTTACTTACTTATAATTATTATAGTTCTTAACTAACCCGAGCGTAACTTATATTAAAGTAATTAACTAATATATCCGGTATTTTTATATAATAAGATATTTTACGCTCTATTATAGTAGCGTACTAAGTACGTAATTATTACTCCTAGCTAGAGATACTAGCTTTATAAATAACGAGGTAATACGACGATTATTTTAGGGTTATATAATATTATTTTTTAATAACTTTATTTAATAAAAATTAGTATACTAAGTAATAGTTATGACGTTAATTACTAAAGCTAAGCTTTTTTATTTTAAAAAAACTATAAAAGAGACTATAGTTCTAAAGTACTTTTTTAAAGATATTATCCTTAACTTAAGAAAAGTATAATTAGTTAATTATAATAATTAATAAACAATTTAGCTTATTATAGAGGAAAAAAAAGAATAGCTACTCGACTTTACTATATTAATATATAGAATATATAGCTAAAATAAAAATATACTAAAAATAGTTTCGAGGTTATTTATATAGTAATAGAAGATATATTAATAAATAGGCTTATTAAAAACCTTTTAGGAGCTAAGTTCGAATATTTTTATATACTTCTTAACCTCTATAATATATAAAGAGTTATTATAAATAGCTAAAGTAGTTTAAAATAATTAATTTAGGCTATGTTTAAAAAAACTTAATACTTAAAAATAGATAATAAACAGAACCTAGAGTACGGCCTAGAGGCTTAAAAATAAATAAAATAGAACTTTTCCTAGCCTAAAGGCCTAAACTTCTAAAATAACCTTACTTTATAAAGTATACGTATATAAAAATAAAACTAGGGCTTATACTTATTATTTAAAATTCTAATTTAAGAAGTACGATATTATTAAAACTATAGCGTTAATAATAAAAAGACTAGTTATGCTTATTAAGAACCGCGCTTTATATATTTTAAAATCCTTAAAATTATAAATAAGGGGGGTAAGAAGTAAAGTAATTATTAAGTTAATAACCTAGAATATAAGAGTAAGTAACGTAATAAGAAGTTAGTTATAAATAATTATAATAAATATAACTAATAATATAAGCATACTTAAGAGAGGGGTTTAAGAGTACGGGGGAAAGAAGTCCTTAGTATAAAAGCTAATATAGTTCTCATATATCTTAGTATTATTATCTATTTAATAAATAATACTACGGAGCTTAGTAATATTTTATTAAAACTATAGTTAAGAATGCGCTTTTTAATAATAAAAAAGGATAATATATTTATAAAAAAGGGAGCGCTACTTATAATAGCCTCGGTAAGGGCCTAGGTTATTAACTATAAGATAATTAGTATATTAATATATTACGTAGCTAAATAGTTATTAAAGTAGTACGTATACTAGCTATTACTTTTTATAAAATAATAACTACTATTTTTATAATTAGTATACTCGAGGGCTACTTAAAAGTAGGGTATATACTAAATTTTCTATTCCTTAAGAGCCTCTCTTTTAAGCTTTTTAAAAACTAAGTATACGTTAAATAAGCTTAGAATAATAAAAAAACTATATTTACCATAGGGAGTACCTTAGCCTCTTAGCGTTCTTTTTTATTTTTTATTACTTTTTTAAAAAGAGCTAGTTTTATATTTTTAAAAATTTAAAATAATATTAAATACGAACTTCTAGGATAATAATATATAATATACCCTTTTTAAAGAGCTCGATTTCTAAACTAAACTTACCCTTATTTTTAAGTTCTAAAAGAGGGATAAGTAAAAGCTTATTAAAACTTTCATTATTATTATTTACTTTATTATTATACTTATTAATATTACTAAAGAGAGCTTCGAACTTAATAAAGTTCTTAGTATTTTAATTAATAGTTTTAATATTCTCTTAGTTAAAAAAAGAGAGCTTAGTAACTAGGCTTTAATAAGTAAGTTAGAAAGCGCGCGGGGGGGTAACGACTTTAAGGGGCTTATTATTATTATTACTTATTTAAACTCTTAATAAACTATATATTCCGTATATAAAATATATTATAAAAATTATATAAAACTTATTATTATTTCTAAATATATTAAATACTTATATTTAGAATAAAATTAGTAAATAATTTAATAATATAAGCGCGCGTAATAAACGAGGGTACTTATAGTAATTATAAAAAGTTAAAAAGAGGAAGAAAAATAATAGCTAGGTAACGCTACGAGAATTTAAATATACGTAAGGCGGCTAAGTAGCCTTGCCCTTAGTAATTTATATACTAAAAATAGTAGGATATACGCTATTCTAAGTTAAGATTCTATTTACTTTAAATAAAGGGATATATTTATAATAAACGTAGTTTAAAAAACGCGTATCCCTTGTGCTTATTTTTCCTTTATTTATATTTAACTAAATCGGGCCTTTATAAGAGCATTTAGAGATCTTATTTTAAGTATAATAACTCCCTAGTAGTAGTAATTAGGGGGTATATTACGTAATCCGTATCTTATAAAGTGCTTATTACGTACTAAATTACGTATTTATCTTAGATACTGTATATATAGACCTTTTCTTTTTATCTATTTCTACTTAGATAGTTAAGCCACTTTTACCACACTCCGTATGCCCATTGCTGCGTGCCATAACTCGTAACATTTAAAGAGGCTTCTGCTGCCTTTCAATCATCTAACAGAGTGTAACTATCAGGATCACGACGTACAGAAACTCGAACGAGCTGAAAGAGTTAACCCTAGTCAGTCACCTTCACACTCTGCCATCGACAGCGAAACCTACCCAAGAGCGGGCCTCAGAGCTGGTTCTAGCGACTGATTCAGACCTATCCCAATCTCCAGTCGCCTCCGTTAGCAGAGTGCCGAGAAGAGAGAGATTGAGAGCCAGACCTAAGCGAAATTGTCTCTTGAGACCATGCTCTTGTGCTTGCCACCGCACGAACAGGACAACACATCGATTCTGGGCTCTAGAGTATACCCCCTGGGGGACTTTCCAGCAGAGCTGCGACCTGGAGACCTGCAACACAACAAAATACGGAGCTTCAGTGAGGCTTGCGTTCTCGCAGTTTGGCATTAGATGGGCAGCAATGCTTGAGGTTTATGCTATCACATCCGCGGGCAGGTTCTCGTTTCGTCCGAACCTCGAAGTGGAGCAAATCGTGCCGTACACGTCTCCAGGTTTCGAGATTATATGGAGGTGCGAGACGTACAGCATTGGATTCGAAGAGGCTAGCGAAAGTCTGAGACAGCTCTACAGAGCAGACCCGCAAGGTTTCAGACGCCATGTGAATCCAGGTGGGAAATCTTATATCGAGGTAGGTTTGCTAGAACTTAAGTTACGGCCATATCCTGACAAATGATGGCGATAGGAGGTTCTGAGGTATCCGTGGGCGATGGGAACACACCAGACTCAATGGAAACTACTAAGACTCTTCATGCAAGAATTTGAGATGAAGAAGGGGACTGACAGTGCAGCGTGAGTGAAACTCACAGACTGGAAGCATGAGAAATGGCTAAAATCAATGGTTCGTCATTACAGATTTCTTGTGCGATGCGCGAAGTGGATTGGCGAAGGCCCCCAATTGTACTTGTTAGAAATTCTTCTCGATCTGGGTTACGACATTTCTGGAGTTGTTGGGGATTTCCAAGACTGGCCGGCGCTATCATTACCAAACTGGATTTCAGAAGGACGTGTTCCTGACCCATTCTTCATCGAATACTTCCAAATTGTGTGCGAATACAACCAAGGTAAGCTCAAAAACCAGCTTACTTAGATTCTCTGAGGAGAAGAAAGAACAATGACGTTCGATGGGTCCTAACATATGATACGTAGGATTCGCTGGAATGACACCCCTCCATGAAGCTGTTCTACTTGGGTCGACGCAAACAGTAGCCAAGTGGATCTCTAAGTCCAAAAAAGATGAGAAGAATAGCCTCGGGCAGACACCCCTTCACCTGGCTGTTTTGGACCCTGACACCTTGAAAGCATTCATCAAGTCGGGACATGACGTCAACATGACTGACATCCATGGCATCACACCTCTAATGTACGCTGCTGCGGAAAATCAAGAAGAGTCCGTCGCCCTGCTTATTGAAGCAGGAGCCGACATCGAAGCAGTCGACACCGAGTATCGCAATTTCCTACACTTCGCCGCCGTCCGTCATCATTGGATGCTGATCTTCAAATTCCTTGTTCGACTGGAGGACGTCGCCGATACAAGAATTATCGAGAGTTGGGCGGCAGACGCAGTCTTATTGTACCATGTTTCGTACCCTAACAAGTATGAAAAACGCGAAATTTCTCTTCATCAGCTCTTGATGAAGTGTAGTACGGCCAACTTCACTTTCGATGATACGACTTCAGGAACTAAAAATAATTGTCTCCTACATTATGACACCAGCGTCACTGATCTCGAAACTTTACTGCAAAATGGTTTTAAGCTATTCAATCACATGAACAGCATGGGCCAAACTCCTCTGATGATCGCCGCTAAGTTCAGTAAACCTGACTTGGTCAAAAAGCTGGCTGAAGTTGGAGCTGACATCAACCTCAAAGATCTACATCATCGAACGGCACTACACTTCGCTCTTGTTCAGGTGCAAAACAGCAAAAGGCACGGCTTCTGGACCGCTATGGAGACTGTGCGAATACTACTAGCCCACGGCGCGAGTGTCTTCACCAAAGATGGCTGCAGATGCCCCTGCTCATCCCTTGGCCGACTCTCGGCTGTTGACTTGCTGAGTTCTTCCAGCTTTTGGTGGCAAAGAACCTGGGGCAAATCTCCAATCGCGGCAATGGAGCTTTTATGTCTCGTATTGGAATACAGAGGAGTGCAAGAAGGCAAAGACTTGCTGCTCTCTTTCCTTCGGTGGGAGCAGCATGAGGAGCTTGGAATGTCCCATCTTTGCTTCCAGCGTCATCCAGCGGATGGCCACTATGGCTTCATTGATTCATCTCGACCACTCCATCTACAGGATGAAGAGATCGACGCTATACTCGACGAAGAATCAGAATTCCTTGACATTCTGGAAAATGAGATGGAAGATCTAAGTGCCAAAGACTTTGAGCACTTGCTCAACGACTGGTTCAATCAGATGAAGAGCAGACTTGACAGACTGGTTGAGCAGGAAAGCAGATCAGACAAGAAATGTGTGAAAGGGAAGGAGGAAGCCAAGGTATGATGGAAATCTACCCCAATGTGCCATTGTTTACCAATATTCATGTTTATCGAACAGCATGGCCACCAAGTAGATTACAAACGCGATTGCTTCTACCACATCACTGTGGTAGCCGCAGATTGGCCGGACCCTACAAGCGCATTCAGAGATGCTTTGGCTATATACATCGCTTGGATCGAGCACGAATACAATCATGGAGCCACTGCACGCTTGATTGGACCATTTCACAAGGATTGGTACTCTACTAGGACCTCAATGGTTCACAAGTTTATCGAAGTCTTCGGCATACCGAGAGCAGAGATTGCATACGCGTTGAGACGCTCGGACGCAATTATTGAGGAAGAAAGGTATGGGCATGTCGATGTTGAGCTGATTATAGAACACTTTCTTCGGTCTGCTTCAAAGTCCTAATGGATTGATGATCGTCTCGGAAGGCAACATAAATTCTCACCCTACGAGCTAGCAAAAGTAATTCCATCTGAGAGTATCAATTTGAATAATTTTCTTCCGTAGTCTCTTTTGTAAAATCCGTAATTTTGAAAAAGAAAAAAAAAAAAAAAGAGTTGTTTGGGTCGAAGAAGATCTGGACTGTACTCTGGGCGGGTACCATATCGCAGCAATACTCATATCCTTCACGGCCATCGTCAACTGCAGAATTGAAGACTGATTTGATGACTGCAGCTATCTTGGCGATACCATGTTGTGTAAAACCGTTCAGCAAGAGAGTGTAGCCACACATGATTTGTCGAACTCTAATAGCGTGGTTGGCCTCCCGCAATTACCTTGCTGCTGCATCAAGGCTGCGCTGACATTTTCATCTGGCTCTTTCACTGGCTGTCGTGAGATTACCCCGCTTCAACCATTCCGAGGAGGTGTCTGCTGTTTACTACATATATCTCGTTCACACTTCTCGCTCAGAACATTTTCATCCCCCAAATTTCACCGCTCCGTTATGGCTTAGAAGAAACACCCTACATCGGCCAGTCGTCCAGCAATTGAACCTCCCTCCAGCCCACTCCAGCAGCCATTCATGATCTGAGCAATTTTAACCATGGCAAGTTGGTTGGAAGTCAGAAAGCGAGCGACGGCACCATCATCAGCAGCAAGATGCCGGTTTGATCTCAAAGGATGTTGTCGCTCAGGGTCTGACTGCCCATTCGTCCATGAAGGGCCCAGAAAGTCGCCTGCATCCGGAAAGGCCGATGCGGTCCTATCGCCAGTGATCTGCAAGTTCTTTGCAAAGGGCTTCTGCTCCAGAGGCGATGAATGCGCCTTCCCTCACATCTATCAAACCGTGCCGTCTGGCCCATCTCACAAGTCCGCGCTGAGAGGCGTGGAGCCCACTGGATCAGCAGCGGAAGACTCCCGCCCCAAGATCCCCTGCGTCTTCTTTGCAAAGGGAAATTGTAGAAGTGGCGTCAAGTGCGCATTTTCTCACGATAATGTCCCAAGAGAAGCAGCATCAGCAGCAAGTGAAGTTGCGGTATGTGGAACCTTAGACTCATCAAGCGGCCGAAGATGGGTGCTGATTTCCTGCTTCTAGCTGCCCGAACCGCAAGAGAAGTGCACACGTGAGCTACTAGGTGCCTGGGTAAACTTTGGCCCAGGCGCATCTGTCGAGAAGCTATCGCTCTTCTCCGACTTTTCTTCCGCCAGCATTCTCAACCTACCCGCTCAAAGCGATGTTGCAGCAGTATCGCGACTCCTGAGTCGATTAGGGTTCGACGTTCCAAGTCTCGCCATTCGCGCAAGACCTCAAGGCATAGGGGGCTTGATGTGTGCTATCATCCGGGCAGAAGACCCTGACTTTGCACAATCACTCTACGAAAAGTTCAAGAATCCTAAGATCGAAGAAATATCTGGAATACCAGGATTGAAGGTCGAAGTGCACAAGCCTCTCAATCTTTATACAAACAAGGGGTTCACCCACAGGGTAAATCGCAAGAAAGTCATCTGCTCCTGGCACAAACCAAAGCAACTGGCTTGCTTGACCTTTGGTTCCGAGTCTGCAGAGAGTGAAGTCCGCAGTAAATTTGGAGTTGGAATATTTACTGTGCTGGGAGCGAAGGTTTCTTGTGCACCAAGGTCGAACGCGCTACATCACCGACAGGGGAGCAACTTGGGAGTGCCATACTCAGCCAATTCGTTACCGAAGTTGAGACTATACGTTCCACCACAAGCTACGAAGGACGACATTCTCAGCATGATTCCTCAGAGACAGCGACCCACAAGTGTAAAACTTGAGGGACTGCAGGACCTGGACAATACCAAGAGCGAGGTCGACTTGGTTGAAGCTCTACTCGTGGGCATTGGACCATTGGAGACGAGACTCACAGCGGATGCAGACTCCGTTGGCAAACGAGTCAAGGCGATGGCTCGTTTCTCGGACGAGGCAGACGCTATGACTGCGGTTAGGTTGCTTAACTCTAAGCCCTTGCCATTCAACAAGGACGACAGACTCAGCATCAGTAGAGTTCATTCTGCAACCTACAAGATCGCGGATCATATCTTCAGCGCGATTCTTCTAGATTTCGAGAAAACTGCTCAGACTTTCCGCTCGATAAGAGTCAACTTCAAAATATTTCCACCGGCAAATGGCTACGTCACACTGAGACTCGAGAGTGAAAGGGGAGTTGATCTCGCGGCAGCTGAGACTCACATAGACAAGCTACTCGAAGGACGCTTAGTATACGATGCTGGAGGCAAGAAGCCCCTCTGGAGTCCATTTTTCAATAATAAATCACTGGCGAATCGACGGCTTCGACCCATCGAGGGACAGCATAAAGTGGCGTTTCAGTGCGCTCCGTCCAAAGCCGAGATCCATGTCTTCGGCTCGCTCGAAGCCTCGCAGAGAGCTTGCGATGCATTGCTACAGTCTTTCAGCGACAACCCTTCCACAATCCACTATGTACCGTTAACCTCTGAGAGTCTGCACTGGGCCATCAGGGGAGGATTCAAGGCTATCTGCGAAATCCTGGGTGAGGAAGCTGTATCCCTCAACATTCTTGAGACACCCAAAAGATTGGAGATCATCGGTCCGCGAGCTTCTTTTGACACGGCTATGGATATCTTGGCCAAAGGACGTTTACCTCAGGAGCATGAGACAACCGCAGTAGCAGAGGAATGCTGCCCGGTTTGTTGGACAACGGCTGAGACCCCACTGAAAGTCAAATGTGGACATGTGTACTGCCGTGACTGTTTCGAAAACTTCTGCCAATCGACCGTTGGTAACGGAGAATCGGGCATCCGCTGTCTGGCCGACGAGGGCGCTTGTAATGCCTTGTTCTCACTCCAGGAGCTTCAAGACTCCCTGTCATCAGTCACCTTCGAAGAGCTTCTTGCTTCCGCGGTGACGAGTCATGTCAAAAGTCGCCCGGATGAGTTTCGCTGGTGTCCAACCCCAGACTGCCAAGCCATATACAGACCGACATTGCAAGGACCGCCAAAAGTCTTCAGCTGCCGAGGGTGCTCAAAGACCATTTGCGCATCATGTAACGTCGACCACCGCGGCAAGACCTGTGCCGAACACAAATACGTCACATCAGGAGCAGCGGCAGATGCTGACAGGAAGTTCGACAAAGTCAAGAAGAAGCTAGGAATAAAAGATTGTCCTAGATGCAAAACTTCGATTCAAAAGTCGGACGGCTGCAACCACATGACTTGCAGCGCTTGCAAAGCACACATCTGCTGGGTTTGTCTGGAGGCTTTCAATGATTCGAAGCCTTGCTATGATCACATGAACAGAGCACATGGAGGAATCTTCCCAGATGATGCGCTATACGAAGCATGAAATCGAGACGAGAAGGGAGGCCTCAGACCAAAAGCGAATTGAGTAATTTGTCGCGTACACGGAAAATTTTCTTCACGAATATGTCAAGCATTTGAGATGGAATTACTGCCATAGATTGTCCTTTTCCGTGTTGGTAATCTAGCCTTTTCCTATCCAAGACAGGATGAAATCACTACAGTGACTTATTCGTTTTGAATAGGCTTTTACAACAGGAACTCACGTCATTGAGCACGTCAAGCAAGACCAAAAACGTGCCAAGAATCGCTTTGTGTATTGATATTTTCTAGCCTCACTATTGCTCACTTCTCAGGTAAACATGTAGTTCGTGAGGTCCTTGTCGAACGTCCACGGAGCATTTAGCAGACGGGGACGTTGATGACCTGGCCGACCTGGAGGCTCTCGGGAACGACACCGGGGTTGGCACCAGTCAGGGAGTCGGTGGTGATGCCGAGGCTCTGGGCGACAACGAAGAAGGTGTCACCAGACTTGATGGTATAGGTGGCAGCGCCGCCAGTGACGCAGGTAGCGGTGCCGGCAGGCTTAATGCAGGAGGTGTTGTCGGGCACGCAGACGTCGACGGGGACGAGGAGGACCTGGCCAGCGTAGATGACGTTGGGGTCGGCGAGCTTGTTCTGCCACGCGATGTCGCAGATACCAGAGTTGTAGCGCTGGGCGATGATGGTCAAGGTCTGGCCGGCCTTGACGGTGGTCTTGTGGAAGTTGCCGAGCTTGCCGCAGGTAGCGGAGGGAGCGGCGGCGGCGGTGGTGGAGGTGGCGGTCTACGAGGTTGTGTTAGCGCTGGCTTCTTCAAGTCAAGCCTAGCTCGGCAGGTCACTTACGGGAAGAGCAGCAGCGAAGCTTGCAGCAGCGGCGATGACGGTGAAGATGGAGAACTGCATTTTGGCGGTTGGAGGTGATTAGGTAAGAGATTATTGGTGATTATTCGTGTTGAAAAGAATGGACAGACTTAGAAAGTCAAAGTGGTAGGCAGGCTTGTGAAAGAGTGACAGAGTGGGTTGGTGAGAGCAGGACAGAGCAGACAAACGGGAAGCGATGATCACGGCCTAAATACAAGTTCACCTAAAGCACTGGGGCAGAATACGAACGGTTGCACGGTTGACGAATAACACCCGAAAATGCCAAGTCCCAACCAGATGGCACGAACACAGAGATGGTTTCATCAATTAAGATTTCTCACTATTCGCCGGTTCCCGAGTTCATCGCATGTAGGAAATGAGCTTCATTCTCACTTGTGGGGGCCATTGTCCTGTGGCTAATCACCGCGAACCTTAGCTTGGGGAATTGGCTTTTGACTTGACTGAACTCTGACTCTCAAAGCCTTACCCCTGTAAGGCGGACTGAACATGTGCACCCAGCGAGTCATTCGTCACGATGTGAGAAAGTTAATTATACAACATTGTGATTATGAGCTTCAATCTGTATTTGATTTCAATGCTGAGAAACGACTGTATCACCACTGAATCGACCATTTGTCTATCCTACCGCGCATCAATGGATGTGGAAAATATGTTGCTGATCGACTGAATGGTTGAAGCTATTATATGGACACAATATCTCGGACTTTGTAAGCGGCGCGGGTGGCTCGACTTGCCACGTTGTTCATCCCCACGCCGACCCACTGCGTTGTTGGAATTATTAGCGAGTACAAGAGTCTTCTTCTAGCAGGGGCCACATCATATTGATTTGCTACACGGTTTGTCCGGCTTGCTTGAGATGAACGGGCTGACGACCTTGCTTCATTGAGTCCCTGACTCGGCGGCAAAAGGCTTGTTCTTTCCCGCGCGCGCCAGGACTGTGAGTGTGAGCACTAGTCGCCTCGAGCGGTGACCGGAGTTTGACGAGAGTAGGTGCGTTGCGAACAGTCGACTTGCGAGCTGTTACAAATTCAACCCGGCTGGAATTACAGCCGGCTCGGTTCTCACAGAGCAAGGCCTAGTAGTCTTAAACTTCATGTCACTGTCCGCGCGGCGCGCGGTGCGGGCCCCGGTCAATATTATTCGGCGCTAGCTCCCATTTTGCCTGAAGAATCGGTGGCTTTATTGCTCCTGATAGTGGAGAGGAAGACGAGGCGAGCTTGGGGCACGACTTTGAATTTCTGCCCTGGGCATCTAACCGGCAGAAAGACGGCTTCTTTCTCTCCCAGCCTAAAAGAACAAAGTTGGACGGCAACGCCGATGTCGCGCAACTGCTCATGCGTCTCGAGATGAGAATTGGGTTAGCAGAGCGACTGGACAACGCAACGAAGGGTGCAAAGCTGGCAACTCTCCAAGGTAATAACCATTGCCGGGATCTGGCAGACGATGGCGCTTAGAGGATGTCGGATTGGAAGTCCAATTCGACCTCGGCATACGGCCGAGGCTACGCAGGGGCCAATGAGGGGCCCTATTTACGATTACCGCAAACTACCTAACCTACAGTTTAAACCTCCTTTTTATACCCCACGCAGTAATATAAATTTATAATTAATTAGCCTACTTTATTAACCTATAGTTCGAACTAATTAACTACTATTTTTATAATAGGGATATTAATACTAATTAGTAATTAACTTTTATTATTATAAATTAGTAAAGTATTTTATATAAAAAAAACGACCTTTTTGAACGGAACGTAATAAGAGAATCGTACTACTTAACCTTATAAAAAGTAAGTAATAAAATACGGAATTTTTATAATAGAACGAAGTAAAGAAATTATAGCCCTTAATTATTTATAAAAAGCTAACGTCTATTATATTAAAATAACCCCTAATAATTAATAAAAATATTAAAGCGACCGAGTTACTGTTATTAACCTTATACTATCTTTTTTTATTAATTAACTTACCCACGGCCGGCCCGCGATTAGAAATTAATTAAATTAATGAATTAATTAATTAGTAAAAGGGAGTACTTATATAACTACCTACTTAATTAATTAGCGCAATAAATAAGCTTAAAAAGTATAGTATAAAAAGTACTACGTAATTAAAAAAAGGGATTTTTAAGTATAGTATACTTAGAAGGTATAATAAGAGATATAAGGATTATAAAACTAAGAGATCTATAGTATATAAAAGAACTACCCCCGAGGGGTTTACAAATACGACCTCGAAGACCTAAATAATCTCCTCGTAACCTTCTTAACTATTCTCTAGATATTACTTAAGAATATAATATAGAAAATAGTATAATAAAGATGGAGGAGATTTAGAGATTATAATAGCTATAATTTATATATTATAAGTATTAAAAAGTAGCTTAATAAGGAGGTTATTATCTTTAAAAAGACCCTCCCGCGGCCTCTTATTAAAATTACGATTATTATAGTAAAAAAAGAACTTTTTAAAAAACAATTAAGAAGCTCCTTTTTATATTACTAGCTCTTAGTATAAAACTACTAGTTTTAAAAAAGTAAGAAGTTAATTAATAACTAGTAGTAATTTATTTAATAAACGCATACGCTTCTTAAGTTTTAATTTAAAAAAGAACGCTATATGATTAAAACGTTATTAAGCTATTTATAAATTTATTCCTAACGTTAATTAACTAAGTAATTAAAAAAAAACTATTAAAATAGTATCTAATTAAGAAAACTAAGAATAAATAATAACGAGGCTTAGTACGAAGAGATAAGAAGAAGTAAAAAGGTCCTAGACTTTAATAAATTTAGTAATTAATAATAATATACTATTACCGAGGCTAATAAATAGCTTTAGAACGACCTTAGTAAAATTAAATATACTAGTTATTATAAATTAAAGTACGAGTTAGAGGATAATAAGGAGCGAGTTAGTTTATAGTTAGAAGAGAGAAATCCTTATACTATATAAATAAATAGAAATTAAACTAGAATATTAAAAAAAGTAAATATATAGAGATTTTAATAACCTTAATAATAAGTAAATTAATATAATATTAGTTTATTTTATAAAAATTTACGTTTAAAAGGGGCTCGAGGGGTAACTCCTATTTTATAAAATTATTAATAACCTAAGTAATTAAAAAGATAAGTAGTTTATAAGTACTAATCGGAACGTAATAAAGAGAGTTATTAGATTCTTTTATTATTAAAGTATTTTTTTAACTTAGGTAGTAGGATAAAGAGCTTATAAGACGCTCGTTATAATAGTTATTATTAATAAATTTATATTATAAAAATAAATTAAGTTAACTAAGTAATAATAAATACGACGACTTTAATAAAAAAGTAAATTAACTATAATCTTTATTAAAAATTATTAATAATAATATATTAGTACTTATTATAATAAGGGTTATAGAGATTATATAAAAAGAGCGGCTATTAGCGATCTTATTAATCTTAGTAACAAGCTTAGTAACGTTACTAATATATAACTTACTACTTATTAACTAAAGAAGTATATAATTAATTACGTAGAGTTAATATAACTATTTTAATACGTAAGAAATACGTAAAGAGACCGACCTAACGGTCGTTATTATAAAGTAATTTATCCATTGCAGCTAACCATTACGGCCGACCTCTACTATCGACCTTTCCGGCCGGCGCCGCCGCGTAAAGGGTAGCTTACCCATCCCGAATTAAATAGCGGTTTTCGTATCAAAATTACTATATTACGTTAAGCGCGTACTTAGGATATATTACGCGTATTATATAGTTAAAAAGTGTACTATATTGTATAATTTCCCTTAAAAGCGTGATCCCGTTAAGGTCGATCTTTTGTGCTTATAAAGCCGGAAAAAAAAAACCACTACATAAAGTAATTTATTAACCTTATAAAAATCTTCCCTAAGGAGAAATTATACTTAGGAAAGAAATATAAGGTTTTATAAAAAACCCTTATAATATTCTATAATTATTATAAAAAAGTTAAAATCTAAAAATAATAATATTACTTAGTAATTAATATTATACTAATTAATAAGGCTACGGATTATTATTATTAAGTAGTATATATTATTAATTAAACTAACTTCTTAAGTATAATTAACGTAATTCGAAATCGTTTCGAGACTTAAAATAGGAATCTAGAGCTCCTATCCAAGCTAAGGGTACTATTATTTAAGTTTATAACTATAATAAAAAAAAAAAGTCGAGGCTAAAAGTCCTTAAGGAACTTATTGATCGTATTAATAAACTAATAAAGATATAATTAAATAAGAGAACGAATGAGTAAAAAGTAAAATATTTTTATATTATTATATAGAGAGTTTTAAAAATAAGGGTAACTCTATATTAACTCCCTAAATAATACGAGACCCTTTGCTCGAGGCTAAGGTCTAGCTTTAATATTAAAGCTAAAATACCCCGCTAAATATACTTATAATTATACAATAGCCCTTATTAATAATACTAAATCGACTATATATATAAAAATAAAAAGAGAGATACTAAGTATAATAACCGCTAGGCTAAAAAAATAAACTCCTTAGCTAGTTATTAATTAAATTTAAAATAGAAATAATAAAAAGAGAAGTATTTTATATATAAAAAGGACGGCTATTAGTTAAGTAATTACTCTCAAAAAAACGTACTAAATCGTATAAGTAGTATAGAAAATCGAGATTAGTAAATAGTAAAACTAGCCCTTAGTAATTTAACTAATTCCTTATCATATATAAGGGTAGATCTAGAGGTATAGAACTTAGTAAAGGCGTAATTAGTAGCCTAAAGGATCTATATATAATAAGAAATTCGGAAGATAAAGAAGATCTTACCCCTTATACTAATAAATTAGATTTTAATAAAATCAATAAGATTAACTACTCCTTTTTTACCCTATTAGCCTCTAGAGGATATACGAGGCTAAATAAATAGAAAGTAATAAAGCTCTTAATAAGTAGACTTTTATATATAAATAATAAGGGAAGATCCTTTAGATAATAAATATAAATAAGTAAACGAATCTAATAGTATTAAATTCTATTTTATTAACGTTTAAAAATAAATATAATACCGATCGAATTTAGAAATAGTTAAAAAGGTCCTTTTATACCCCCTAATTACTTAAATACTAAGCTTATATAAATATTTTATATTAATAAACGATACGGCCTAGATATTTTCTAGGGAATTATCCCGAATATAGGGGTATTATAATAGTTAACTAGAGGGAAGGGGTAATTCTACGTACTTTAAAAAATATCCTTAGTTATATTAAATACGTTAATAATAAGTATTATAAAAATTAGCTTTAGCCTAAGTAAAAGAATATACGCCCTAAGTATAATAAAAGTTAATATATACTTAGGTACGATAGTCTTTTATATTCTACCCGTTAATATACTATTTTTATTATATTTAAAAAATATAAACTAATCAAGTATTATATTTAATAATACAAGGAATAAGTTATTAAATAGTAAGTAATTTATACTTATTAAAAAGTAATGGGGGTATACGTTTATAAAGCTCGAATTAGACGTTAAATTTATTAATTATTTTATAAAGGGCGAGCTTAAGTAATTATATAAGCGTTTTAGCTACATATTAATTATAAGGCTATATAACCTTTTTAAGTAATTAGAGAACGATATAAAAATAGGAGCTCTAGAGTACTTAATAAAAGTATATTATTAATATTTAATAAACGCCTAGAGCCTGCGCAAATTTAAGTTTAAATTATATAATAAGCTTAATTTTAATTCGGAGATTATTATTAATATTTTTTTATTTAAATAATTACTTAGTATTATATATTATTAATAAGGCTATATAATTCTAAAGAAGTTAATTCCTTAAGGATTTATTTACTAAGATAATTTAGTTAATACTTAAAAGAGTATAGATTAATATATACTAGGGGCTACTAAATAAGATTAGGACTAATATAAGTACTAGTTTTAAGTTAGCGAAGTTTAGAAATAATATTATTATATATAGTATATAACTAAAAATCGTACTTATTAAGGTATATTATAGTATTAATAAAGTAAAAAGAGCTTATTAATAATTAAAAAGAGCGTTTAAGATTATTTATAATAAGTACTCCGATACTATAGATAAAGAGTATTTTTAAATAGTATTTAAGTATTATAATAATATTATAGGCCTAAAGAGACTAGTTCTAACGCTTTTTATATTTAGAGTATACTTAAAGATGATAATAGCCTCGTTATTATTACTAAATATAGCCTAGCGAGCTTAAGTAATTAATAAAATAATAAAAATATTTCAAAAAACGAATATAAAGTGCTAAATTAATAAAGCTATTACTACTTATAATAGGCTAAATATAAGCCCTAATTTTAATATATTATTAAATTCGAGCGTTAGGGTTTAAAAAGAAATTACTTAATAATGATTAAGCTTATATAAATTAATCTTAGTTAACGAACGTTTATATATCGTTACTAAAGATCGAGACTAATTACTAGAAATATTAATTATAGTAATACGACCGTATTATACTAATCTTAATAAGAAGATATTAGCTTAATAAAAAGAAAAAGAGCTAGGGGAATCCCTTTAATAATATAAAAAGGAGTAAGAGATTATTTTTAATAAAATTATTATAATAGAATAAACTAACGATAATAATAAGAAAAAAATAATACTTATATTACTAAGATATATAAAAAAACCTAAATAAAGGGTACTACTTTAGAAATTTATTACTAATAACGTTATAATTAATATTTTTTTTATTTATATATCCTACCTTTACTAGTTACTCGAGCGGTTCTTAGTATTATTTATATAGTATTAATATACAGTATTAATAAATACTTATACCATCTTATTAAACTATTTTTTTAAATTTTCTAACTTTTTAACTTTCCTTCTTATAAAGTTTATAACTACGGATTATTAATAGTAATATTAGGCGCCCAACGCTACTACTTTATAACCCCGCGTACTTAGCTAAGTTAGTTACCTTTTTAAATAATAGTAGCTTATAATAGTATAGTATCGGAGATACCCTCGTTACCGTTATTAAAAATAATACCGACCTTATTAATATACACTTTTAACTTTAACTTATATATATATATATATATATATATATATATATTCGTTATTTCGTTTCCTTTATTAAAGTTAAAAACGCTTCTCTTACCGTTTATTATTATTATATTATTACTATTATACTATTATTATTATTATTACTATTTAACCGTTTATCTTAAGTATACTTTATTAAAATACTAAGACGCTATTAATAACTCGTTAACCCTTAGGGCTTCTTTAATTACTAGAAGTTTAATTTTATAAGTATTATACTAGAGAACCCCGAGCTATAAAAAAACTACCTTAATAAATACTATATTTATAATATTAACTTATAAAAAACAAATAGATATATTATAATAAGCGTCGCTCTTATTAATGCCTTTTTAATATAATAGAGTAGTATAAATAAGCCTAGACTTAATAATATAATTAGGAGCTTAGAAAAGGCGTAGGTAAGCGTATTAAATAGGAATATTAGTAAAGAGAGGTTATTATTAAATAAAATAAGGGGAGAAAGTAAGGGGTAGTATTTAGTTATTAAAAAGGTAATTAATATATTATAGTAGCGGGGTTATTAGTATCTTAAGTTTAGTTAGTATTAATAGTTAGTAATAACTATAGCCGGCTATAGTTAGTTATAAAGTTTTATTAAAGTACGTAATAAAAATACTCGATATTAACCCTAATAGACCAGCTTGTTTATAAAGGCGAAGATGGCCCTTAATAAGGCGGACCAGACCCCAAAGGGGTTATAATTAATATATTTATATAGTAAAAGAAAGGGCTAATTTCGTATTCATAACTTAATTATAAAAAGATAGTATAATTATAATAGCTAGGAGACCCTTTTAAAAATTAGACCTAGTAGAGGTAAATATATAATATAATCGAGGGGTTTATTAATTTATCTTTTACAATCTAATTAAATACGTAAATTTATATATTTTTAAATTACGTATAGTTCGAAAGATAAAAGGGAAGGGTACCCTATAGTTATATAAGAAATCGAGGTACGTTATATAAAGGTATAGCGATATCGAGAAGGCGACGCTACTTACTTAGTTACTTACGGTTTAATACTATAATTAGCGCCTTATAATAATATTAATAATATTACTATAGTAAAGAGGGTACTAGACCTAGAGTTATAATGTTATATAAGTATATACCTAATTAGTAACTAGGCTTATAAAGAAGATTCTCGCTTACTTTTTAAAAAAAATAACTAATAAGTACTTAAAAAGTACGATTATTAAAGTACTTAAGTTATAATATAGCTTCGTAAAATCGGGTACTTATTAGTAAGTAATATACTACGACTTTTATATTAACTAATTATTAATAATTACGTTAATATACGATCCTTATTTCCTAATCTTAGTATACGTAAGTAACCCCTTTAGTATTATAAGGATATAAATAAATAATACCCTAGGTTTATTAAATATTAAGTTTATAAAAAAAGAGAATAAAGAGCTCTATGAGGCTAAATTTATAGCTAAACTAAAAGAGATCCTTATACTAGAGTCCTTATTAGCGTTTAATAAAGGGATTTTAATAATTAAAAATATAATAGATTTAGGATGTGCCCGGTAATAAGTCGCTAATAACTTAGCGACCGGCGCACGGACCGCGTTATAAAAGAACTTTTTATAATATAAAGTTTATAAAAAGGACTCTATAAGCTTTAATTTTATAATATACCTATACTTATATTATAGCCTCGCTAATTAAGTACTTATAGCTTAATTCTTTATAATTCTAAAGCTTTTACTTTTATAAAATAACTAATATAAATAATAATAAATTATAAAAATAAACGAAACGTTAATAAATTAACGCTTAGTTATTAGTAAAAGGCCGCTAGTATTAACGAGCTATAACTATCCGGAGTTAACTACTCGACCCCGTTTTATTTAGAATAACGAGCTTATTATAAAATAAGTCTTATTTAAATACTAGTATTTATAAAAGAACTAAATAAAAAAGATAATTAGAGTAGATTACTTTTATAAACTAGTCACTTTATTAATACCCTAAGGACCTTATTTATTATAAATAGAGCGTTTATTAATAACCGATTGCTAAATATACGTAGTTTAAATGCGTATAAAAGCATAGATAATACTAAGATAACCGGTTCGGTAGATTTTATAAGCTTAATAATAACTTACTTTTATAAAATAATAAAGATAATAGTTAAGGACCGAAACTAAGAATAGCGTTATTATAAGGAGCTCGTTTAATAACTTACCGAGCGGCTAGCGACGTATTTAAATTAATAAAAATATAAAAAGCCTTTTTTTTATAATTATAAACTAATTAAAAAAGAGTTTATAAATACCTAAATAATAAACTAAATTACTATTATAAAAGTAGGTAATAATCTTTATATAGGAAGTATAATAGAGTAGTATACTAAATAGGCTCTATTTAAGATATCCTTATTACTATAAACATAATAATATAATTATAAAAAGAGCTTTTAAACGCCCCTCTCCTAGGGCGACTTCTTAGCGTTTATTTATTAATAATACGTAGACCCTAAGACTTAAAAGTAGGAATATTATAAGGAGCTAAGGATAAAGAGGCTAAAAAAGGGCTAGACCTCTACTTAGTTCCTTACTAAATAGTTAGTAATTTATTATAACCTAAGTATAAAAAATATAGAAAATTCGAAAATAGAGGCTTATTAATTTTTTTTAAAACTATTATCTTAGTTATAGGACGACTTAATTTATTATAAAGTCTTAATTAAAAAAGCATAAGATATAGCTTACGAGGTTAATAAGTTATAGTTATTAAATTAGTAAAAAAGTAGCGACTAGTTATAAAAGGATAGTAAAAAGAGGCCGTACTTACTATTTAAGTAGTTATATTAGATATCCCTTTTTATAAAAAAAAGAGTAGGGAGAGTTTTAAAGGGCTAGGCTCTAAAAACTTGCTAAAAATAGTATTATAAAAGCTATATAATAGTACTACTTATACTAAGCTATTATAAAAGCGTCGTAATAATAATATTAAATACTTTACGTATAATAAAACGGGCTATATATTTAGTAAGTACTAAAAAAATAAGTTAGGAAGTAAGAGTAATAATAAGCTAACGTACCCCCGATTAAAATTAATATTAGTAACTATTTAACGGGTTGCTACTAAACTAAGAGTTATAAAGGTTGCCTCGTTAAAAAATAAATAAGTATAAGCGATATACTTAATATACTTATACTAAATATTAAAAAGGTACTAATAAAAATAATTATAAAGGGTAGGGTAATAGTCCTATAAGGGGTTATTGAAAAGCTAGTCGAGGTTAATATAGATATATACTCCGAGATAAATATTATTAGTACTAAGCTCGTAACCTACTTAGGGTTAACCTTAGTTACTACTATAGCTCCTTTATTAAGAGACTTTTAGAACAAAGCCGTAAGCTAAGAGAAGGCTTACTAATTAACGTTTTTCCTTATTAACTACTATAAGTAACTAAGGAAAATTTAGTAACTATTTACTATAATTAATAGGGATAAAAGAATAATAGACCTCTTATTATTATAACTATTAATAAGCTAAGAGGGTATTCGTATTAAGATAGTAATAAATATATAGTTATATAAACCTATTTTTATTACTAAACTAAAGGTAATAGCTCGTGCTATTATTAAAAATTACGAAAGAGGTTACGTAATATATATTATTATAATAAGGAGTATTATAAGGATAATAGAGACCGGACTATAAAAGGGTCTACTACTAGAGCTTTAATCTAAAGTAAAAACGTTTAATAAATAGTTAATAAAGGGACCGTAGTTATATAGTGGGGTAGAATACTTAATTAACTTAGTTCTAAGTACTAAACTACCGTATAGCCCTATTTACTTATTAAGTAAAAAATAACTTAATAAGTTTTATATATATATTGCTAAGAACCTAGCGAACGGTCGTATTACGCCTTTAGTTAGTAAGGCTAGGGTACTAATCCTTTTTATACTAAAAAAGGATAGTACGCTACGCCTTTATATAGACTACTATAAGCTAAATAAAATAATTATAAAGAATTAATACTTACTACTACTTATTAGCGAGCTCTTAGATAGGCTTCGCAAAGTAAAATAGATTTTAAAAATAAATATTAAAGATACTTACTACCGTATTTAAATTAAAAAAGAAGACTAATAAAAAATAGCGTTCTAAAGTAAATATAGTTACTTTAAGTATACTATTATACCTTTTAGACTAACGAACGTACCCGTAATGTTTTAAGTATATATTTACTAAATACTCGCTAACTTATTAAATACTTATTATATAGTATATATAAACGATCTAATAACCTATTTAATAATAAGGAAGTAGTATACGGAAGATATTGAAAAGGTCCTCTAACGTTTATAATTATATAGGCTTTTTACTAAGTTATTAAAATACTCTTTTTATTAAAAAAGAGTCGAGTTCTTAGGTTATATTATTATTCTAAAAGGAATTAAGATTAACCCGTTATAAGTACGAACAATTACTAACTAAAAAGCGCTAAAGTTTATTAAGGATATCTAGGTATTTCTAAGATTTTATAATTTTTATTAAAAGTTTATTATTAAATACTCGGGTATTATTATACTAATAATAATATTATTAAAAATAAAAAAGGGGTAGGTAAAGGAGTTCTAGTAAATAAAAGAAGTATATAAAGCGTTTAACTAACTAAAAGTCGCTTTTATTTTAGTAACTATACTTATATATTAAAACCTATAACGTACTATATAAGTAGAAACCGATACTTTAGTTAAGGCTATTATAATAATCTTATTATAATAAGCTAATAGGGAATAGCGACCCGTTACTTACTAGTTATAAAAGCTCTCGGATATAGAGTAATAATAGGCTACGGGTTAATAAGAACTACTTATTATAATAAAAAAATTAGAGTACTAGGCTTATTATTTTTAAGGCCTTTTTTAGAAGTTTATAGTTTTAACGGATTACTAAGTACTTAAGGGAGTAATTAGTACACTAGCGTAGGACCTTTATAAAAAGCTCGTAAAGTAAGTATATAAATTATTAATATTTAATTTTAATTTAGAATACTAGCTAAAAAAAATAAACTTAGTAAACGGTCTATTTAAAAGGCTAAACTATATAGAAAGGAAAGTACTTTATAAAGATATTCTTTTTATATTAGCTTAAAAACTACGTCTTATTAGCGAACTACTACCCGACGTTTAGTAAAGGATAATTAGCTTAAAAAAAAATACTATTAAAGTATATATCTAAATAGTCGAGGCCTCTTTTTATAATCCTAACTAGATATTAACTAGCTCTAGGGATAGAGAATCCTTTCCTTAATATTAATAACGTACTATAGGGCGCACTAATAAAGTAATAATAATTATTACTATAACGACTCGAGGTAAAAAACTAAGAGAGTTATTAATAAATGCTCGTTAACGGTCCGATATAAATAAAAAGGAGTCGGATAAAGCTAAGATTATTATTAAAATAGGGTAGGGCGATTAGTCCTAGTAGTTCTTTTTTAAAACTAATTAAGTATAGGGATTTACGAGAGAGCTAATTAAAAAAAGATATAAAAAGAAGGGCCCTAATTAGGGAGAGGAGCTTAGTAACGCAGATTTTTATTTTAAAAATATATATACTTTTTTAAAATCGAACTAAAGCCTTTTTAATAATTTATTTTTAAATATAATAATATAAGATAATTAGGAACTCTACCCTTTTAATCTAGCTAATATTACCCTCTTTTTTTAGTTATAACTCTGTTAATTAAGGCCGTATTAACCCGATCGAAAGAGGTATTTTATATTATTTTTATAAGTATTAGTAGTTTTTCTAAAGTACTATACCGCGAGAGTCCCTTATACCCTATACCTTTTTATTATATTAAAATAGTATATTTTACGTCTTATTATAAAAGAGCTTATAAAAAGTAAAACGGTATTCGCTTTTTACTTCTTATTAAAAACTAAGGAGCTTATTAAAGGATTATAAGCTAAAAATAAGTTCTATATATTATAAATAGCGAGAGTTTATATTATAACTAGCGAGCTAAGAATATACTTACTTAATAAATAGAATATACTATTTTTTTAAAAAAAACTCGTTATTCCTTAAGTAAAGTCTTTTTAAATAAAGATCTTTTACTAAATACTATAATAACTATAAGGTAGGTTATATAGGAGCTACGAAAACTCTTAAGCTAATCTAAAAGAAGTTCTATTAAAAAGATATCTAACGAGATATTTAGAAATACGTTAAGAACTATAAATACTACTTAGGAGTTATAACCCTAAGATATAAACTATACGGGTAGCTATAGTTATTATTATTACCCTTGTACTTATTTTAAGAAATATCTATAGATTTTATTACGGGGCTATTACTAAGTACTCGTAGTAATAATACTAAGTACGATTATATTTTAGTTATTATTTATTATATAATAAAGTTCGTAAAGTTTTTATTTATTATTAAAATACTTAACGTAGTATAAATAATAAGTATTTTATATAAGGAGATTAAATATTAGTTTAGTACGCTAAAAGGTATTATTATAGATAAAAATAAGCTTTTTATAAGCGTATCTTAAGAGGAGTTTATAAAAGAATAGGTAATACGTTACTAACTATTTATTATATATTATTTATAAATAGATAGTTAAATAGAGCGGACTTATTAAATATTAAAAAAGTACTTAAAGATCTACGCTAAGGGATTACTAAATAGGTAGGTAGCTTAGCTAAAAGAGGCCGAGTTTGTATATAATAATAGCTAATACTCTATTATAAAAGTATTATTATATATAATATTATATAATTACTATCCTAAGTACGTTAAATATATACTAAATTATAAGACTATAGTCTAGGGGGTTTAGAAAAGGGTTTAAAAAATTAAGGATATTAGGGCTTAGGCTACGTAAGCTTAGGTATAAGCCTCTAAGAACTAAGTAGCTTATTATAATAAAAGATATACCCTAAAAGAGTTTAATTATAAAGAGGTCGTCGGCCTATTAATAAAGAATATATAGTTTAAAAATAATAAATTAGTACTAAAGTATATTAAGGTATTAATAATTAAGAGGGTAAGTAAATAGGCTTATTAAGTATATTAATTAGAATAATACTAGAGGATATATAATATTTTTCTAATTTCTTAGTTTAAGTTATAAAGAAATTACTAAATAATTAGTAACTAAATAGCGAATTTATTAGAGTTAAAAAATAAATAAAATATTTAAAAAGTTAAAAAAATCGTTATAAAACAAAGTAAGGGAGGAAACTTATAATATCTCGTTAAATAAGTAAGTTAGCTTATTAAGTATAATACTTAGGAGCTTATAGAGTACTTTAATAGGGTAATAGAAATAGTTAAAAGATTCAAACCAACAAAAAAAGGATATACGTAAAATAGGATAATAAATATTAGTTCGTAGTAAAAGGTCGCTAAAAATAATTTAATTAATAATACTTTATAGACCCCTTTTTACCTAGCCTACGTAATTTTTAAAAGAAAATATAATATTATAACTCTTAATAATATATTATTAAAGGATTATTAAAACCTAGTTATATTAGGAGAATAACTTACGTAATACTAGTAGTAGTAGTAGCGCTTTTAACCTATACTTCTAAGGCGTAGTAATTAGTAATAATAGTCCGCTTAGAGGTAGAGAGCTAAGCGGGCTTTATATATATACTTAGCTAACTACGCAGGGTAAGGCCGTTAATCTTATTAATAACATAAAGGGCTATAAAAAAGTAGTCGAAATTATATAAATTATTATATATAGTAGTAGCTACGGCTCGTAGAGCGTTCGCTATAAGATCGCTAATAAGAGCTATAACTAGAGCTATAATAAGAGCCGTAGTAGGAGCTATAATAGGAGCTATAATAAGAATCGTAATAAAAGCTATAATAAGAAGTAGGATAGGGGGCGGAGCGCCGGTACTATTATTAACGAGTTAATAAGGAGGAGCGTCCTCTAAGTTACTACTCTTATTATTATTAATTTAAAGGGCCTTAGTAATATTAATATTTATAATAAACTTATTAATATTAAACTCCTCGTTATAGCGCGTAGCTTTAGCCTCGGTTAGAATAAGGGCCTTATTAAGCTTTTATAAAGCTTTTACTTAAAATAAAAAAAGTAGAATACTAACTATATTAAGATTTATAATAATACGGCTAAGGGCTAAGGAAGCCTTATTTATAAAAAAAAGAGTATTATAAGTAAGGGTTAGTAAGTAATTAGTAATAAAACGGCGATATTTATTATAATACTAACTAAGAGAATTTTCTAACGTATTACTAAGTTCCTTAGACTTAATATCCTCGTATTATAACTTATTAAACTTAGTATTAAAAAAGTTCTCTTCGTCTTTATTATTAGGGATATAGTTAGTAATAAGAGTACGCTTTTTAATAAGAGTTTAGGTCTTAGGACCGCGAGAAATAGGGGGAGTACTATAAATAGTAATAATATAAGTAGGTACATCGTTTACTAAGTACTTAGTAACGCGCTTATAAAAAATAAAAAAACTTAAGAACTTAGGAATATAAATAATAGTTATACCCTAAGGAGTTACTTTATAATACTAAGGTAAAGTATCGAGGTTACTTTATAGAGTAACTACGTAACTATTATTATAAAAATAAACTAGTTAAAAGTAATTAAAGTAAAAAATAATCTTAGCCTTATTATGAATATTAAAAATACTAGCCTAAAGAGAGAAAATTTACGTTAGTAAAAAAAATTAATTACTAAACGATCGCTAATAACTTATTATAATTAAGATTAATAAGTTTAGATATTTATAATTAGTAATAAGCTCTTAAAAAGTAGCCTATTCGAAGTAGACCTTTTTATTACTTACTAATATATTAGTAATATAAGTAATAATCTTCTCCTACGCACTAGCGATACGGCTAAAAATATAAAAAATACGATTACGTTTATAGGAGTTAAGATTACCCTACTCCTTAGTAAGGTAGAAGTTTATAAGGGTGTTCTAAATAAGCTAAGTAGCGCTATAAAGCTCCTCGGGGACCTAAAATAATATTATTAGCTTAATATTACTAATAAATTAGCGAGGGTCTAACGACTTATAACAGAACACTTCTTTTTATTAACTTAATAAATAATATACTTAGTAATATAAGTACTAGCTATATAGACGAGCTTATTAATATTATAATATATACTAAATAAGTAGCGTATATAAAGAGTACTATTACGGAGACCGCAAAATCCCTTCTCGGGATTATACTTAATATTAAATATATCCTAGATATATAAAATAATAAATATTATAGCGAACGTTTAGTAATAGTATAATAAAAAGATCGCAATTAAAAAATAATATAAAAATCGAAATATTATAAAAAAAAAGGCGTAGTTATATAGAAAAGGATTCGTAAAACGATCGCCGAATAGAGAGAAAAAAAATAAATAAATACGTAACTAGTAATAAAAAAAAATCCTTTACTTTACTTAATAGCCTAATAATAATAATAACCGCGAGGTTAAGTAGGCTCTTATATATTATAACGGTTAGAATACTATACTACGAATACGTACTATCGACCTAATAACCGGTTAGCGTACTATTACTAAATAATAATAATAAAATATTTATTAAATAATAAGATAGGAGTAATACCTTATTCTTAAATAAAAAAGGATATTATTAACGTTTTAAAGAAGATATTATAAATAATAATATAAATAGCTTTATTATTAGCGTTAAAAAAAGATATTACGTAATAACTTTAAGGACTAAAGTTACGTAGGGGGAGAGTAATTATAATAAATTCGAAATGCGCCCAGTAATAGGTTATTAATAACTTAGTAGCCGGCGCACGGACCGCGTTATAAAAGAACTTTTTATAACGCAGAGTCTATAAAAAAGACTTTATAAGCTTTAGTCCTATAATATACTTATACCTATATTATGACCTCGCTAGTTAAGTACTTATAGCCTAATCTCTTATAAAAAAGAATAATATAATATTCTAATATAGTAGTTTTTTTCCGGCTTTATAAGTGCAAAAGATCGACCTTAATGGGATTACGCTTTTAAAAGAAATTATATAATACAGTACACTTTTTAATTATATAATACGTATAATATACCCTAAGTACGTGCTTAACGTAATATAGTAATTTTAATACGAAAACTACTATATAATTCGGGATAAGTAAGCTATCCTATAACGGCGCTAGCTAAAAAGGTCGATAGTAGAGGTTAGTTATAATAATTAGCTATAATAATCGGCCGTAATAGTTAGAGACGGTCTTTCTTAACTATAGAGGTTCTAAACTTTAATAGCGACGTAGAGGTTTTTTTTTTTTAAGAAAAAGGGCTAAATAGGTTAATATTTACTACTCGTACTAGAGCTTATAAAGATCCTTTTTCCCCCCGACGGAGCAATCCGCTGGGGCCGTACCGTATATTACGTATTAAAGAAAACTAAGTATAATACGCTCTATACTTAACTACTAACTAAAATAGCTCCCGACCTTCTGCTACCCGTTTAGAGGGCGAGCTATACTTATTTTAATATATATAAGACCTCTTAGTACTAGCCCGTATAAGTAGTTAGATCCTATATTATATACTCCTTTTTATTAAGGATTAGGGGACCTTTTATATATTCTTTTATATTTATAATATAGCTTATATTAAAGGGATTTATAGCTCTATAGAGTATAATTTTTAATTTAATATTAATATATTAGATTTTAAAATTTATATTAGCCCGGTTATTTATAGCGTTCGTACTATTACTTAGCTAGATTTTATATTATTAAAAAGTATTATATTATTTATAGGGCGTGTTTATATTAGTTACGATAGCTATAGCGTCGAGCTAGCTAAAGAGGGCGCCTAGCCTAAGAGGAGCAGACTTATCGATAAGTATTTTTAGAGTTCTAGCTTACTAATTACTAACTATATACTAGGAGTAGAGTAGGTTCTTATCGAGGTAGTGGTTTATATATTAATAGGTTTATTTAATAGGTTTATTTAATAGGTTTATTTAATAGGTTTATTTAATAGGTTTATTTAATAGGTTTATTTAATAGGTTTATTTAATAAGTTTGTTTAGTAGATTTATTTAGTTTCAATAGAGCTTTGGGCGATATTAAAAGTAATGAGGATAGAAAGAATTTTTACGAGCTCTAAGTAGTAGATATTAGCCTATTTAGCCCTTTTTTAAAAAACCTCTACGTTACTATTAAAGTTTAGAACCTCTGTAGTTAAAAAAGGCCGCCTCTAATTATTGTAGCTAATTATTATAGCTAACTATTATAGCCGACCTTTATTATCGACCTTTCCGGCCGGCGCTACTATATAAAGAGCAGCTTGCCTATCCTAAATTATATAGCGGTTTTCGTATTAAGATTACTATATTACGTTAAGTACGTGCTTAGGGTATATTATACGTATTATATAGTTAAAAAATATACCGTATTATATAATTTTTTTTAAAAGTATAATCCCATTAAGGTCGATCTTTTATGCCTATAAAGCCGGAAAAAAACCACTATATAAAGATTCTTTTTATTCTTGTTGCTTCTAATATTACTTATAGCTACTCTTTATTTAATTAAATAAATTTACTAAATAAACTTATTAAATAAACTTATTAAATAAACCTATTAATATATAAACTACTATTTAAATAGCTAGTTAAATAACTAATTAAGAGGTTAGCTAGTTAAAATACTACTTTAATAAGAACTTACTCTACTTTTAGTATATAGTTAGTAATTAATAGGCTAAAGATGCCCGTTAATAAGTCTGCCCCTCTTAGGCTAAGCGCCCTCGGCTAGCTCGACGCTATAGTTATTATAGCTAATATAAATACGCCCTAAGAATAGCGTAGTACCTTTTAATAATACGAAATCTAACTAAGTAATAGTATAAATACTATAAATAACTAGGCTAATATAAATATTAAAATCTAATATATTAATACTAATTAGAAATTATACTTTATAAAGCTATAAATCCCTCTAATATAAGCTATATTATAGATATAAAGGAATATATAAGGGGTCCCTTAACCTTTAATAAAAAAAGGTATATAATACCTAATCTAGCTACTTATATAGGCTAGTATTAAGAGGTTTTGTTTATATTAGAGTAAGTATAGCTCGCCCTCTAGATAGCTAGAAGTAGCGGAAGGTCGGGAGCTATTTTAGTTAGTAGTTAAGTATAGAGCGCATTATACTTAGGTTTTTTTAGTACGTAATACACGGTACGGCCCTAGTAGATTGCTCTGTTAGGGGGATAATATTCTAATAAAAAAGATAAAATAAGAAAACTACTCTCGTTAACTTAAAATTTACTAATTATAAAAAGTAATATAGGGCTAAGCTTACTTAAGGGGCTTATATTACGAGTATTTATTAACCTAAGGCTATTTTTAACTATACTAAAGCTACGTAAGCTATAGAGCTTATAAAAAGCGATTTTAATACTCTTAATTAATAATTATACTAATAATAAAAGAATTAAAACCGAGGTCTTATTTATTAAATTATTAAGCTTATATTAATAAGGCTTTATATATTTATTAGCGGGTTATTTATAAATAATAACGACCTAACTTTATAATTAGGGTATATTATTGAGTTTTGCTATTGGGGCAGTACTATTTGGCTATTAGGGCAGTAATCCACTTTTTGAACCAATGAGGGCTCACAGCTCTAGAGCTCGGACCATGACCCCACACCTATACCCGCTGCACCTGCCTACGGGCTACCCGGCGTAATTGCCCACGGTCGCAATTACCCACGGTCGCAATTGCCCACGGTCGTAATTGCCCACGGTCGCAATTACATAAGGTAACTGCGGACACGTACGGTCGCAATTACTTATTAAAAAGATAATTAAATAGGTAATTAAGTAAGTAATTACGATTATGTAGTGGTTTTTTTTCCGGCTTTATAGGTACAAAAGATTAACCTTAACGGGATTACACTTTTAAAAGAAATTATATAATATAGTATACTTTTTAACTATATAATATGCGTAATATATCCTAAGTACGTACTTAATATAATATAGTAATTTTAATGTAAAAATTGCTATTTAATTTAGGATAGGTAAGCTACTTTATATAATAGCGCTAATTAAAAAGGTTAATAGTAAAGGTTAGCCGTAATAGTTAGCTATAATAATTAGCTATAATAGTTAAAAGTGGCCCTTAATTATAGAGGTTCTAAACTTTAATAATAACATAGAAATTTTTTAAAAAAGGGCTAAAAGGGCTAATATTTAGCTACTTAGAGCTCGTAAAGATTTTTTTTTTATCCTTATTATTTTTAATATTGCCTAAAGCTCTATTTAAACTAAATAAATTTACTAAATAAGATTATTAAATAAACTTATTAAACGTACTTATTAATATATAAATTATTGCTTATTAAAAACCTATTTTACTAAAAATACCCCTCGATAAGTCCCCCCCTCTAGGGCTTACTAAATTAGGCCCCCTCGACGCCCTAGTTATTATAGTTAATATAAGTATATTTAAAGAGTAGTATAATACTTTTTAATAATATAGAATCTAGCTAAGTAATAGTACGAACGCTATAAATAGTTAGGCTAGTACGGACGTTAAGATTTAGTATATTAATACTAACTTAGAAATTATATTTTATAAAACTAAAAATCCTTTTAATATAAGCTATATTATAAATATAAAGGAATATATAAGGGGTCCCTTAATTTTTAATAAAAAGGAGTATATAATATAAAATCTAATTACTTACGTAAGCTAGTATTAAGAGGTCTTATATATATTAGAGTAAGTATAGCTCGCCCTCTAAATAACTAGAAGTAGTAAAAAGTCGGGAGCTATTAATAAAAGGGAGATAACGGTTAAGTCGGTCAACTATTTTAATTAGTAATTAAGTATAGAGCGTAATATACTTAGTTTTCCCTAATACGTAATATACGGTACGGCCCCGGCAGATTGCTCCGTCGGGGGGGTAATTACGATTATAGGAAGTTACGACCGTAGGTAATTATAACCGTACGTGCCCGTAGCTGCCTTACGTAATTGCGACCGTGGGTAATTGCGACCGTGGGTAATTACGACCGTGGGCAATTGCGACCGTGGGCAATTACGCCGGGTGGCCCGTGGGCAGGTGCAGCGGGGCTAAAAAATTTAGAGTTCGAGAGGCAGGCTCTGATTGGCTAATAAAGTGGATTACTGCCCCAATAGCCAAATAGTACTGCCCCAATAGCAAAACTCATATTATTATCCTTATTAATAAGAACCTTAGTAAGGACGAATTTATAATCCGGGGTAATATTATTTACTATTTATTAATAAAAAGTAAGCGAGTTTTATATAGCGTACTTATATTTAAAGTTTATAATATAGTTAATAGTATTATCCTCGCTTACGTAATTTCAATTATATTTAAAAAAATTATAAATTAACTTAACTTTTTTATAATCCGTACGATTGTTTATACTAATTCGTACTTATTATATAAGTACCTCGTTAAGCTAAGTATTATAAAAAAAAAGGCTTATAATAAATATTATAGCCCTTAAATAGTCGTATAAATAATAAGAGATCCTCGAGATTTATTAGATTAATAATAATAATAACCTCGCTAACGCTTTTATAAAAATAGTACTTAATAAGGGGTTAGAGTAATTTATTAATAAAGAAAATAATAATATAAATAAAAAAATAGGTTATATAAAGAAAGTAGAGAAAAGGGGTAAAAGGAGATAACTTAGTAAAAGGGCCCGAGGTCGAATTAAACTTCTAATCGTAGTAATAATAATAATTAAATTAATAAAAAAAGAGAAAGTTACTATCGGATTAGAAATTTAATTTAACCTTAGTATATAGCCGAGGCTACGTAAGGGCTAATAAAGGGCCTTATTTATAATTATTATAAACTACTTAACTTATAATTAGAACTTCTTTTTTATACCCTATATAGTAGTATAGATTTATAGTTAATTAACTTACTTCGTTAACCTACGGTTCGAACTAATCGACCACTATCCCTGTGATAAGGATACCAACAGAGGATGTATTTCGGACTTCAGTTGCCTTCTATAATCACCTTCTATGAGCAAGAAGCGTCAGGTTCAGACCACACACCTTGGCTATAGCGTCCTTCTGCGGCGCGAGGTCAGAGAGACATAGAAAATGCGGTGAGATTGTCAGGGGTTGACCCGTCAATTTCAAGACGGAAAGTTTCGGACCAGAGTATAATGTCTATTGGTATTGTGGCTCTCCTAACAGAACTTGGCTAAAACAGCATCGGTCTGGCTAGAGAGCAGTGCATTGTGCACGAGATGACTCTTAATGGCCTAAGAAATTAACCGTGATGTTTTTGACTGCAGCGTACATGCACCATATCCTTATGAGGCTGAAAGGTCGCAACAGCCCAAGCCCTACACATAGTTGCTGTATGGTTGTATGGAAGTCTTGGGGTAAGAGTCTGGGGTAGACATACTCAGCTCTTGGCAACCGCCAAGTGAGTGCCATCAGTGTTACCCTGTGATTAACAGCAATCTTCATCGACAGGGCACTCGAAACTCAACCATCAAACTCCTCCATTGATGAGCAGGTTCCTCTTGGTGACATGGAGGAATCATCTTCCAGGTGCGAAGACCTTTGCCGGGGTAGCTGATGCAAATTTAGAAGAAAGATCTTCGCTTCGGGCTCTCTGATTTATTCTAAGTCTACGATATCGTGCCTTTTATCATCACGCAAAATCCGTGATATGCTAGAAGACATCTGCTCTGTCCCATACATTTCTAAGCCACCCCGTTCGATACTGCAAAAGAGACCCCTTCAGAAGCTGAACGCGATCTTGATCCCAGTACAAGAAGCCAAGCTGCCTCCATGCTTCAACGGTGGCTTTCACCCGATCCAACCGCGTGCTGTCTATACCCACGTGGTCTGGTGAATTTTGCAGCAACTCTGAGCCCCATCGGCGGCAATCTAAACCAGCGTGCGCGTCAACCCAAGCAAAAGGAGGGTCTGTTTTCAAATCGCCGGTGGTGATTGCCGGTAGTCTTCTTTCGTAACCGTATATCACATCTCGCAGCCGTCTAATCTCATACTCATGGGACAAGAGCGTGTGGAGGGTCAGGTCCAGCTGTGAGGAAACCACTGGGAAGTACTCCAAAATATAGTTAGTGGGTACTTGGTGACCTCCCCTGAGAATTTGATGATCCGAAAGGCACTTTAACTGTGTCAAAGAAGCCGCAAAGATCTTGATTGTATCTTGGCCCATGGTGAGTGCACGGCTTAGTATATGTCGGAATGCCGTAATATCGTAGAAAACATGTGTATTTTGCAGGTTCAACTCATCTGAAGCATCAAGCGAGACGAAGAATTGATGTAGTTTGCCTGCAAAGTCGTGAATTCCAGCGATTTGCTCTATCTGGCAAGGCGTGAAGCATTGATTCAAAATTGCCCGTACTTCCATCGTCGTCTCTTCACTTACGCGGTCGCGACAAACTTGTGTAAGCAATTGATACCGCAAGCATGCAAGCACGAGCCGGTCTTCTTCATCTTTCGTGAGTGCCTTGGCTGCTTCTGAGTCCAAGGTCCATAATTGCTGTCGCTGAACTTCTGTGTACAGAGTGACAAAGACCCGAGCTATAAAGTCGCATCGCGTAGCCTCGATCAAATGATCAGCAGATATGGATGATATGTCTGCTGTGCCTGCGTCGAGGTCTTCCCGGAATATCGCATATAGCTTGGTGGCGCTCACCACCTCCCATGCATGATTGTTGCCAGACTGACCAGCTCTTGGGATAACTGCAAGAGCCACAGCATCTTTGAGGACAGCAGCAGCATCGCGGTGAACAATATGTCGGATGACGCGCCGTCGTTCCGCTATGAAGAATCTCCGCAGCGACGAAGACGCATTGACAAGCGTATTTAAATCGCTCAAGGATTCGAGGAAAGAAATGATGCCCAGTAGTATATCTGCAGGCAGATTTTCGAGCGCACTTGGTGGTGGATAGTTGATCATGTTGTCGAAATTGCGTTGAGTATTTGCAGAGGCCAAGTCGCACGTAACTTTTCGCGGTCGGAAACTTACGGCTGTTCCTTTGTTCTGGCGCGGATGGCAATTATCCGAAGAGCCGAAAACATCCTATCGATGCACGTGCTACAAATTCGCGAGCTAGGCAATCAAGCATCAATGCCGGGCTAACGCGTTTCACGTTGTTTGTAGTTCGCAAGATATCCACAAAAGTCAGTAGCGATAAGGAGTGGGAAAAGCACTGGCATCGCTTCGAATAAGGAGAGGTTTGCGAGATTTATTACAGTATTCCAGTATCCTAACGAAAATCAAGCGAGAATAGGCACAAATTGAGTTCAACCTACTGCTCGTTGGTTCTTCTTTCGCTACTAAGGGTCTCGAGGCATTCTTTATATCTTGACAACTATAGAAATTAGTATGGAAATGCCTTGTTTCTTAAGGAACACATTCATGTCATTGTTGTTCTAAGATCGTTCTGCGCCAGCAAGTCTCGTGATTCGCACAGAGCGTTCGCGTCGTCACCTATATGTAGATACTTCTCTAAATAGATTAAGAATCGCTCAGGATGGGTGTTCAGAAGTACGGCATGACCGCTGGATGATTCTGTTAAAGCTAGGGACTTTGTTTCACGAAATCTAGTCCTGAAACCGTTTAGTCCATGTGAATATGAATCCTGACATGAAGCAATTCCATACGACCAGATCTATTTCCTATGAGCCAGAGAGTTACATGATCAGGATGTGTGAACCTGAAATTATGTACTTATCGAACTCGTATGCCCAAAATCTACTCATCAGTAATTCTTTTACCGGAACAGCCCGTACAGATTCGTTAATAAGTCGAGCAGTCTTACCACGAGGCAATCAACAATCAAGATTGAAGCACCGTCCTTGATACATGTCATGTCATGCATGTAGGCTGTGTGGCAAACTCTGCTGATTCACATCAGACTCACCCTGCATTACAACATAGGTGCTGCTTGCATTCAAAACTAAGTTTTCTGAATCATATCAGCAGATCATGATCTGAGTGAAAGGTAATGGATCGACGCCGTTTGACTGATGAGTCTACATGATGACCAATTCTATACATTCACTGGAGCAAGTCTGATCCTAGCCGCCTCCAATCTGCAGCTAAGAGTATAAAATAAGTTGCAGACCTGGCTCGACATTATTGACTCTCTCAAGCTTCATATTCTCTGAAGCTGCATGTGAGATCGCAAGGACAAAGAATGAGTCAGTCAGGAATGCACAAGATCAATAAAATCCGATCTCAAACAACACGTCTCACAATTCCATCGAAGTCAGATATAAGAGTTACATCAAGCATCCATACTCAGAATAAAGGATGTGCCACAAATACTACTTCACTGGCGAGTCCGAATGCATGCACTTGGGTGTCTGCTTTCGAGACGAACAATGCCAACGTGTCAGGGATGGAGCGAGACCATGCCCACGAAACACCTGGGTTCACCAGTGGATGAACGGCGTCCTCCCGGTCGAGGGCTTCTGTCGCGATTGCCGCGGAGAAGGGCTGGAAGGAAACGATGTCGTTGAGAGACCAGAGCAAGGTCATAGACAGCGGCAAAGACGACGGGAACAACGACGGGAGGAGCCTGAGCTGTCTGATGAAATGGAGGGAGTTTGAGGAAGTAGAAATACACTAGCGATGGTAGCTGTAATGCTGAGGCTGTCGAAATTTACTTCTAGTGTTGCTCAATAAGGCAGGTACGGCGAGCTGAATATCCAAGACAGAGTAATAGCGTCTCCTCATAACTTTCGGAGATGGCGAGTGATCCCTTTCGGGCTATTCACCTGCGTGAGAGGGTGAGGTTTAGGAAGGCGGTTATTAGCCATCATACGTCGGCTGCACGCCGAGACATTGGAGTGCCATTGGCGCGTCGCCCGCTCGCCTTATAGAGTAGGTGGCGAGGCTTCAGCTGGGCGGAACGCCGTCGGCGTAGCTACCTTGCGGCGTGACACGCTGGGGCTGGAAGTGCGGCGTAGGGATCCCGATTGGGTGTAAGGGCGAACTCGGCCGGATCTTACTCCGGATCCTCGATGTTGCATTGTTCCTCAAGTCGGGGATCTTGACTTTGGAAGTATATGGATACTCCAGGTAAGGCCAGGTCTTGGCGGCATCCGAGGCATATCGTAACCGTTCATATCTCCGAAGTCTCAGGCCATCGGGATTGATGCCACCGGAGCATGCGATTGTGCGACGATGTTGTGACCATCATCGTATCGAGGTAGGACGTCCTGGATTCGATAGAGCCCGATAGTATGTGATGTGATTCGGAACCCGAGTCACGAGTGTTCTAAGGCTACTCGCGGTTCATGACGGCGTTTTCGAGTGATCGTCGTGAAAGGAAGGTGAGGAAACCACACCACCAGCTGTTTGTCTTGGCAAAAGTGATCTCGCAGCAGTAAAGCGGTAGTGCTGAAGAATCCTGGCAGAGATGAGGGCCAAGCATTTGTAGGTTCTTGGAATGCCGGTGGTTCCTGGCTGGGGTCGTCGAGTGTGGCAGGTCGGTAGAAGCGGGGAGGCTAGAACTGGTTCTGCAGAGGATGCCACCATTCTTTGGCAAGAAATCGTGACTGCGGTTCCAAGGAGATGCCTAAACTGCCTTCCAGAAGGCCACTAGCTTTGAACCTTCCCAGTCTGTCCGGTTCAGAGCCGTACCTTGATGGTCACCTCCCCCTTTCAGCAAGCGATGCCATCGTGGGAATTTTGGTGGTGGAGTTTGGGCGGTAGCCTAACGCATGGCCCAACGGCGAGCACTGGCAGTGTGTTGTGTGACATGACTATTTCGGTCAAGGCTGCTGTTGTAGCCCTCAAGCTATTGAATGACTGCAGCAGTGGTCAGTGCTGCGTAGCCTGTTCCGAGTGCCTGTGTTGTCAATAGCTGTAAAGCACTTGTGGCCCATCAATTGCTGGGTAAGACGAAAGTCAATGTCGGTGCTCCGTAGACAAGCATCAGAAGGAAGACTTTTGATCCATCACCCCACATCAGACAAGATCTTGGCAGCGGCCCCGAGCCTAGGTAGGATACTGCTGTTCTGCCGCCGCGAGACTCGAGGGTGACAAGGGTGGTGGAAATGAAAGGCTTGAGACTCCGTTGTAGTACAGGAATTACTTGAGTTGATGTAGCGCCTGAATCTCTCGTGATTTGTGCTGTTGCCTTTGATCCCGTCTTGGCTAGCCTGCAGGACAGTACAAGTCTGGAAGGACGTTGGAAGAGCGGAGTGCTAGCTGAGTTCCAGGGTCAAGAAGGTTTACGCGGATGGGATTTCGTAGCATGGAACGGCAAAACAACCAACTTGGGCACGCCGCACTGACGAAGGTTGTGACGGTAGGATGACGGTTGTGTAAGTTAAGCTTGATCACGAATGGAGATCATGGGGCTGGAATCTGGAATACTCAAGAGCTCGCTCCCCGCTTCTTACTTTACTGAATCGTGCGAAGCTTCAGAGTCCTGGCCGACAGGAAAGAGAGGCAAAGGCCAGAGGTGACATTCGGGGAGTTGCCATCCCACCATCTCCGCTCCGAAAGGGCAGGGGAATTGGATCATGTCAGCATCGCTAAAGCAGGAGGGCCCACACTACCTTATCACGTTATCGGTGCCAATGGGAAGACGCTCGGATCATAGGCTGCACCTACTACGGCTTGAGCCCCCACTTGCTGGGGGGAATTTCGGAGAGGCCCGCCTTGAGGTGGAAAAGCGGGTACTTTCAGAGTACGTACTCCGATACGTATACTGCAGCATGTGATTCACGGGGCTCCTACCGCTTCTAAGTACCAAGGTATCTTGTCTCTTGCCGCCCGGGATTTCTCTCTCTTTTTCCACCTCATAATGTCGCCGATCTACGGATACACTTATTCAATTTTGGTAGCAATTATTCAATGTTTGAGATATCTTGCCGAGCCACAAAATCATGTGGCGTTTCCCGCTACCAACGATGCGGGGTTCCACCACTCGTGAAGGCTTGGACTCACAGATGTCTCAGCCAACCCTATTCTGAGCTCTTCTTCGAACAAAGGTGCGGGTGGCTGCTGACGGCGTACAGGTGTTCCTCCTTTCAGGGATCTTGATCAGGAACCAGGGGTCTCCAACGAGCGATGTCCAGTCAGAAGCCTAGAACACACGCAGCGAACACTTCACTTGCTCGTCCAAGTATGGACGCGCTGATGTGCGCTGATAATTGCGCGAAGGTCCAAAATCTCTGACATGGACCTTGGGGAAGCCCAGCACAGGCCAGCCTCTGCCGAGATGTGTTGTAGACCAACCAGCTTATCTCAACATCCCAGGAGACCCTCCTCCGACCTAAAGAGGATCAGGGCTCTCAAGAGCAAGAGAGCTTTCCTTGCGTGAGAAAAGCTGCGGCCTTCGTTGCGTGCTTAATCAAGTTCGGGAGCTCTAGATCGGGAGTGAGGGGCTACGATGAGCTGCTTCAAGGATCTTCTGTTGTGGGTTGTCTTCCCCTCCTATCCGAAGTCTCCACAGAAGCTCTAATCCTTGACATTAACGTCTTATGTATTTTCTTTGGCTCCCTGGCTCTGTTGGCATTTTGCATGCATTAAACAAGAATATGCGTCCAAGTCAACTCACCGCAATCAGGATAGGGCACAACAGCGTGCCCCATGTCCATGCAACAGACAGCGGCGCGTACATTGCTAGCTTTTTGCAGCTGGCCTCTGAGAGCCATGGCAATAGGCGCGGAGGTTTACATGAATTCCGCCTCGGAAATGCTCTCCGACGGGCCACATACAACCAGCTGCGGGCTGCTTGGTCTGAGCCTGGCGCCAACATATCCGCCCTCGGCCGCCATATGCGATCCACCGTCGTGCAACGGACACTTCGCTCTGGAATCAACGATAGAAATGCAGCAATTCACTCATCGGTGGCACTTATCACGACTAATTCGCCATTTGCTACCTATCCTCCATCATCCTCTCCTGGGGTGCATTTTGGCGGCCCCAATTCCCCCAGAACTTATCATCCCACCCCGATCGCCGACTGTCACGCTCCACGGTCAACTGCCGGATTAGGAAGGCGAGATATCTCACCTGGGGTAACATCGCCTTGACGCACGAGGATCAACCTTCCTTCGACGAACCACAGCTTCACTATGGCCTGCGATATCGTCTGCCACCCCGGACCCCCGATGCATCCATTTGAAGCTCAAGCCCTGTTTAGGGATGGAGATGGGGAGCAACAATCAAGGTGGTCCAAGTCTCCAAGATCTCATAGGTTGGAACTTTTGGGGTTGAGTGGGCGCTGAGGCCATCAACATCACCAACACCGACATTTACAACCTGCAAAGCGACCTCATACGCATCAGCTGCCATTAATTCGGGTCCATAGACTTTTTGTCTAGCATCAGGACAGAAAAGATGTCGTTTCTCGACCATCCTACAGGGGCCAGGCGCGAGAGCCCGGGAATCCACCGCATCCTGAATTTATGCATAAAAAAGCCTTGGCACTGCCGTTCCGAGGACCGTACCGGTCTTGGGACTGGACGTTGAGGTATATTGCTAATGGCCATTAGTATTCGACAACTCGATTTCATTGGTGGCTCTTGGCTCGGACAACTCTCGCCTTGTACTGCGCGAAGAATGGGACTGGAAGACCACTCCAAAGGGCCGTCCAAATGCCGATGTTGTCACCGCTGCATTTCCGTCTAACAACAGCGGCGCCCACAACAGCTGTTTGTCGAGCCTCTATCCGCTTCTCTCCCGTGCCCGCGGGACGCGTATCTCCACTATGCGATATTGATCCTCGAAATGTTCGCTTCTTGTCTTGTAAGTCCTGGTATCGTTCAAAGCTTACTGGTTGTACCTAACCAGGTGACGACAGAGGGCTTGAGATGCCTGCAAAGGCTGTCGAACGCCCAATCTTAAAGTCACTTGCGACCATCTGATAGCTTTGTTGCATTGCCAAGCCGGTCTAGCATGCCTCCTCTCTCACCCAGCTTGCTGCATCACCAATATCGCCGTCAATCAACTTCCTATTTTTGATTTTGTCGCACAAGCTTCTGAGATGGCTGCTTTATGTCGCCACATGGCGCCATTGGTACTCTCCTTCCCCTTTCCGCGGACCATGTCGTCTTATCGACTTGGGTTCACTTGCTGTACAACCGCCAGCGTAACTTTTGGCGACATATCCAAGTTTGACAGGTTCATCCCGACTTGGACCCTGCGGCGATGGCTGTTTTCCGAGCAAGGGTCCGAATCATGTACGTACTGCTTCTCGAAGGGCGCCCCGGAACTCTGTCTGCAAGCAGTAATGCACCATCGAGGGCCTGGACGAGCCAGCCACTTGCATGACATGCAACGGACGAACATCGAGCCTCACTCGATTTCAATGACGAGGAGTTAATCTATATAACGGCTTTCAACAACCCACGATATTCGGTCTCTTTTCACTCCTCACCCCTCATCCTCTCCTATAATCCCAACTCCAACTCCTGCATCTCGGTCTATCGACAGTCAAAATGGTCGGTTTCAAGCAACTCGCGCTGCTCGCAGCTGCTACCTGCGGCTTCGCTGCTCCCACTCTCAAGGAGAGAGCTGCCGAGACCATGGTCCAGACCCGGGCTGAGAACAGCTACATCATCACCCTCAAGAGCTCCGTCGGCTCCCAGGGACTCACCTCTCACTTGAGCTGGGTCAACGATGTTCACTCCCGCAGCCTCGACAAGCGCCAGTTCACCGGCGCCGAGCGCACCTACTCTTTCAACTCCTTCCAGGGATACTCTGGCAAGTTCGACGATGCCACCATTGAGGCTATCAAGGCCAGCCCTGAGGTAAGATTCAAAGCTCCGGTGCATTGAAAGAGCCCACTCTGACACTACGGATAGGTCGCTGCCGTTGAGCGTGACGAGATCTACACTCTGAGCGCCCTTGTCACCCAGACTGGTGCTCCCTGGGGTCTCGGAACCATTTCCCACAAGACCTCCGGCTCTACCTCGTACATCTACGACAGCGCTGGCGGCACTGGCACCTTCGCCTACGTCGTCGACTCGGGCATCAACACCGCCCACACCAACTTCGGCGGCCGCGCCTCGCTCGGCTACAACGCCGCCGGCGGTGCCCACACCGACACCCTCGGCCACGGCACCCACGTTGCTGGCACCATTGGCTCCACCACCTATGGTGTCGCCAAGCTCACCTCCCTGATCTCCGTCAAGGTCTTCGTCGGCAGCTCCGCCTCCACCTCGGTCATTCTCGACGGATACAACTGGGCCGTCAACGACATCACCACCAAGGGCCGCGCCGGCAAGTCCGTCATCAACATGTCCCTCGGCGGCCCCGCTTCCACCGCCTGGACCACCGCCATCAACGCCGCCTACAACTCCGGCGTCACCACCGTCGTCGCCGCCGGTAACGAGGCCCAGAACGCCGCCAACGTCTCCCCCGCTAACGCTGCCAACGCCATCACCGTCGGTGCCATCACCAGCACCTGGGCCATTGCTTCCTACTCCAACTACGGAACTTCCCTGGACATCTTCGCCCCCGGCAGCTCCATCCTGTCCACCTGGTACACCTCCACCACCGCCACCAACACCATCTCCGGTACCTCCATGGCCTCCCCCCACGTCGCCGGCCTCGTCAACTACCTCCAGTCCGTCGAGGGCCTCAGCACCCCCGCCTCCATCGTTGCCCGCATCAAGGCCCTTGGTACCTCTGGCAAGATCACCGGTACCCTCAACAGCTCCCCCAACCTGGTTGCCTACAACGGCAACGGCGCGTAAGCGGTTCCTCGTCAAGAACCGGCAAATTTCGTCAAACCGACCGAAAGCCAGCCGCGGGGGGCGAGAAGACGTTCCGCCCTTTCCGACGGCCAAGAGCGTTTCGCAGCTCGCTCACCTTTGTACATGAAGGAGTTGGGATTCCCTCATCAGAGATGAGCGGGGGAGCGCTGTTTCTTACGATAGAATGAGGATGTTTATAAGACTTCGCTGCCTTGGGTTTTGGACCTTGGCTCTCCCATTTTTGAGATTTGTAGGTGTCATTTTGGGCATATATAGTTGACAGGACAATAAAGAAGATGCATCTGAAAGTAACTTTCCAAGTTGGCATTGTGATTTGAAGCCGAATGTACATCAATTGAGGTCATCACTGCAAGGGTGATCACTGATCAGAGCGACAAGCTTCGTCGTCTAGACTCACACCTCTTGGCGAACGGGATCCTTACTCAATGGGGTATTAATATCAATTGCATCTGATCCGCCCGCCACAGCCTGGACTCTGGAGAATCACGACCCTTGACCGGCATTTCTTCCCTGTAATCTCGTATTCTGAGTCTTGGCAATTGTCATCTCTTTTGCAGTGTACCTAACGCTCTATGGTAGGATGTCATGCGAATGAGTAGCTGGTTCAAAGTGGTGGAGATGCAATGCGACGACTTTAATATCATCCGGGGAGGGCGCTGGGTAAGGGTTCTCGCGGGGAAATAAGGATCGTCTCCCCCAGGTTCAAGGACTCGGGGTACCCTGGGGGCTGGTACTGTGCCCCGACTCCCACTCTCCTACCATACTCCGCGCCGATCAGCAGAGCATACATGACAGGACCAAACATTCGGGCCCCTTTGATAGACGGAGTCATTCAGCAAATCATCAGGCTTCGTGGCTTGGCGTGGGTTGAGTTGATTTGCTTGATGAATTGAGGTTTTGCGTGCGCACATAATTGCAACTGGGGATGTGCCTTTTTGAACACTTAATTTGCCTTTTTCTCATTGAAAGCGATTCTCTCAGAACGAGATTTAACTTAAAACCATCTGGTTCCTCAGAAGCAAGTCGGTGTTAATTTCGTTACCCTTGTGGAGATCAACTCCGCCACGTATGGGACCACGTCGACTCATGTGTAAGTGGGATAGCCCACAATAATAAGTTGTCCAGGACCCTATGTGTCTTATTGTACCCAGAAGACTCATACTCATATCAGCAAATAAACCCCGGTGTATCAGCCTTCATTGCGAGAATACTTGGAAACGATTTTCAGTCCTGCGTTGTCCCCATACTCCCCCAATGTCCCCGGCCGCCTTAACCCCGTCAGATGTCATCCGACATCAGCCTCTGACAGAATGACCTTGAAACAAAACCTTCTTATATTGACAACATCTGCGCAGGCTAGTGATGCTATGTTTGTTGTGAAAGTGACCTTCCCTCGTTAGTGACGAATTGAAACAAGGGCTGAAACTGCAATGCACCGGAGACTATTAAACTTGCGGATACGATTCTTCTTATCAGTGTCTTTAGTGGTTCTGGTGAAAAATCAACACGGATGACCTCTATGCTGCCGGGATTCGAATAGAATTCAGGTATATCAATATGTCGTAGCTTACTATCAGACTGTCAGTTTTACAAATCGTGATTATAGTCTTTGGATGACTGGCTTGAAGTGAGAATACGCGTAACGGGAGTAGGCATGTCGCTAAACATTTCTGCCGCTCCGGTTCCCTGTCACACATACATTAGTTGACTGACTCAAACACGTCCTCCAGTCCACTTCGCAAAGGGTTTCTGCCGATCAAGCTATGTTCATGTTATCTTGCCAGGAATACCAACAGGCATATCGGTACCGCGGAGTTGGGCCCGTTGACGCCGTACTGAGCTCACTCAACCCAGACAGGAAGTTTGATCCAGCCCCCACTGCGATTGCAGTTCCAAGATGAAGGCACTCGGTCTGGCTCAAGTCCTCTCCAGACGGCCATTAGTTCGAAGGAGTGCCACCTGTATACGTAGGAGAGAAAGCAGACGAAGTTGGCTCTCATTTTCTTGCTGAACATACATGTATGAAGCCGTGTCCGTGATCTTTGGACAGTACCACAAACAGTAGCCGTCAAGCACGAATAGCGCCTGCAGTCTGGTTACTTAGCAGCACTCCTAATCTTGCATTCTCTGTGGACCTGATGATTTGAGGCATTGTTTGCGCTGGCGGACAGCCCCGGTAGCTAGGGGTTTGAGTTTCGGACAACACGAGTCAATGCGAGAAGGAAGACTCTACTAAATCATGTCAGCAGATACATATGCGCTGGTGAGCCAGGCTGCTCGTTATGGAGCGAATGCGAGATGAGTACTATTCGGCAAACCCAATCGATTGCCAAACGCTGCAACCATCAACAACAGAGCTATTGGCGCAGGTTAAATAGAGACGGTTCGCGCTGTTGCTGAACTTGAATCTCATTGTAGCCTACCATCATCCTCAGAAACAAGAGCCTCACTTCAAGTCACTCATTCAAACAATCGTCACCATGCTCTTCCAGCCTTCTCAAGTCTTTGTTCTTGCCCTCGGGCTTCTGTCTGCCACTGCCACCGCCGCGCCAACTGAGGTGGTGGAGCCTCGCGCTGAGGTCCTCGACATCGGTGCTTGCTACAGCTCCAAGTTCACTTGCGCCTTTCAAGGATGTCTTGCTGGGTACACTTGCTCTCAGCACACCGGAGGTACTGACTACTGCTGCGTCAAGTGGGGTTGTAAGTAATTGTGTCTCTATATATAATCAAACAGACATGCTAACAAGTAGTAGAAACTACTCGCTCTACCTTGCACATAGCTGTCACTTTCCATCGGTCACTATTAGTATCACTATCACAGGGATATTAGTCGATTAGTTTAAACCGTAGGTTAACGAAGTAAGTTAATTAACTATAAATCTATATTACTATATAAGGTATAAAAAAGAGGTTCTAATTATAAATTAAGTAGTTTATAATAATTATAAATAGAGCCCCTTATTAGCCCTTATATAGTTTTAGCTATATACTAAGGTTATATTAAACTTCTAATTTAATATTAACTTTTTTTTATTAATCTAATTATTATTTTTATTATTATTATAATTAAAAGTTTAATTCGACTTCTAGCTTATTTACTAAGTCGTCTCTTTTTACCTTTTTTTTTAACTTTTTTTATATAACTTATCTTTTTATTTATATAATTACTTTTTTTATTAATAAACTATTCTAATTTTTTATTAAATATTATTTTTATAAAAGCATTAATCCCTCCGATAGAGCAATCTACCGGGGCCGTACCGTGTATTACGTACTAAAGAAAACTAGGTATAATACGCTCTATACCTAACTACTAACTAAAACTCCTAACTTTTTACTATGTAATTTTAGCTATTTAAAGAGCGAGCTATACTTATTTTAATATATATAAGACCTCTTAGTACTAGCTTATATAAGTAGCTAGATCTTATATTATATACTCCTTTTTATTAAGGGTTAGGGGACCCCTTATATATTCCCTTATATTTATAATATAGCCCGTATTAAAGGGATTTATAACTTTATAAAATATAATTTTTAAGTAAGTATTAATATACTAAATCTTAACGTTTATACTAGCCCGGTTATTTATAGTATTCGTACTATTATTTAGTTAGATTCCGTACTATTAAAAAGCACTACGCTACTCCTAGGGTATATTTATATTAGCTACGATAGCTATAGTGTCGAGCTAGCTAAAGAGGGCGCCTAGCCTAAGAGGGGTATACTTATTAATAGGCATCTTTAGCCTATTAATTACTAACTATATACTAAGAGTAGAGTAAGTTCTCGTTGAGGTAGTATTTTAACTAGCTAACTTCTTAACTAGTTATTTAACTAGCTATTTAAATAGTAATTTATATATTAATAAGTTTATTTAATAAGTTTATTTAATAAGTTTATTTAATAGGTTTATTTAATAAGTTTATTTAGTAAATTTATTTAGTTTATATAGAGAGTAGCTTTAAGTAATATTAAAAATAAAAAAGATAAAAAAAATCTTTATAAGCTTTAATACGAATAATAAATATTAGCCTATTTAGCCCTTTTTTAAAAAAACCTCTATATTATTATTAAAGTTTAGAACCTCTATAGTTAAGGAAGGCCGCCTCTAATTATTATAACTAATTATTATAGCTAACTATTACGGCCGACTTCTATCGTTAACTTTTTTAGCTAGCGCTACCGTAGTAATAAAAAGGTATAGGGTATAAGGGACTCTCGCGGTACAATACTTTAAAAGAACTACTAATATTTATAAAAACAATATAAAATACTTCTTTTAATTAGGTTAATACGGCCTTAATTAACGGAGTTACGACCGAGGGAAGAGGGTAATATTAGCTAAATTAAAAGGGTAGAGTTCTTAATCGTTTTATATTATTATATTTAAAAATAAATTATTAAAAAAGCTCTAGTTTAATTTTAAAAAGTATATATATAATTAAAATAAAAATCCGTATTACTAAGCTCTTATTTCTAATCGGGGCCTTTCTTTTTATATTTTTTCTTAATTAGCTCTTTTATAAATCCTTATACTTAATTAGTTTTAAAAAAGAATTACTAGGACTAATTACCTTACCTTATTCTAATTATCCCCTAATTTCTTTTTTTTAATCTTTTATAAAAAGAAATTATCTTAAATTAGTTCTAATTATTATATATAGTTAATTATATTAAGCCTTCTACTTACCCTTTTTTTTATAATTACTTTTTTTACCTCTTCTATTTTTATTACTTTTTTTATTAACTTCGCTTAGTTCTTATCTTATTCCTCCTTAATAATCTCTTAATCCTAACCTTTATTAGCCTAATTCTCCCTAGTTCTTTTTATTAATAATAGTATTTAAAAAGTATAAACTAGAGTTATATATATAGTTTTTATAATCGGGTCGTTATATTAATTAACTTATTATTCTCTTATATTCTTAGTAATATTAGCTTTATTTTTATATATATTATAATATTATAAAAGCTTTTAATAAAACTTAGCTAGCTCATAATACTAGCGTTTATTATTTTTTTATATAGCTTAATTATATTTAAAGAGCGTATATTTAATAACTTCTTATTTTAACTAAACCCTTAGTATTTTAATTAGAGTTTTTATAATAAAGCTATCCCCGCCCCTAACTAGAGTATTTAAAAAACTACCTCCCTAAGTACTTAGACTAGCTTTACTAAGAGCCGGGCTAAGGTATAATAATAACTTAAATAATAATATATTTAATAAAAACTTTATAATTTAATAGGTCTTAAGAATATCGATTAGGTATATAAGTTAATTATTAATAATAGTATTTAAATATTAATTAGTAGCTTTTATTAATTTAATTACCTATAGAGTTTAATTAGGGTTGCTACTTATTATAAATCTTTAAGTATTTTTTAGTATTTTTAAAAATTAAAACGGTAAAAATAACTTTTTAAAAATAATAAGTTTTTATTTAAGGTTTTTAACTATTTTATTTATTTTTTTAAAATACGTAAGATCGATAAGAGTATAATAATTATAATTACGTAAGTAATAAATTCTTAGATCCTAGTTAGTAAATCTAAGGCTAAGTAAATAAGAACCGGATTTTTAAAGAGTTAGTACTTTAGGGGTATCGGTTATAATATAGTTAAAGTTATTTAAGTTAGTATAAGGCCTATTTTTAAAGTCCCGATCGTATATTACTCTTTTAAAAAACCTTTTTAAAAAAGGTCTTATTATATTAAAAAAGTAATAATTATTATATTAAAACTCGTAGTTAATTTATTAAATTTAAGCTATATAGAGCTTATTATTAAACGGTTTAAAGTATTTATAAGTTATTTAATATATATTATAAGTTAGGTTAAGCTAGCTATATCGGACCGTATTATAAAACTATTTAAGTATATATAGACTATATTCTTATTTACCTAGCTATTATACTATAAGGACTATATAAGTACTTATATTAATTAGTTATTAAATATAAAAAGGCGTATTAATCTTGCTATAAAAAGCCTTTAGTACTTAAATATTATTAACGAATATCCTTTTTAAATACTTAAGAGCTTACTTTAAATTATATTAATAAACTATATTATCTTACTAATTAATTATTATTTTTATAAAATAGCCCGGATCGTTAGTATAAAAAGAGAAGATTAGTAAGTATACTAAAGTCCTAAGTTTTTATATAATTTCTTAAGTTTAAAGGTTTAAAATAGGGGTCTTATTTAGTTTAAAAATACTCTCTTATCTATTTTTAATTATAATTATATTACGTACTAGAGCGAGGTCTCGTATTATAATTTTTATTATAAATCTAATTTCGTATTTCTAAATCTAGTTTTTATATAATAAGCGTCCTTAAAAGTTATAATAATTAGTTAGGATCTTTATTACTTTATAATAAGTCTAACCTATCTAAGTTTTTTAGTTTTTTAAACCCTTAAATACCTTAGGGTGCTAATTAAAAAAAAAAGGTACGTCCCCTATACTAAGCTAATTAAGAGAGTTAAATTTATAAAGAGTTAAAATTATTTAAAAAAAAACCGGTTCGTTTAAGTACTAAGTTCGGATAATAATTAATATACGTTTTATATTAATAATTTATATTAAAATTAATAAACTAAGAGTTTTTAATATTCGTTATAGTCCTAGGGTTAGTCTTATTAAAAGTAGAATATTTATTTAAATTCTATTTTCTTAGTTAATATTTAGTATTATTTTTAAAGTTTTTTATTATAATCGGACCCTAAATTCGTATTACGTCCTTTTTATTATCTAGTTTAAAAAGTAAAATAAGAAATAAAGAGGTTATTATAAATAGCTAGGTTAGTATTTATATAGTAAATTAAAAAATAAAAATTAAAAAAGGTTTAATTAGTAATAGTTATAAGGAAATAATTAAAGAGGGAAAAAAGAAAAGTTAAGTAGCTAGGTAAGAAGCTACTTTTTTATACTAATTACGAGGGCAGCCTTTACTAATTAAAAAGGAAGGCGCTATATTATAAATAACAAGAAGGCCCCGATCCTATGATTTACTCCTTCCTCTCTTTATATAGTAGCTATAATATTGCCGTTAATGATCTGTGGTTGTGAACTTTGTAAGAGGGAAAGTTGAAAAGTTGGAAAATCTAAAAAAATAGTCTAGCGAGATAGTGTGAGTATCCACTGATACCGTGTATTAATACTGTGTAAATGATACCGAGAACCGCCCGAGCAGCCAGCAAAGGCAGAATATATAAATAAATACGTAGTTTTTTTAAAAATATATTAGTTCTAATATTAAAGAGCTAATTAAAAAAATAGTCCCTTATTTCGAATACGTTTCTCTTTTAAATTATTTTAATAATTAATATAGTAATTATATATATTCTAAAAATAAAAAATACTATTTTAAAAAGAGTAATAACTAGTAAGCTATTAGTTAGTTTAAAGCTAATTTTAATTAAAGCTATTATTATTATTATATAATAAGTAGTAGTAGGGTAGTATCTCTAATCTTAACTAATATTAAAAAAGTTAAAACTTTAGTTTATATAGTTTTTAACTAGATCGATATTACTAAGACCGAGGAGGATAAGTATAATTCCGTTTTTAAAAACGCCCCTTTAATATACCTTATTAAAAACTATATATTCGTAATTTATAAGGATTATTAATATATTAAAATAAAATAAGTAAAGTAAGAGGCTATATAAGTTAAGCTAAATACTAAGTAGGCTTAATTAAATAAGGAACTAGGCTTAGATATTTAAAAAGAGAGGTAGGGTTTCTTAATATAATTATATAATTAGTAAATAAGGTCGTTAGGTTTTTAATTATAATAGTTAAAAAATAATTCTTTTTTTTATTATTTATATTTTTATTTTAGATCTAGGTAAAGAAATAACCGAAAAATTAATAAAATTTAATAATATTTTTATAAAATAATATTTAATAAATAAAAACTCGTAGCTTATACTAAGGATCGGTAATAATAAGAAGTAATCTACTCTTTTTAAAAGGCTTTTATTTATAATCGGGTTTACTTAGTGAGTAGTTAAGTATCCTTATTTTTAGAGTTTATTATATTATTATTATAATTAAAAAGTAGAATTACGGCGTTAATTATATTATTTTATAAAGATAAAAAGTTAGCTAAGTTAAAAATAAAGTTATTATAAAGATTAGTCTTATTAAGTAATAAGTAGAGGTTTTTTAAAAACTTTAAGAACTTTTTAAGTTAATTATTAATATAAATAACCCTTATAATTAGTTTATTAATAAGTATTTTTAGTTAATATAACGATCTATTCGGAGTAGCTAAGTAAATATAAAAAGGTCCTTATTAATAATAATTGAGTTTTTTAAAAGTTAATATATTAATTTTTTATTAAATATTAAAAACGAGAACTAAATCGCTAGTTTATAACTTTATTAATTAAAAGGAGTATAAAAAGTTAAATTAGTTATAGGTTTAAGCTCGGTATTAAGTAACTTTATTAGCTATAGCTTTTTAGTTATTTATTAAAAAAATAAAAGCTTATAATTAAGTTTAAACTTCTTAATCCGTTAAATATATATTTTTTTAATTAAGTACTCTCTAAGTTACCGTTCGTTTTTTTATTAAAATCGTTATATAATAATTATAAATAAGATAGAATAGTATATAACTTAATAATACTCTAATAATTATCTTATTTATAAAAAGGGCTATAATAAGTATAAGTTTAATATTTCTTTTTCTTAATTTAACTAAATATAAAGTATATACGTAATAAGTTAGTAACCCTTTTTAAAGAGCCCGTTAGTACGAGGGTTATAAGCTAATATAACCTTTTATTAAGTATTATATTATTAATTAAGCTACGTTATAATACCTATATTCTCTTATCTCTTATTAATAATTAGAATATTATAGATCTTATAATAATAAATAATATTTTTTTAAATAAACTTCGTAATATTTTTTAATATAGCGTTCGTTATAATCCGCGCTTCTAAGTATTTTATAAACTTATAACGTACCTTAATAACCTTTTATCTATTTATATATTAAATATCTAAATAGACCTTAGAAAAAGGATTATAAATTAAAACTATAGATATATAGAGGTTATTAAAGCGTTATAATCTAACTTTTTAATAAGCCTTATAAGTTATAATTAGCTCCCGGGTTTAAGTATATATTCCTAGTTAATAATATTATTTTATAAAATATAAAAATATAACCTCTCGTCCCCTATACCCGGATTTATTATATATTTTATTAATTAAGTTTATTTAATAGCGCTCATTATTAATTACTTAAGTAGGTTAGGGATAAGTCTTCGTCCCTTATTAAAATAGAAGTTTATTTTATATAATAAATCGTATTACTATTTACTTAAAACGTTTAAACTAATTAAAAAGTATACTAGCTAGCATCTTTAAAATAAAAAGAAAATAAGTAATTTATTTTAAAAGATCTAATTATTATTTATTTTATATTAATATATTAGCTAGAATATTTATTTTTTATTAAAATAGAGTGGGGCGATTAGTCCTAGTAGTTCTTTTTTAAAGCTAATTAAGTATAAGAATTTATAAGAGAGCTAATTAGAAAAAAATATAAAGAGAAGGGCCCTAATTAGAGAGAGGAGCTTAGTAGTACGGATTTTTATTTTAAAAATATATATACCTTTTTAAGATCGAACTAGAGCTTTTTTAATAATTTATTTCTAAATATAATAATATAAGATAATTAAGAACTCTACTTTTTTAATCTAACTAATATTACCTTCTTCCCTTAGTTATAACTCTGTTAATTAAAGCTATATTAACCCGATTAAAAGAGGTATTTTATATTATTTTTATAAATATTAATAATTTTTCTAAAGTACTATACTACGAAAGTCCCTTATACCCTATACCTTTTTAATAGTTTCCCTTTTTAAAAATCCCTTCTTTTTTTAAATAAGAGAATAAGTAAAAAAAAGCTTAACTTAATTAAAAATATTTTAAATAAATTATTTAAAAAAAGCGGCGTAACGATTAAAATAAATACAAGTAATAAGACTTTAATTTTAAAAAAAAGTAACTAAATAATTAAAACGTAAAAATAAAGACGTATAAAAAAGGGCTTTTTATTTAATAAAAAGGGGATATAATAAACCCTAATAAGCGAACGAGATAAATAAATAAAAAAAAAACCGAATACTTAGGACTAAGTCGGGCCTAAATATAAATACTATAATAATATAATAAAACGAATAACGAGTTAAGATTAGAACTAATAAAATACTTTAATAAGTATAACTAGTTATTTAACTAAACTATTCCTTATTAATTAATATAACCTAAAAACTTAATAATAAACCTATTTAAAAGTACGGATACGTCGGACTAAGGGCGTTCGTAAAATTAGTTTTTAACTAGACTTATTAATAATCTTAATTAGTATTATTATAAGCTTAATACGATATCTAATTAAAACTTTAATTATATACTTAGTAAGGACTAAAAAGGACGGCTTAAATTATACTAATTAAAATAATAACTACGCTCTAGCTATTAAAATAGCTCCTCTCCTCTCTTTTTAAACTCTATTTAAAATAAATAAACTAATATAAAACTATTAAGATTATAAATAAAATTAATAAACTATACTTTTAATAACCTCGGACTATAAATATAAATAACTAATATATTACTTTTATTACTATTAGCGCCCCTTAGGACGTTTAATTATATAAACCTAACCTTTTTATTTTAAATAAACCGTTTATTAAACTAGTTTTTATAGTTTATTAAGACTTATAAGTTATAAAGTTATTTAATAATAAAAAAGCTACTCTTTTTAATAAATCTACTTACTAATTTAATTAGAAAAAGCTAGTTATAGCTTAGGTTAAGATAAATATTTCGATTAATACCTTCTTAAGTATTATTATTACTTAGATTTAAATAACTACGCTTTAGACTAAGGGCTTTACGATTCCTTAGCCTAATTTAATAAAAAATATAAGTTTTTATAAAATACCGTTCCCTAGTTAAGAAGGGATTATAATTTTTAAAAGTAATAATATTATAAACTTTTTAAAAAAGTTCGAGGACTAGTATAAGATTAATAAGGTCCTAAACTGATTTAGAAATAAACTTATTATATATACTATAAAAAGAGATTATTAAACTCTAATTAAAAACGTAATTAAAGGACTACTCTAGGCCTAAACTAAGGATTTCTTTTTAAAAAGGTACGGAAAATAAGATATTAACCGCTTTTTAAATAAAAAAGAGTAAATTAAAAAAGTTATTAAAGGACTACTTATCTCGTTTTCTAACTTAAACTCTACTTAAATACTATTTACTAAGATTAATAATATAATTACCCTTATTAAATAATAAAACCTTTATATTATAATTAATAAAAGCTTAATTAAAGCTATATATAAGTAGTTCTATACTAATATTATAAAAAAAGTAGTAAAAGAAGTTAGGGTTACTTTAACTAGCTTTATTAAATTAATAAAATACGCGAGGTTTAAAATAGGACTTCTTAATATAATCGTATATAAAAAGGAATATAGCCTACTTTTTATAAATAATTAAAGTTAATTTAAAACCTTATTACGACCCCCTACTTTTTAAGTACGTAATAATACTTAGTACTAATATCTAAACTACTAATAATATCGCTAACTAACGATAGAGACCTAGGTTACCTAAGTAGTTACTAATAATATTACTAATTCTAACCTAGTTAACGAAATAAGTAAGCTAAAGATTTATTAAAATAATATTTATTATCGAGGTCTTATTTATATATTTAATATAAATACTACGTATCCTAATTAGCCCCCGATTATAAAACCTAGAGATTACTACTAGTATTATTAAAGTTAATACTACTAAATTATTAAAAATTACGATTAGTATACTCTTAATAAGGACGCTTATTTTATTATTTTAGCTTAAGGAGCTTAGTATTATAAAAAGCGTAATAGTTATAAATCTATAAATAATATCCCTTTTATTATAATTAAAAATAAAAAAAAGCGTACGATTACTAATTACGTTACTCTTTTTTTTTATATAGTAAATATATTAACTAAAGAAAATACTAAGCTTTTAGCTAAGTAAATTCTAAATTATTAAATTAGACTACTCTAATAAACTATACCTATACTTCCCTTAGCTAATCCTACGAGCATAGTTAAATATATCTACGTAATATAACCTAATTTAAGCTACTATAACTAAATAGACGTTTATACTATCTATAAGAAAAGATTACTTAAAAACCGTACCTTAGTAACTAAACTATATTTTAAAAAGATATATAAAATTAATAGCCTAAGCTAGCCTTTATAACTTAAAAGAAAAATAGTTTCCTTTTCTAATTAAAAAAAAAAGATTATAAAAATTAATAATAATAACGAGGTTTTTAAAATAATAGAGAACGTAACTTTTATATCTATTTCTAGGCCTTAGTTTATTAAAATCCTAATTAATAACCCTAATACTAGTACTTAAAAAACATAAGAGCCTCTTTTTTATAAAACTTAGAAAATAATAACTATAGATTAGACCTATAACTTTAACCTTAAGGTTAAAACTAAAAAGCTAATAAAAAAGAAGCTCGAGGCCCTAATCTCGCTTTTTATAAACTTTTTATAAAGAATTATATTAAAATATATTATAATAATAATAACTTTAATATATAATTAGGGGTACTTTAATATTAATAAAATTTTATTAAAAGCTTTAAAATCCTTAGCTAACTTAGTAAAAAATAGGTAATAATAAAAAAATATTAAAGATCTCTTTAATAAGTATAATAAAAACCTCTTTTTAAAGCCGAGTTATATAACTAAGATTAGTAAATTTAAAAGTACTAACTTAACTTCTAAGCTCTTAATTTTTATAATTTTAAATACCTATTTATAATTAAAAATCTAAATATTTAGTATAAATTAAGATAATAAAAGTTTAATAATCGTTACTATCCTAAATACTAGAGTATAAGTTAATATATTTTTAAAATAATACGGTAAAAAAGCTAGTATTTTTTATATAATAACAAAGCTTTAAATATAGATATTTAAGTACGATCTAACTAGCTAAATAACTTTTAATAGTTTTTACTTTATAAATATATAGATTAATAAGTTTAAAGTAACTACTTATTTCTTTATTAAAAACGAGCAAGAGACCTCTAATCCGTTACTACTAGGTCTTTTATTTAAATAAAATACTAAGCTATTTTTTAAATATAATAAGTTAATAATTACTGCTTTAATTTATATTAAAAACGCGAGGCTAAGGATCTTTATAAAAATAATTAAGACGAACGGTTTTTGGGACGTAAAAAATATCTTACCCTAGCTTAAGTAATATATAAAAAAGGTTTTTAAATTAAAAAACTAAATATTAATAATATAACTAAAAATACTACTAGTTTTAATAACCCTTATTTAGAATCTAAACTAAAAAAAAACGAGCGTATTATAGTAGTCTTAGACTAAAGCTAAGCTAATTAAATTATAATTATAGTTACGCTCTATATAATCTAGTCTTAGATTATATAAATTAAAAAAGTAATAACGACCGCTTAGGGCAAAGCTAGAGATAGACCGAACGGATTAGTTAATTAAAACGATTTACGTCTCTTAATAAGAACACTTACTTTTTAATAAAAAAGGTTATGTATTAAATAATAAATTATAAAACTAGGATAAAAAGCGTTAAAATAGTACGAAATAGTTAAAAAAGCCTTTTATAAGATTCCTTATATTATTAAAGCTAATATAATATATAAAAAAAAAGATTAAAAGGTTTAGCTAGTTAATAACGCGCTTTTTAATAGATTAATACTTAATAATAATCCTTATTAAAAACTTAAAAAACTTAAAGAGGTTAGAAATAAGTTATAAAACTAATCGGGCCCTTATAAAAATATTATTATACTTAAGTTTTTAAATATAAAACTAAGCTTTAGATTAATAAATAACTAACTCTAAACTATCCTTAAGGATTATAACTATATCTTATTTTATAAATAAGATCTTTTTAAATAAATACTTTTTAATTAAAGAAAGCGCTAGTATAGGACTTTTTTAAATATAGCTATTTTAACTTTATAGTCGTATTATTATAATTAATTAAGATTATATTTTATAAAACTTAATAAATAAAGGGTATTCTAATCCTAAAAACTCTATTACTAAAAGCTTTTAAAATAATCTAAGAACGTATTACTTAAGGTATTATTAAAAAAAGCTATACTATATATTAGAACCCCTAGTTCTTAATAATAAAAAAGGATAATAGTCTTTAGCTAATTAACTTAATAACTAAGGTTAATACTATTATTTTTTAAAACGCTTAGTAACTACTTAACGCTAACGAGTTTTTAAAAGAATTTATTATAAATTAGTTTATTTCTTTTTTAAATTTTTTTTTTAGTTATAATTAGATCTTTTAAAATAAAAAAAGCTATAATTTAATAACTTTTTTAACTTTACTTAGGCTATATAAATACTATACCTTCTTAATAAGAGTAATAAATTTAATAACCTAATTTTATTAAATTATAACCCGCATTTTCTATAACTTAATTCTAAAATATTATAACGTTTTTATTAATAATATCGTAATTAAAGGCCCGTAATTCCGCTATAATAATAAGTACTTAACTAACTATTTTAGGATTTAGTAATTTATTTATAAATACCTCTAGAATATTAATTAAATCTTAGTTAATATTAAGCTAATTAACTATACTATTTCTAAAGTAAAGTCGTAATAGTACTAGCTATTCGTAGTTATTATAAGCTACTTTTATAGTATAAAAAAGAGATAGCCTAATTAAACTAAAGTCCTTAAGATCTTTAAATAAATAAAATACTCGAACGTCTTAGAAATTAGATCGTTTCTTAGTATTATTACCTTTTATTATTACTAAATCGAGTAATTTTCTTTTATAATAACCCCGTTATACTCCCTACTTAATAAGAACTAATCTTTTAAATAGAGAGCGCTATAAATTAAAACTATAAAAATACTTAAAAAAACGATTACTATAGCCCTTATTTTAGTTTTACTAAACTATAATACTAAGGCTAGATAAATTATTTTTATAACGGACGCTAATATTAAAAAATAAAATAGTATACTTAGTTAGATTATGAATAATAAATATACTATTACTTAATATAAGAGCAGGATATAGCGTAGGTTAGAGCTTAATTATAATTTTCAAAAGCTCGAAATATAAAGTATTTTAATAAGCTTAAAGCTTCTTCGTAATTATCTATTTAGGATTAACTTTTTATTAAAAACTAATACCTAAGTCCTAGTTATTTAGATTAATAATATAATAAATAACTTACTATTAATAATAATAATACGCTAGCTTTTTTAAATTAAACTTTTTAATTCTAAAATTAAGTATATTAATAGAAAGAAGAATACTATAGTAAATAGCTTTTTAAAAAAAACCCCTAGCTAATTTAACTTAGTTGAGGTAGAGCTTAATAAGGATATTAAAGACTTTATTAACGTACGAGTTTTATAAATACGAGTTATAAAGAACTTTTTTATTATAGTATATAATCGTAATAACGTTATTATTAATTAAATATAAGAAATAGATATTCTAGTTAATATACTAATATTAAATAAATAATAGTTAGATTTTTAAAATAAATCGCTTATTTCCTTTTTACTCTAAAGAGGCTAATCGGTATACTTTTTAATTAGTTTAAATATTTTAAATAAATAGTAATACGATTTATTATATAAAATAAACTTTTATTTTAATAAGAAATAAAGACTCGTCCCTAACTTACTTAAGTAATTAATAATAAGCGCTGCTAAATAAACTTAATTAATAAAATATATAATAAGTTTAGGTATAGGGGATAAAGAGAAAATATTTTTATTTTATAAAATAATATTACTAACTAAGAATATACGCTTAGACCCGGGAGCTAATCGTAACTTATAAAGCTTATTAAAAAGCTAGATTATAACGCTTTAATAACCTTTATATATTTATAGTTCTAATTTATAAACTTTTTTTTAAAGTTTATTTAAATATTTAGTATATAAGTAAATAAAAAGTCGTTAAGGCGTATTATAAGTTAATAAAATACTTAGAAGCGCGGATTATTATAAATATTATATTAAAGAATATTACGAAGTTTATTTAAAAAGATATTATTTATTATTATAAGATCTATAGTACTCTAATTATTAATAAGGGATAAGAGAATATAGGTATTATAACGTAGCTTAATTAATAATATAGTACTTAGTAAAAGGTTATATTAGCTTATAACCCTCGCGTTAACGAGCTCTTTAAAAAGGGTTATTAGCTTATTATGTATATACTTCGTATTTAGTTAGATTAAAGAAAAAAAAATATTAAACTTATACTTACTACGGCCCTTTTTATAAATAAAATAACTATTAAAGTATTATTAAGTTATATACCGTTCTATTTTATTTATAATTATTATATAACGACCCTAATTAAAAAGAAAATAGTAACTTAGAAAATACTTAATTAAGAAAATATATATATAATAAATTAAGAAATCTAAGCCCGATTATAAGCTTTTATTTTTTTAATAAATAACTAAGAAGTTATAATTAATAAAATTACTTAATACTAAGCTTAAAGTTATAATTAGTTTAACTCTTCGTACTCCCTCTAATTAATAAAATTATAAATTAGTAATTTAGTTCTCGTTTTTAATATTTAATAAAAGATTAATATATTAATTTTTAAAAAACTCGATTATTATTAATAAGGAATTTTTTATATTTACTTAGCTATTTTAAATAGATTATTATATTAACTAAAAACGTTTATTAATAAACTAATTATAGGGGTTACTTATATTAATAATTAATTTAAGAAGTTTTTAAAGTTTTTAAAAAGCCTCTACTTATTACCTAACGAGTCTAATCTTTATAATAACTTTATTCCTAACTTAATTAACTTTCTATCTTTATAGAATAATATAATTAATACCGTAATTCTACTTTATAATTATAATAATAATATAATAAACTTTAGGGACGAGGATACTTAATTATTTATTAAATAAACCTAATTAGAAATAAAAGCCTCTCGAGAGGGGTAAATTACCCCTTACTACTACTAATCCCTAGTATAGGCTATAAGTTTTTATTTATTAAATATTATTTTATATAAATATTACTAAATCTTATTAATTCTTTAGTTATCTCTTTACTTAGATTTAAAATAAAAATATAAGGGGATAATAAAAAGAGAAGAATTATTTTTTAGTTATTATAATTAAAAACCCGACGACTTTATTTACTAATTATATAATCGTATTAAAAAACCCTACCCCTCTTTTTAAGTATCTAAGCTTAGGTTTTTATTTAATCGAGCTTATTTAGTATCTAGCTTAGCCTATATAACCTCTTACTCTATGTATTTTATTTTAATATATTAATAACGCTTATAAATTACGAATATATAGTTTTTAATAAGGTATATTAAAGGGGTATTTTTAAGAACGGAATTATACTTATCCTCCTCGGTCTTAGTAATATTAATTTAGTTAAAAACTATATAAACTAAAATCTTAACTTTTTTAATATTAATTAGGATTAAAAACGCTATTTTATTATTATTTATTATATAATAATAATAATAGCTTTATTTAAAGTCGGCTCTAGACTAACTAATAACTTACTAGTTATTACTTTTTTTAAAATAGTATTTCTTATTTTTAAAATATATATAATTACTATATTAATTATTAAAATAATTTAGAAAAGAAACGTACTTAAAGTAGGGGACTATTTTTTTAACTAGCTCCTTAGTATTAGAACCGATGTGTTTTTAAAAAGACTATATATAATAGTTATAAAATATAGTATTCCGAATACTATAAGCCTAGATAAGTAAAAAATTAATAATAGGGGTTCGTTTATTTAATTATTAAAATAGAGGGCTAAAGTAATTAGTATAATCGTAATTAATAAAAACCTAATAGCTTTATAAAAATAATCTATTTATAATACTTAGATTATAAACGTACCTCTTAATAACGTTCTAATTCGTAATTAATTATTAAAATTTCTAAGCTATTTCTCTTTTAGTATACTTCTTAATTTAAGGATTTATAATATAAAATTTATTATAAAGCTCTTTAGTTAATTTAAAAAAGGTTAACTAATTAGTAGTCTTAAGGATTTAAAAAAGAAGAATATTAGATTAGAATAAGGATTAAAAAAATTAAATAAAATAGTACTTATTATAATCTACTTTTTACTAACCTCTTAGAACTTATAATCCTAAGTTTTTTAGAAATAAACCTTTTTAAGAATAGAGGAAGAATATTACTAAGGCCGGACGTTATAATAAGTAGTTTTAATAATTTAATACGTATTATTAATAGCTAAAGTGTTAAATATAATAAGTAAGTAAATTATATTATTTATAAAAAAAAAGACTGAGTAAAAAAGGATAATTATAATTAAGAAGCTATTATTTAGAGGAAGAAATAAAAAAGAATAGAGGAATTAAGAGAGGGCCTCTATATACCCCCCCCCCCCTTAGACCCGGGGTATTAAAAAAGAAAGTACTATAGGCCTCTCGGCTAATTAATACTAAATTATAGCTATTATATTAAAAAAAAAGAAATAAATTATAGGATCGGGGCCTTCTTATTATTTATAATATAGCGCCTTTTTTCTTAATTAGTAAAGGCCGCCCCTATAATTAATATAAAAAGGTAGCTTCTTATTTAACTACTTAACTTTTCCTTTTTCTCTCTTTAACTACTTCTCTATAACTATTACTAATTAAACCTCTTCTAATTTTTACTTTTTAATTTACTATATAAATACTAACTTAGTTATTTATAATAACCTTTTTACTTTTTATTTCCCTTTTTAAGCTAGATAATAAAAAGGATATAGTGCGAATTTAGGGCCCGATTATAATAAAGAACCTTAAAAATAATACTAAATACTAACTAAAAAAGTAAAATCTAAATAAATATATTACTTTTAATAAGACTAACCCTAGGACTATAATAAATACTAAGAACTCTTAGTTCGTTAATTTTAATATAAATTATTAATATAAAACGTATACTAATTATTACCTAAACTTAGTACTTAAATAAACTAGTTTTTTTTAAATAATCTTAACCCCTTATAAATTCGACTTTTTTAATTAGCTCGGTATAAGGGACGTACTTCCCTTTTTTAATTAGCGCCCTAAGGCTTTTAAGGGTCTAAAAAACTAAAAAACTTAAATAGGTTAGACTTATTATAAAATAATAAAGATCCTAACTAATTATTATAACCTTTAAAAACGCTTATTATATAAAGACTAGATTTAAAAATACGAGATTTTAGTTAAAGTAAGAAGCTATTAAGCGTACGCTCTCTAAGCGCGATCGGGCTATATAAGAGAATAGTAAATATTAGTATTAAGAGCTAGCTAAGTTTTATTAAAATCTTTTATAGTATTATAATATATATAAGGGTAAAGCCGATATTAATAAGAATATAAGGGAATAATAAGTTAATTAATATAACGACCTAATTATAAAAGTTATATATATAACTCTAGCTTATACTCCTTAGATATTATTATTAATAAAAAAAGCTAAAGAGAATTAAGTTAATAAAAGTTAGGATCGGGAGATTATTAAAAAAGAATAGGATAAGAACTAAGTAAAGCTAATAAAAAAAGTAGTAAAAATAAAAGAGGTAAAAAAGGTAATTATAAAAAAAAAGAGTAAATAAAGGGCTTAATATAATTAACTATATATAGTAATTAAAACTAATTTAAAATAATTTCTTTTTCTAAAAGATTAAGGAAAAAGAAATTAAGAAACGATTAGAATAGGGTAGGGTAATTAGTCTTAGTAATTCTTTTTTAAAGCTAATTAAGTATAAGGATCTATAAAAAAGCTAATTAAAAAAAATATAAAAAGAAGGGCCCCGATTAGAGAGAGGAGCTTAGTAATACGGATTTTTATTTTAAAAATATATATACTTTTTTAAAATTAAACTAGAGCTTTTTTAATAATTTATTTCTAAATATAATAATATAAAATAATTAAGAACTTTACCTTTTTAATCTAATTAATACTACCCTCTTCCCTCGGTTATAACTTTATTAATTAAGGCCGTATTAACCTAATTAAAAAAGTATTTTTTATTATTTTTATAAGTATTAGTAGTTTTTCTAAAGTACCGTACCGAGAGAGTCCCTTATACCCTATACCTTTTTAATATTATTCCCCTTAATTATTAAAATTCCTTTATTAAATATTAATAAGGATTTTAATATTAAGACTTCTTTTAACTTAGCTATAAATTTAGTTTTATAAACCTTTTTATTCTCTTTTTTTATAAACTTAATATTTAATAAACCTAGGGTATTATTTATTTATATTCTTATAATACTAAAGGGGTTGTTTATATATATAGAAATTAAAAACAAAAGATTATATATTAATATAATTATTAATAATTAGTTGATATAAAAGTTATAGTACGTCGTTTATTAATAAATACTAGATTTAATAAACCTATATAATAGCTTAAGTACTTTAATAATCGTACTTTCTAAGTACTTATTAATTATTCTTTTTAAAAAATAAGTAAAGATCTTTTTTATAAGCTTAGTTATTAATTAGATATACGCTTATATAGTATTATAACTCTAAATTTAGTATCCTTTTTATTATAATAATATTATTAGTACTATTATAAGGCGCTAGCTATAGTATTAAACTATAAGTAACTAAGTAAGTAGCGTCACTTTTTTAATATTATTATACTCTTATATAACGTACCTTAATATCTTATATAGCTATAAAGTACCCTTCCTTTTTATTTATTAAACTATATATAATTTAAAAATACGTAAATTCGCCTATTTAACTAAATTATAAAAAATAAATTAATAAACCCCTCGATTATAAAGTATTTTTATTTTTATTAAGTCTAATTCTTTAAAAGGTCTCTTGGCTATTATAATTATACCCTCTTTTTATGATTAAGTTATAAGTACGTAATTAGCCTTTTTTTATTATATAAAATATATTACTTACTTTATTATTAATAATCAAGTACCGTAGTAATACTTTTTACTTAGGCTTTTTTTATATATTTTAATAGTATAAGGGTTATCTTTTTTTATTGTTATTATTTATTTATTTTATTGTAATAATTTTATTAAAATAATTTCTTACTCCATTTTAGGTTACTAAAGGGATTCTCCTAGTTCTCCTTTTTTTTTATTAAACTAATATCTCTTTATTAAAATTAGTATAATATAATTATACTACTATAATTAACATTTCTAATAATTAATCTCGATCTTTAATAATAATATATAAACCTTTATTAACTAAGATTAATTTATATAAGCTTAATTATTATTAAGTAATTTCTTTTTAAACCTTAATACTCGAATTTAATAATATATTAAGGTTAGGGTTTATATTTAGTTCATTATAAGTAATAATAATCTTATTAATTTAGTACTTTATATTTATTCCCTAAAGTACTTTTATTATTTTATTAATTACTTAAGCTCGCTAAGTTATATTTAATAATAATAACGAGGCTATTATTATCCTCGAGTATATTCTAAATATAAAAAGCATTAAAACTAGTCCCTTTAGGCTTATAATATCGTTATAGTACTTAAATACTATTTAAAAACACTTTTTATTTATAATATCGGGGTACTTATTATAAATAATTTTAAACGCTCTTTTTAACTATTAATAAGCTCTTTTTACTTTATTAATACTTTAATATAATTTAATAAGTACGATTTCAAGCTATATATTATATATAATAATATTATTTCTAAACTTTATTAACTTAAAGCTAGTACTTATATCGGTTCTAATCCTATTTAGTAGTCCCTAATATATATTAATTTACACTTTTTAAAGTATTAATTGAATAGTCTTAATAAATAGACTTTTAGAAGATTAGCCTCTTTAGAATATTATAACCTTATTAATAATATATAGTACTAAGCGATTATTTAAATAAAAGATGTTAATAATAATCTTTTAGTTAAAGTTCAGCTCGTTATATAATTTAAACTTACATTTACGCGGGCTTTAAATATTTATTTAATATGAGTAATATATTTTTATTAAGTACTTTAGAGCTCTTATTTTTATATTATTCTTTAATTCTTTAAAAAGGTTATATAGTTTTATAATTAATAAATAAGTAAAGTACTTATATAATTACTTAAGCTTACTTTTTATAGAATAGTTAATAAATTTAATATTTAATTTAAGCTTTATAAACATATACCTTTATTACTTTTTAATAAGTATAAACTACTTATTATTTAATAATCTATCCTTTATATTATTAAATATAATACTTAATTAGTTTATATTCTTTAAGTATAATAAAAATAGTATATTAATAAATAGAATATAAAACACTATTATACCTAAGTATATATTAACTTTTATTATACTTAAGGCGTATGTTTCTTATTTAAACTAAAGCTAATCCTCGTGATACTTATTACTAAGAATTAATATACCGGCGTCGTAAATTAATATACTAGCGTCGCTCTTATACTAGCGTCGCTATTCTACTTTTTAATTAGTTTAAAGAAATAGTACCTCTTTATAAAGGTGGTAAGGGTAACTATATTAATATACTTATTCTTACTATACTCTCTAACTTAAGATCTAGTTTAAGATTTTTAAAAATAAGAATATTATTATAACTTACGTACTTATTTAGAAGTACTATATTACCTATTTAAAATTTATAAATTTTAAATAAGCTAGTAATATAAGCTTTTATAAATCTTAAATAAGTAAAGCTTTCTTTTATTATATACTAGAATAGGGTAGGGCGATTAGTCCTAGTAGTTCTTTTTTAAAACTAATTAAGTATAGGGATTTGTAAGAGAGCTAATTAAAGAAGAATATAAAAAGAAGGGCCCCGATTAGGGAGAAGAGCTTAGTAATACGGATTTTTATTTTAAAAATATATATACTTTTTTAAGATCGAACTAGAGCTTTTTTAATAATTTATTTTTAAATATAATAATATAAAATAATTAAGAACTTTACTTTTTTAATTTAGCTAATACTACCCTTTTTCCTTGGTTATAACTCTATTAATTAAGGCTATATTAACCTAATTAAAAGAAGTATTTTATATTACTTTTATAAGTATTAATAGTTCTTTTAAAGTATTATACTACGAGAGTCCCTTATACCCTATACTTTTTTAATACTTAAAATATATAAAAAGTAAATTATAGTAACGTCTACCTAACTACCTCTTCTAACGTAGTTATAATAATTTATCATTATTATAAACTATTTTTTACTAACTCCGTTTCTTTTAAATACTAAGTTATATTAGCTATTTATTTATATAATTCTTTATTATCCTCCCTTTATTAAGAACGCTAAACTAGCTCCTTATTTATTATTAAAATAAGCTTAATATTTAGCTTTAACTTAGCTAACTTATTTCTTTTATAAACCTAGCTAGTATTAACTTATTCTTATTCTTAAATAAATAGCCTTACCTTTCATTACTTACGCCTTAGTTATTATAAGTAGTACGGGCTTAATTAGCTAACTAGCCTTTTTTAAATAAGGCTAGTTATAATAAAATAAATTATACTATATTCTTTAGCTTATTATAAAAGGATATAATAATCTTAAGGTTAAGGATTTAATAATATAGATTTAAAAAAGACGTTTTTTAAAAACGCTACTAAGAGTATAATTTTTACTTATTAAAAATAGCTAAATTTAATATTTTAAAATAAATTTTATAATAGTATAAGATACTTAGCTTAATTAAAATAGTATAGTTTAAATTATAAGATCCGAGGGGGTCTAGGAATAGCCTCTTACTAAATAGTATTACTTTTTTTATAAGCCGGCCTTACGTCCTAATTAAAATAAAATATTTTAAAAAAAGTATTATTTAAAGTTTATTTAGGTATTTAAAGTAAGTACTTATATACTCCTAGTTTATAAGTACGTAGAGGTACTAGAGGATTAGGTATTAGTTATTAAACTCTTTATAGAGCTTAGTCTAGGCTTTTTTAAAAATATACTTAGTTTTAGTAAAAATAATAAGCTTTTATATTATAAGGACCTTATAATATATATAAGAAGGGGGCTTATTAATAAGTATCTTAATATAAGCCTTATCCTTATTACTTAGCGTAGCTATTACTTATATTAATAATTAATATCCTTCGTTATTAAACTTATTATTATTATTATTATAACTACGGTCCTTAACTTATTTCTACTTAGCCCTAAATATAATATTAGAGTTAATATAATAAATATAAAGTTATTACTAAACGTCTAAGAACTATTTATTTAGTATAGCCTTTATTTATTTATCGTAGTTTATAATAATAATAATAAGGTAACGGACTAAGTATTAGTTTATAAATTAGTAAATACTTATTAAAAAAAACTAATAACCCTTTAATTTCTTATTATTAATAAGGCCGAACGCGATATTATAAATAGATTTAAAATAGGTTTATTTAATAACTTAGAAGAGAGGGAGCTTAAAGCGATTAGTATTATAAGTATTATTAAAGCTAATTACCTTAGGGAATCGCTTTTATATTTAGAAATAGTAAAAAAAGGTTTAAATAAGGCTAATAAGGCGGTTTAGCTTATTGTTTACCTATTTTATTATATATAAGATATCTTACTTATTAAATAGCTTAATTAATACTATAGTTAGCGAGTATTTAACTAGTTTCTCTTAGTTTATATAAGCCTTAGTATTATAAATATCTCGCTATATAAATAAAAACTCTAAGAACTACTCTTAAGTAATAGTATATATATTACGAGCCTAAATCTTAACTTATTAGTTTATAGTTTTAATAATATCCTTAACTACTTTAGTAAGTTTATAATATAAAAAGTACGTAGAGAGTTTAAAACTAGGGCTATAATTATATTATTTATACTAAAAGTTTAAATAATAATATAATAGCTACTTATTCTCTTCTTAAGCCTCGGTAATAACTTATTATTTATAACCGTATTTATAAAACTTATATTATTAAATATTAGTACTTTATATAAGCCTAGGCTTACTAAACTAATTATATAAAAAAGTATATTAAATAATTTAGCCTCGAGCTTTATACTTATTCTACTTAATAATACTAAATTTATTAACTTTTATAAAGTTATTAACTTAATTAAAAAGAGTATCGTAAGTTTATTTTAAATTACTAAGAATTAATAAATTTAAAATTTCGGTTATAAAAAGAGAGGAGGATCGGTTACTTAGAGTATAATAAAAAACTTTAGTTTAGAAAAACGCTTTATTTTAAATAAAAAATAGTTATAAAAATAAATAAAGTAATAAGTTTACTTAGGGACCTTATATTTATTATAATTAATAAATATATTTTTATTATTAAAGTAGTATTATTATTAGTTTTTAATTAGTTTTAATAACCTATTTAATAAGTTAAAAAGTATTACTAAACTACTTTATTATAGGATAAAAAGGTTATTAAGATTATTTATTAAAAAAAGAGGGGTTATACTCTAAAAAAAGTTATAAGAGGGTAGTCCGCTAGGTTTTCGTTATTCTCTTAGGAAAATAAAAAGTAAAGTATAATATAAGCTCTATATTAAAATAATTATTTATAAGAGGTTGCGTATTTTATAATATATTAGCTAAGAGCTTAGTAATAAGGTCGCGCTACTTTTTAAAATTACTAACTTTATAAAATTAGCTAATACTAAGGTAGTTATTTTTTAAGAAAAAGATAATAATAATTAGCTAAATAATAATAAGAGGCTATAATTAATTAATAATCGTTTTTATAAAAAAAGAAGTCTCGTAGTAAGAGTATTATTTTAAAATTAGCCTTAGGGAATATCTCTAACTCTAATTATAAAAGCTATTATAAATAAATATTATAAGTTAAATTTTAAGGCTTAATAATATAATTCAAATATAAAAAGAGTAAAAGAACAAAAGCTTAGGATAGTTTATAAGTATTTAGTAAAATCTAACTATATTAATAAATTCTTTTTAAACTAATTAAAAAGTAGAATAGTAACGCTAGTATAAGAGCGACGCTAGTATATTAATTTATAACGCCGGTATATTAATTCCCTTATTATTAATATACTTAATATAACTAAGGATATTTCTAAGAGTATATAGAATTACCCCTTACTTTTAATTAATTATTATAATACTCTTATATTTAGGATAATCTTTTAAAGAATATCTAAGCCGTATTATTCGCTAGTATAAAATACTTATATAAGCTTAGTATTTAAGTAATTTAGGGAGTATAAAAAGAACCCCTCTAAGTACTTTTAAAATTACTTAGTACTATGTTTTTTTTTAAATATTAAAAAAAGTACTAATCTTTTTTTAGATATTAATAAAATAGAATTTAGTATTATTAAATTCGTTTATTTATTTAAATCCTTTATCTAAGGGATCTTCCCTTATTATTCATATATAAAAGCCTATTTATTAAGAGCTTTTGCTATCTTTTATTCGTTTAGCTTTATATATTTTCTAGAGGTTAATAGCGTAAAAAAGGAGTAGTTAATCTCGTTAATTCTGTTATAATCTAATTTATTAGTATATAAAATAAGATTTTCTTTATTTTTCAAGTCTCTTATTATATACAAATCCTCTAGGCCGCTAATTACGCTTTTACTAAGTTTATATTTCTAAATCTATTTTTTTATAAATAATAAAAATTAGTTAAATCGCTGAGGGTTAGTTTTATTATTTACTACTCTTAATCTTTTATATTACTTATATAATTTAATACGTTTTTCTTTAGAATAATTATTTAATTAAAAACCGTCCTTTTTATATATAAAACAATTCCCTTTTTATTAACTCTATTCTAAATCGAACTAGTAGCTAGCTAAGAAGTCTATTCCTCTAGTTTAATAATTATTATACTTAATATCTTTTTTCTTATTTTTATATATATACTTAACTTAGTATTATTAATAAGAGCTATTATATAATTATAAATATATTTAATAAGATATCTTAGTTTTAATATTAAAACTAAACCTTAGCCTTAAGTAAAGGGTTTTATAATATTTAAGGGGTTAGTATAGAGTTATTTTTATTTTCAAAACTCTTCAAATAATAATATAGAAATATCTAACTTTTTATTTATTCGTCCTCTTATTTAGCTACGTCTTTATGAATTTATTAATATAATTAATAAGTTTTTTAAAAATCTCTAGCCTTAACCTTTTTTTATTATTCTAATTATAAACCCGAATAATAGTACCCTTAGCTTAAATAAGAGCTTTAAACTCCTATTTCAAGTCTTAAAGCGACTTCGAATTATGTTAATTATATTTAAAAAGTTAGTTTAATTAATAATACGTACTATTTAATAATAATAATCCGTAGCTTTATTAATTAATATAATATTAATTACTAAATAATATTATTACTCTTAGATTTAAACTTTTTTTAAAATAGTTATGAAATATCGTAAAGGTTTTTTTATAAAACCTTATATTTCTTTTTTAAATATAATTTCTTTTTAAAAAAGATCTTTATAAGGTTAGTAAATTACTTTATAACAACGACCATTAGGTCGGTCTCTTTATATATCCCTTATATATTAAAGTAATCGTATTAACTTTATATAGTTAATTATATACTTCTTTAGTTAATAAGTAATAAGCTATATATTAATAATATTATTAAGTTAGTTATGAAGTTTAATAAAATCGTTAATAACTACTCTTTTTATATACTCTCTATAGCCCTTATTAAAGCGGGCGTTAATATATTACTATTAGTAATTTTTAATAAAAATTCTAATTAGTTTACTTTTTTATTAAATTTATTATATTTTAATACTTTTTAATTAATTTAATTCTAATTTTATAATAAAAATTCACTAATAATAACTATTATAATAAGCGTTTTATAAGCTCTTTATCTTACTACTTAAGCTAATAAAATACTTTAATAATAAAGAAATTTAATAACCCTCTTTATAACGTTCAGATTAGTATTTATATAGTGGTTCTTTTCTAGCTTTATAGGCGTAAAAGATCGACCTTAATAAGATTACGTTTTTAAGGGAAATTATATAATATAGTATATTTTTTAATTATATAATACGCGCAATATGCTCTAGATATACGCTTAACGGAATATAGTAATTTCGATATAAAAACCGCTATATAATTTAAAATAAATAAGCTACCCTATTACTTATTAATAATAGGCTAAGCGATATACTTACGTAGTAGCGCTAGTTAAAAAGGTTAATAATAGAGGTCGGCCGTAAAGGTTAGAGGCGGCCCTTAATTATAGAGGTTCTAAACTTTAATAGCGACGTAGAGGTCTCTAGAAAAAGGGCTAAAAGGGCTAATATTTAGCGTACTAGAGCTTATATAAATTCTTTATATCTTTATTACTTTTAATATTACCTCAAGCTCTATTTAAACTAAATAAACTTACTAAATAAACTTATTAAACGAACTTATTAAATAAACTTCTTAAACGAACTTATTAATATATAAACTACTATTTTACTAAAAATGCCCCTCGATAAGTCCCCCCCTCTAGGGCTCGATAGATTAGGCCCCCTCGACGCCCTAACTATCGTAGCTAACGTAAGTATGCTTAAGAAATAGCGTAGTACTTTTTAATAATACGGAATCTAGCTAAGTAATAATACGAATACTATAAATAACTAAGCTAATATAAATATTAAGATTTAGTATATTAACGCTAGTTTAGAAATTATATTTTATAGAGCTAAAAATCCCTCTAATATAGGCTATATTATAGATATAAGGGAATATATAAGGGGTCCCCTAACTCTTAATAAGAAAGAGTATATAATATAAGATTTAGCCGCTTACGTAGGCTAGTATTAAGAGGTCTTATATACGTTAGAGTGGGTATAGCTCGCCCTCTAGATAGCTAGAACTTAGAGGACTATAGTAAAAAGTCGGGAGTTAATAAAAGGGAGATAATAATTAAGTCGGTTAATTTTAATTAGTAATTAGGTATAGAGCGTAATATACCTAGTTTTCCTTAATACGTAATATACGGTACGGCCCCGGCGGATTACTTCGTCGGGGGGAAAATCTAACTTATAATATTTATTTATAATAGTTTTTATAATTAAAATTAAAGACGTTCCCTAAGGCTAATTTTAAAATAATACTCTTATTAAAAGACTTCCCTCTCTATAAAAACGATTATTAATTAATTATAACCTCTTATTATTATCTAGCTAATTATTATTATTTTTTTTTAAAAAAGTAGCTACCTTAGTAATAACTAATTCTATAAAATTAATAATTCTAAAACGTAATATAACTTTATTACCGAGCTCTTAGTTAGTATATTATAAAATACGTAACTCTTTATAAATAATTATTTTAATATAAAACCTATATTATACTTTACTTATTATCTTTTTAAAAGAATATTAAAAGCTTAGCGGACTACTCTCTTATAACCTTTTTTAAAATATAACCCCTCTCTTTTTAATAAATAATTTTAATAACTTTTTTATTTTATAATAAAGTAGTTTAATAATACTTTTTAATTTATTAAATAGGTTATTAAAAATAATTAATAATTAATAATAGTACTACTTTAAGAATAAAAATATATCCGTTAATAATAATAAATATAAAGTTCTTAAGTTAATTTACTACCCTATTTACTCCTATAACTATTCTTTATTTAAAATAAAACGTTCTTTTAAATTATAGCCTCTTATTATACTCTAAGTAACCGATCCTCCTCTTTTTTTATACCTAAAGTCCTAAACTTACTAATTCTTAGTAATATAAAATAAACTTATAATACCCTTTTTAACTAAGTTAATAACTTTATAAAAGCTAATAAATTTAGTATTATAAAATAGAATAGGTATAAAGCTCGAGGCCAAATAATTAGATATACTTTTTAATATAATTAGTTTAATAAGCCTAGGCTTATATAAAGCGCTAGTATTTAATAATATAAGTTTTATAAATACGATTATAAATAATAAGTTATTACTAAGGCTTAAAAAGAGGATAAGTAGTTATTATATTATTTCTTAGACCCTTAGTATAAATAATATAATTATAGCCCTAGTTTTAAAGCCTTTATATACCCTTTATATTATAAGCTTATTAAAGTAATTAAGGATATTATTAAAATTATAAACTAATAAATTAAAATTCGGGCTTATAATATACGTACTATTATTTAAAAATAGTTCTTAAAGTCCCTGTTTACGTAGCGAGATATTTATAATACTAAGGCTCGTATAAACTAAATAAAACTAGTTAAATACTCACTAACTATAATATTAATTAAACTATTTAATAAGTAAAATATCTTATATATAATAAAATAAGTGGATAACGAGCTAAACTACCTTATTAACCTTACTTAGACCTTTTTTTATTATTTTTAAATATAAAAGCGATTTTTTAAAATAATTAGTTTTAATAATATTTATAATACTAATCGCTTTAAGCTCCCTCTTTTTTAAGTTACTAAGTAAACCTATTTTAAATCTATTTATAATACTGCGTTTAGCCTTATTAATAATAAGAAATTAAAAGGTTTCCGGTTTCTCTTAGTAAATATCCGCTAACTTATAAACTAATACTTAGTCTATTATTTTATTATTATTATTATAAACTACGATAAGTAAATAAAAGTTATATTAAATAAGTAGTTCTTAGACGTTTAGTAATAACTTTATATTTATTATATTAACTTTAACGTTATATTTAGAGCTAAGTAAAAATAAGTTAAGGACCGTAATTATAGTAATAATAATAATAAGTTTAATAACGAGGGATATTAGTTACTAATATAAGTAATAGCTACGCTAAGTAATAAAAAGAAGGCCTATATTAATACGCTTATTAATAAGCCCCCCTCTTATATATATTATAAGGTCCTTATAATATAAAAACTTATTATTTTTATTAAAACTAAGTATACTTTTAAAAAAGCCTAGACTAAGCTTTATAAAAAGTTTAATAACTAATACCTAATCCTCTAGTACCTCTACGTAATATACTTATTTTTAAAAATATAATAAGCTTATTATTTTATTTAAAAATATTAAAACTTTAGTACTCGTATTATTTTTAATATTAAGTTAAATAATAATGATATTAAGAGTTATTTTTTTAAATAGGTTTAGTTACTTATATTAGCTTATTAACGTTATATAGGATATAATTAGTAATTAAGAACTACGTTTTTATTAAGCTTATATAGAGAATAAAGTATTTATAAACTAGGAGTATATAAGTACTCGCTTTAAGTACCTAAGTAAACTTTAAATAATACTTTCTTTAAAATATCTTATTTTAATTAGGACATAAGGCTAGTTTATAAAAAAAATAATACTATTTAATAAGAGACTATTCCTAAACCCCCTCGGATCTTATAGTTTAAATTATACTATTTTAATTAAGCTAAGTATCTTATATAATTATAAAATCTATTTTAAAATATTAAATTTATCTACTTTTAATAAATAAAAAGTATACCCTTAGTAATATTTTTAGAAAATATCTTCTTTAGATCTATATTACCGTATTTTTAACCTTAAGATTACTATATCCCTCTATAATAAGCTAAAGAATATAGTATAACTTATTTTATTATAACTAGCTTTATTTAAAAAAGGCTAGTTAGTTAGTTAAGCCCGTACTACTTATAATAACTAAAGTATAAGTAATAAAAAGCGAGGTTACTTACTTAGGAATAAGAATAAGTTAACGTTAGTTAAGCTTATAAAAAAAATAAGTTAATAAAGTTAAAACTAAATATTAAGCTTATTTTAGTAATAAATAAGGAGCTAGTTTAGCGTTCTTAATAAAGGGAGAATAATAGGGAATTATATAAATAAATAGCTAATATAGCTTAGTATTTAAAAGAAATAAAATTAATAAAAGATAGTTTATAATAATAATAAATTATTATAACTACGTTAAAAAAGGTAGTTAAGTAAACGTCGCTATAATTTACTCTTTATATATTTTAAATATATAATAAAAAAAAGCCTTACTTATTTAAGATTTATAAAAGCTTATATTACTAACTTATTTAAGATTTATAAATCTTAAATAGGTAATATAGCGGTTCTAAATAAATACGTAGGTTATAGTAGTATTCTTATTTTTAAAAATCTCAAACTAGATTTTAAGTTAAAGAGAATAATAAAAATAGCTATATTAATATAATTCCCCTTATTACCTTTATAAAGAGGTACTATTTTATTAAACTAATTAAAACATAAAATAGCGACGTTAGTATAAGGGCGATGCTAGTATATTAATTTACGACGCTAGTATATTAATTCCCTTTAAAAAGGTCGTTTTTTTTATATTGAATACCTTATTAATTTATAATAATAAAAATTGATTACTAATTAATATTAGTATTATTATTATAAGAATAGTAATTAATTAGTTCGAACCGTAGGTTAATAAAGTAAGTTAATTAACTATAAATTTATATTATTATATAAGGTATAAAAAGGAGGTTCTAACTATAGGTTAGGTAGTCTGTGGTAATCGTAAATAAGGCCCCTTATTGGCCCCTGCGCAGCCTCGGCCGTATACCGAGGTCGAATTAGACTTCCAATCCGACAGTCACCTAATCTGTTCGGCTTTGGACGTGGTCCGGATTCGATTCCAACGATATGATAGGAACAGTTGTCTATGATTGTTTCATCTACTCAGATTTGACAGAATAATTTTACACTTCATCACCAAAGCATCGGCGTCATAAACCAAGATCGCAACCGCAAGCAAATTTGACCCATTCTATATTAACCTTGATGTCATTTTGCCATTCTGTGGTTTGATACACACAACTATGCGTAACTTCTCATCAATTTACTTAAGGTCTTGCAATATCTCTGCCCGCTAGCCAGATGAACAACCAACTTATTGAGATCATGATCTTCCTCCTCCAGCTCCTCGTCCAGCCTAGACTTCCAGAACGCCAAGCCAACCACGCGCTCATCCCCGTCCACTCCTGCTTACCACCAATGATACCGTCGTGGCGGCCTAGGTAGGCCAAGAGTGCTCTCTGCTTGTAGTTGAAAGGAACAGGATCGGCATTCGAGTTGAGAATGGTCGTGAGATACTCGCCTTTTTGCAAAGCTACCTCAGCCAGAGTGGGTAACGACTCGCTCTCAATATCAGCGGCGTCGCCGAGCGCGTAAACATCGCTCATTGGACTTCCATCTAGATGTAAGACGCGAAGATACTTGTCAGTCAAGATGCGAGGCAGACCGCTCTCTGACTTTTTGACAGGCAGCTTCTCAACCAAGGTGCTTGCCTTATTGCCCGTAGCCCATATCAGCAGTCCGTACGGCAAACGCCCGTCCTCCTTCGTGAAGATCGCATCGGCTTCAACACTCTGAATGTGTGACCCGGTCTTGATCTTGACATGCTTCCCTTGCAACGAACTCGTAGCGTATTCGCTCAAGTTTGCGTCAAAAGTGGACAAAATCTTGGGCGCGACGTCGTGAATGGTGATGGTCACCTTACCATCGAGGTGAGGAAACAGAAAACGCATATCTTCGAACCAAAGGTCCCATAGCTCGGCGGCAGCCTCAATACCGATAGCTCCGCCGCCGACAATTCGAATGTTGAGATAGTCTAGCTGATCTTGTTCACTTGTCGTTGGAAGAGACGCCTTATCGAGCATTTGGAGAATGCGCTGCTGGATCAAGCGGGCATCATTGGTTGTCTTCAGAAAAAGAGCGTGCTCTTCCGCGCCCGGTGTGCCGAAGTCCTGAGTACCGCATCCAGGCGCTATGCAAATCTTGTCGTACCTCACTTCAAAGGTAGTCGGGGCTTCGCCTGCGGTGGGTGCATCAGTCTTGCATCGGACTATCCGCTTTTCAAAGTCGATGTCTTCCGCAAAAGCCTTGTAGTAGTCCATTTCCGTCCTGTGCTTCCGCCTGACCGGCTCTTCCGCAAGACGGAAGTTGAATAGCCCGCATGCCGCGCTGGCCAGCAAGGGAGTGTACTGGATTGTTCGAATTGGCGAAATGACCTTGATATCGTATTTCGCTAGGTCGACTTTTTGAGTGAGGGTGAACCCACCCCAGCCGGTACCAATGACGACGAGGACTGGTTTTGACATGTTGAACTGTGATGCTCTATCCACAGGTCTGAACTGCAGCACTGCTTCCTCGCGCAATGTGATCTTTGACCGACTTCTTATGGTTTTCTCAATCCTTGCTTCACTTGGAACGAAATTATTAACCTTACGTCACGGGTCCCAAACCATCAGCGTGCGGCATGGCAGTTGCGCTTTCGTGGGCTCTTCGGGCAGGGAACGTCATCGATTTTCGGAGACCAAGGAATGTAGCATCGCCTGGCTGGGGGGAAGCTCGGAGGTTTGACACCTTGGTTCGGCAAGATATGACTGGCTGGAGCTGGCTGCCGTAGCTTGGTCCGAACCTAGACAGATGCCGGGAGATCTCCGCGTTCCACCCGGGCCCACTTCTTCGGCTGGATTGGTCCGGTCGATGATGGACGGGGTCCAGGGTTCGTCTAGAAGCCGACTTTCACAGACATACTGTTGCATGGGCTGCTTGAAGGTTTGTCGAGATTGCGGGGAAGCTTTCTTGTCAGCTTGGCAAATTTTCCGGTCAGGCGTCTTTAATGGTGGTGATTTGATGATTGAGAAAACTTGCTACAGTCAAGTCAAGGCTGTACAATGTCCGTGTTTGTAGACCTTCTCCTTGCGGACGGGATTACCGGATGTATGAATCCAACTTTTCTAAGCCATGCAACGCAGCACATTCCCACATTGGATCACAACAGGGTCACGGCAACATGTTAGTCTGCAGGAAAAAGCACAATTTGCTTGTTGATAGTACTGCGCTGAAGGTGCGTGAAACAACGTCCTTCGGTCCGTTTTGCTAAAGATGAAGGCAGCAGGCTAACGTTACCAGCGTCGAAAAAATCTACATTGTCCCTGTTGTTTTCGTAATATCTGTACTTTATATGCTGCTAGCACAACAACAATGTTGAATCCAAGCTAAGCGAAGTGAGGAAGCAACTCGCTGGCACTAAACACAGCCGATAGTTTCTCTATGTAAGTCGGCTTGAGAATATTGTCGGCATGCAGATCATCTTGTGTCCAAAGAGCATGAAGTAACTTCTTAATAGAATGAAGTTCGCGATCAGGAAGAGTCTTCTCCGCGTTGGAAACCAGATTCAAGATGCGAAGCCTTTCCTCGTCGGTACGCGCTTCACATCCGAATATGAGAAGCGGCAACGGTCTCTCACAGGTGCCCATCAAAGGGAGGAGCTGTAGTCCTCGTTCGACCAAGGCAGCTACGCCAGAATCCTCTCGGTCGCCTTGGTCGGTAGTGCGACTTAGGTACACCAGCGTTGAAAGTCGAAATACTTCAGACTTCGCGGCGATCCTCTCCGACTTCAGATCCGCGAGGCTGTACGATGCTGTTACCCGCAAACTCTCGATTTCCGCTTTGAGTGTTCTGATCTTGCATCGATACTCCTGTGTGTGGGTCTCGGGATTGTCGGATGGTAGAATTTCCGCAACCACCTCGGAGAGAAGACCCAACGGCTGGAAGAATCGCTTACTTTCCAACGATGCTTGGCCCATGATCATCGAAAGCTCAACACGGGCTTTCTTCCTCATCTCTGGCGAAGTGAACGGCCTTGTGTCGCAAATTACCTGACTTGGTAGCAGCGCTTTGGGTTTCCTCCAATGGCGAAGGCTGAATCGAGCTAATATCTCATGATATGATACCCACTCCAGCAACATGGGGGCGTCTGAGACCCTCCAAAATTTCTCAAGCGAGACACTTTCGATGAGAGTTCGCGAAGAACGTAGATAGCAAAGCCAATGGTTTGTTGAATGCGAGCTCTTTTGGGTCTGTAAGAATAGTGAGTGAGAATATTCCAGAATCCCTTTTGCAGCATAACAGCATATGATCTTCCCAGACCTTCTGCATAGGTTAGAATACAAGAGAATCATAGTATACCTCAAACATGCAAAGAACCATCCCAGCTGCTACGTGCTGAACAGCCTTGTAGGCAGACATGCCTTCAGCAGCTGACAGAGACAGAGCACGCAAGGCCGATAGTTTCAGCTCCTCGGCACGGAACACCGGTCCATACCGATACTGTGCTGAAAAGGCAAGCAACGCGTGCTGCAAGGCTTTGCCAGCATGGGAGATTTCCGATAGGGCAATCCGAAGCAATGCTTCTCCCAGAGGTTGACTACTGAAACTTGAAAGATTCGGTCTCAGGGTCTCTCGAACTGAAAAAAAAGAGTGAGTCACCGTCAGGCATGCCGCTCTGAAAGGGAGTTCTGAATTCTTATGCTTACAGAAACGGAAAAGGCTTTGGTCGGTGGCATTTGATCCGGACGAGGACCATGGCAGTGGATACTTCATGATGGGACGTATCATGCGCCTAGCAATAAGGAAGTTGTGTACTTCGATATCCCATGAGGTTGCGTTGATCATATGTAATCGACCTGAAGTATTATTGACCCGAGGGAATATTGCGGCTCGGCTGATAAGTGACCTCTTGCCATCAATAGCCCTTGGCCAGGACAATCGAAGCCCGTAGCCCTGGCATTTGCGGTTGGATTTGATGCAGTTCGTACAGCGTGGAAACCGACGGTCACAACTGACTTTGCGATCTGCCGAAACCGTCAGTACTCAGAGTGCCTACTAATCAGAGCTCTCTGCATAATTGGAGCGGACAATGGAGGGAAATGCGCCCAGACGGTTCATTTTGGTGCTCAGAACCAATCGAGTTTAGCGTACCTATGCAAGTTCCACAGCGCTTCTTCGACGATGTTGCGGCAGCCGCATTCTTTGAGTTTGTCATGTTTTTCATATCGTCGAGATAATGAGGTGATCCCGAATCGAGAAAGGGAATACGATCACAGACTCATTCGCAAAAAGTTGCTTGCTGACTGGCTTCTAGATAGATCATTCAGAAAGGATGAAGCTGACCACTGTTCGCTTTTGATTTCTAAGCGGGCGAGACGGCGTTGTCTCAGGGGTCGAAGATGCACGCCATCTTAGTGCAATTCACCAAGGTAGACGCTAGGAAACTTCCGACTGACGATTTTACTGGGCAACTTTTTGCGAAGGATGCTCGCCCTAGCGTCTCAACAGACTAGCCAATTAAATTTGCATGGGGAACATAAGCACCGAAGAGTGTGGGCATCTTTTTGCGAGACGCAATGGTAGCAGTTCTCCTAGCGTCACTGTGCATGCGATTGCTTACTCATGCGATCTAGAATTCGATGATGATCACAGAAATTCTCTCCACGTTTCGGGCGGGTGTGCATCTTTCCTTACAAGATGTGCAATAACTGTGGAAACCTTCGCCTTCACGAGCGTTAGCAACTCCCAATGATGTGGCGCCGCGTTGGAGAAACCCTCTGATAGCGTCCAGGGTTATGTGGAAAGCGTCCCTCCAGCCTGCATAATCTCGTTGGAAGTTGCACTCGTTTTGGGCAAGGCCCAATCACATTACTCATTCCATGCTCGACCTCGGGAGGGGCACGGAAACCGAACATAGGAGATTGAAGAGGATACGTGTGTATATAAACTGCCATGATGCCTCTGTGCTTCTTATCATTTGGGCTCATCACATCAACTACGCCAGCAAATTCAGCATTCAACCTCGACAGCTAGTAAAACCAATTTCTCTACCACATCACGTTGAAGCTTACCATACACACTCAGAGATGCCTTCCTATCTCATCACAGGAGTCAACCGCGGCATTGGCGTAAGTCAGCCCTTGAGCTTTTCTTGACTTTTGTGCTTGAAGAGGTAGAACTGACCAGAGTGACAGTGGGGATTCCTCAAGAAATTATCCGAGGACGCCAATAATACCGTGATTGGCAGCGTTCGCGATAAGGCTGCTGTCGAGAAAAAGATTGCCGAGGAGCTCGGAGACCGTCCTAATATTCACATCGTGGAATTTGAGCTAGTCGACTACGAAAGCATCAAGGTTTGCAAATTCTAATTGGCACAAAACACTGAAGCCTTGGTCTCTGGAAGCTGATGTAGCTTGCATAGAAATCGGTTCCGGAAGTCTCCAAGATCACCGGAGGCAAACTTGACTACCTCATTGCCAACGCAGCATATGTCTCGCCTATCTCGACCTGGCTCCCTATTGGAAAGCAGTACGTCTTTCGTAGAGGCACAGTATAATCCCCAGTGATCAATCATCAACTGACATTGGACTTCTTTCAGAGCTGAAAAGCCGGAAGAGCTTGAAGAAGATCTATTGAAGAGTTTCAAGATCAATGTCGTTGGCAATGTCCACCTATTTAGCCTCTTCTTGCCGTTGATACTCAAGGCAGATGTTAAGAAAGTCATTGCCATCAGCTCCGGTATGGCCGATCATGAGATGGTTAACCAGTACCGCCTCGAAGTCAGCGCCCCCTACTCCATCAGCAAGACAGGCGTGAACATGGCCGTGAGCAAGTTCCACGCCCAGTATGCCCAAGACGGAGTCCTTTTCATGAGCATCTGCCCCGGAATTGTGGACACTGGACACAACCAGAAGCGTAAGCCCCTCTGACTATGGTGGACTATAACTGTTTTAGTCCCGAAACTAAACATCATTTGTTTCAGTAAGCGAAGTGCATCAGGAGTACTTTCTGAAGACCGGTGCCATTTTCAACGAGTATGCGCCCGGTGTTGCGCTCGCTACTCCAGAGGACTCTATCAATGATGTTCTCAAGGTCATCTACGACTCCAGTCTTGAGAACGGCAGAGGTGGCGAGTTCATCTCTCACTTGGGCACCAAGAGATGGTTGGAGGCCCGCGCAGGAAGCGTTGCTCTTTGAAGGACACATGAATTCATTATGCTTAACGGTCCAGAATTGAGACGTATGATTGTCGAATGTTTGCAGTCAGTCGGGTAGAGAACCATCACTCGTTGCTTCCCAATACCAAAAACCTCCAATATTCGAGCCTTTACCAATTCAGTACCTATGGAACAATCCCAGAATGGCAATCAGAGAGGTGTGGAAAGTAAAACATGGCCCGTGATTCATACTTGTGATCGTAGTGGAGGCAATTGATTAGACAGGTACACCTTTGGGGGAACAGCTCACTTACTGACTCATGGCCACTCTTTGTGAAATCGAGTATTGTATTAGGCGACAATCACATCAGCGGGATCACGATTGTCGGAAAACAGCGCTCGGCATACAGCTCTTGGCATCGTGAGAACTCATTACACGTGCATGCAGGTTACTCAGCTTACCTACTGAAACATCAGCTGACCTGTAGTACAGGTCAGCCTGGATTACTGTTAGTATTCCTATTACAGGGATATTAGTTAATTAGTTCGAACCGTAGGTTAACGAAGTAGGTTAATTAAACTATTTTAATATACTACGTAAGGTATAAAAAAGAGGTTCTAACTATAAGTTAAGTAGTTTATAGTACTTATAAATAGGGCCCCTTATTAGCTCTTATATAGCCTTAGTTATATACTAAGGTTAAATTAGACTTCTAATCCGATACTAACTTTCTTTTCTTTTATCGATCTAACTACTACTTCTATTACTATTACTACTATTATTATTATTATAATTAGAGATTTAATTCGACCTCGGGCCCGTTTACTAAGTTATTTCCTTTTACTCCTTTTTTTTACTTTTTTTATATAACTTATCCCTTTATTTATATTATTACCTTTTTCTTATTAATAAATTACTCTAATCCCTTTTTAAGTACTATTTTTATAAAAGCGTTAGCGAGGTTATTATTATTATTAATTTAATAAATCTCGAGGATTTCTCGTTATTTATATAACTACTAAAGGGCTATAATATCTATTATAAGCCTCTTTTTTTATAATACTTAGCTTAATAAAGTACTTATATAACGAGTATAAATTAGTATAAATAATCGTAGAGAGTATAAAAAGGTTAACTCGATTTATAATCCTCTTAAATATAATTAAAATTATATAAGTAAGGTTAACGCTATTAACTATATTATAAACTTTAAATACGAATACGCTACGTATTACTCGCTTATTTTTTATTAATAAATAGTAAATAATATTACCCTAAATTATAAATTCGTCCTTACTAAGCTTCTTATTAGCGGGGATAATAATATATCCTAACTATAAAGTTAAGTTATTACTATTTATAAAGAATCCGTTAATAAATATATAAAACCTCGTTAAAATAAGCTTAATAAGTTAATAAATCAGACCTTAGTTACGGTATTTTTATTATTATTATAATCGTTAATTAAGAGTATTAAAGTCGCTCTCTATAAGCTCTATAACTTATATAGCTCTAGTATAATTAAAAATAGCCTCGGGCTAATAAATACTCATAATATATACCCCTCGAGCGAGCTTAGCCTTATATTACTTTTTATAATTAGGGGATTTTTAGTTAATAAGGGTAATCTTTTTACTTTACTCCTTTTACTAAAATACTATATTATCCCCCTTAATTATTAAAATCCTTTTATTAAACGCTAATAAGGATTTTAATATTAAGATCTCTTTTAGTTTAGTTATAAATTTAGCCTTATAAAGCTCCTTATCCTCCTTTTTTATAAAATTAATATTTAATAAACTTAGAATATTATTTATTTATATCTTAATATAATTAAAGGGGTCGTTTACGTATATAGAGATTAAGAAGTAAGGATTATATATTAATATAACTATTAATAATTAGTTAATATGAAAGTCGTAGTACGTTACTTATTAATAAGTACCTAATTTAGTAAGGCTATATAACGGCTTAAGTACTTTAATAATTATATTTTCTAAGTACTTACTAATTATTTCCTTTAGAAAATAAGCGAGGATCTTCTTTATAAGCCTAGTTATTAATTAAGTATACGCTTATATAATATTATAACTTTAGATCTAATATCCTCTTTACTATAATAATATTATTAGTACTATTATAAGGTACTAAATATAATATTAAATTATAAATAACTAAGTTAGTAGCGTTGCCTTTTTAACGTTACCGTACCCTTATATAACGTACCTCGATTTTTTATATAGCTATAAGGTACCCTTCTTTTTCATTTCTCAAACTATACGTAATTTAAAAATATATAAATTTACGTATTTAACTAGATTATAGAGAATAAATTAATAAACCCCTAGATCGTATAATATCTCTATTTCTACTAGGTCTAATCCCTTAAAAGGTCTCCTAGTTATTATAATTATACTATCCTTTTATAAGTGAGTTATAAGTACGAAATCGGCCTTCTTTTTTATTATATAAAATATACTAATTATAGCGTCGTTAGTAATAAATTATTAAAGTAGTACCCTCTATCTAGGTCTTTTAATACGTTTTAATAATATAAGTATTACCTCTTCCTCGCTATTATTATTTATTTATTTTATTATGATAATTTCGTTAAGAATAATTTCTTAATCCTCCTTACGTTACTAAGAAGATTCCCCTAGCTCCTTTTTTTTTTATTAAGCTAATATATCTTTATTAAGATCGGTATAATATAGTCGTACTACTATAATTAATATTTTAAATAGTTAGTCTTAATCCTTAGTAATAATATATAAACGTTTATTAACTAAGATTAATTTATATAAGCTTAACTACTACTTAATAATTTCTTTTTATACTTTAACGTTTAAATTTAGTAATATATTAAAATTAGGGCTTATATTTAGCTTATTATAGGTAGTAATAGCCTTATTAATCTAGCGCTTTGTATTCGTCTCTTAGAGTACTTTTATTACTTTATTAATTACCTAAGCTTATTAAGCTATATTTAGTAATAATAGCAAGGCTATTATTATCCTCGAGTATACTCTAAATATAAGAAGCGTTAAAACTAGTCCTTTTAGGCCTATAGTATTATTATAGTACTTAAATACTATTTAAAAACACTCTTTATTTATAGTATTAGGGTACTTATTATAAATAATCTTAAACGCTCTTTTTAATTATTAATAAGCTCTTTTTACCTTACTAATATTATAATATACCTTAATAAGTACGATTTTTAGCTCTATACTATATATAATAATATTATTTTTAAATTTTACTATTTTAAAACTAGTACTTATATCGGTTCTAATCCTATTTAATAGCCCCTAGTATATATCGATCTATACTCTCTTAAGTATTAACTAGATAGTCTTAATAAGTAGGTCCCTAAGGAATTAACCTTTTTAAAATAATATAGCCTCGTTAATAATATATAGTACTAAGCGATTATTTAAGTAGAAAATATTAATAATAATCTTTTAGTTAAAGTTAAGCTCGTTATATAATTTAAATTTAAATTTGCGCGGGCTCTGGGCGTTTATTTAGTATTAATAATATATTTTTATTAAATATTTTAAAGCTCCTATCTCTATATCGTTCTCTAATTACTTAAAGAGGTGATATAGCTTTATAATTAATAATAACCGAAGCGCTTATATAATTACTTAAGCTCTTCTTTTATAAAATAGTTAATAAATTTAATATCTAATTTAAACCTTATAAATATATACTCCTATTACTTTTTAATAAGTATAAACTACTTACTATTTAATAATCTATCCCTCGTATTATTAAATATAATACCTAATTAGTTTATATCCTTTAAGTATAATAAAAATAGTATATTAATAAGTAAAATATAAAAAACTATTATTACTAAGCGTATATTAATTTTTATTATACTTAGGGCGTATATTTCCTTACCTAAGCCGAAGCTAATCTTTATAATACTTACTATTAACGTATTTAATATAACTAAAGATATTTTTTAAAGTATATAGAATTACCCTTTACTCCTCGTTAACTATTATAATACCCCTATATTTAAAATAATCCTTTAGAAAATATCTAGGCCGTATTGTTCGCTTACGTAGAATACTTATACGAGCTTAGTATTTAAATAATTTAAGGGGTATAAAAAGGACCTCTCTAAGTACCCTTAGAATTACTTAGTACCCTATTTCTTTTTAAGTATTAAAGAAAGTACTACTTTTCTTTTAGATATTAATAGTATGGGGTTCGGTACTATTAAATTTATTTATTTATCTATATTTATTATTTAAGAGATCTTTTTTTATTATTTATAAATAAAAGCCTACTTATTAAAAGCTTTTACTACTTTTTATTTATTTAGCCTTATATATTTTTAAAAAACTAATGGGGCGAAAAAAGAGTAGTTAATCTCGTTAATTTTGTTAAAATCTACTTCGTTAGTATACGGGGTAAGATCTTTTTTATTTTCCGAATTTCTTATTATATCCGGATCCTCTAGGTTACTAATTATACTTTTAGATCTACTCTTATATATAATAAGGAATTAGTTAAATTAATAAGAGCTAGTTTTATTATTTACTATCCTCGACTTCTTATACTACTTATACGATTTAGTACGCTCTTTTTTAAAGTAATTACTTAATTAATAGCCGTCCTTTTTATATATAAAATACTTCCCTTTTTATTACCCCTATTTTAAGTCTAATTAGTAACTAGTTAAGGAGTTTATTTTTTTAGCTTAGTAATTACTATACTTAATATCTCTCCCCTTATTTTTATACGTATAGTTAACTTAATATTATTAATAAGGGCCGTTATGTTATTATAAGTACGTTTATTAAAATATTTTTATTTTAATATTAAAGCTTAACCTTAGCCTCGAGTAGAGGGTTTTATAATACTTAAATAGTTAATATAAAGTTACTCTCGCCTCTAGGACTCTTTATATAATAATATAAAAATACTTAACCTTCTACTTATTTATCCCCTTATTTAGCTACGTTTTTATTAGCTTATTAATACGATTAATAAGTTCCTTAAGGATCTCTAGCCTCGACTTTCTTTTTATTATTCTAATTATAAACCTAAATAATAATACCCTTAGCTCGGATAAGAGCTCTAAACTCCTATTTTAGGTTTTAAAACGACTTCGAATTACGTTAACTATACTTAAAAAGTCGGTTTAATTAATAGTACGTACTACTTTATAATAATAATCCTTAGCCTTACTAATTAGTACGATATTAATTACTAAGTAGTATTATTACTCTTAAATTTTAACGTTTTTATAATACTTATAAAAAACTATAAGGGTCTCTTATAGAACCTCGTATTTTCTTTTTAAGTATAATTTCTTTTTAAAAAAAATCTTTATAAAGTTAGTAATTTACTTTATAATAGTAATTATTAAGTCGGTCTCTTTACGTATCCCTTACGTATTAATATAGTCGTATTAACTTTACGTAATTAATTATATACTTTTTTTATTAATAAGTAATAAGCTACGTATTAATAGCGTTACTAAGCTAATTACTAAGATTAGTAAGATTATTAATAACTACTCTTTTTATATATTTCCTATAGCCCTTATTATAACGGGCGCTAATATATTATTATTAGTAATTTTTAATAAAAATTCTAGTTAGTTTACCCTCTTATTAAAATCGTCGTATTTTATTATTACTTAGTTAATTTAATTTTAATCTTATAATATAAATTCGTTAATAACGACTATAGTAGCGAGCGTTTTATAAGCTCTTTATCCTATTACCTAGGCTAGTAAAATACTTTAATAATAAAAGAATTTAATAACCCTCTTTATTACGTTTAGATTAGCGCTTATAAACTACTCGTCCTTCTAGTTACCTAAGTCGTTAGTAATCTTATTAAATAGGGGTTACCCTTTGAGCCCTTTTTAAATATAGATTCTTATAAAATAGACTAATACTACGTCGATTTACTTATTATTAAGATTATTAAAATCTCTATACGCCTACTTCTTTTAATATTCTAGTTTAATCTTTATTTATTTATATAAAATAAGAATTCCTCTTTTTTAATTATAAACTAACTCGCTCTCTATTATTCCCTAACTCGTACTTCGATCTATAATAACTAGCGTATTTAATTTTAATAAAGTCGTTTTAGAGCTACTTATTAGCCTTAGTAATAGCGTATTATTATTAGTTATCGGATTTATTAAAGTCTAGGACCTTCTTACTTCCTCTTATCTTTTTATACTAAACTTTATTACTATTTACTTTTAGTCCTCTTAGTTAGATACTATTTTAATAATCTTTTTTTAGTTATTTAATTAATTAATATTAAAAATAGATTTATAAATAGCTTAAGGATATTTTAATTACGTAGCGTTTTTTTCTAAGTTAAAACCCGAGAGGTATATACGTTTATTAAATAAATTACTATTAGTTACTAATCTATTTCTTACTTTTTTAAAATTAGTAACTTTTATATTAAGAGCTAGTAATATAAAAAAAAAGCTTTTTAACGGCCCTCTAAAGTATTCTTTTTTTATTATAATAATCGTAATTTTAATAAAAAGCTACGAGAAGATTTTTTTAAAAATAATAACCTCTTTACTAAGCTAACTTCTAATACTTACGATACTCACGATTTATAAATTATAATTATCGTAATTTCTAAATCTCCTCCTTTTTTATTATACTATCTTTTACGCTATATTCTTAAGTAATATTTAGAGAATAGTTAAGAGGGTTACGAGGAGATTATCTAGATTACGGGCTTTAAAGTCGTATTTATAAGACCCTTATTAATAGTCTCTCTATATACTATAAATCTCTTAGTCTTATAATACTTATACTTCTTAGTAAGCTTAATAAGTATATTATACTTAAAAATCCTTCTTTTTTAATTATATAATACTCTTTTATATTATACTTCTTAAGTCCCTTTATTACGCTAATCGATTAGGTAAGTAGTTACGTAAGTAGTTCCCTTTACTAATTAATTAATTAATTTAATTAATTTCTAATCGTAGGCCGGCCGTAAGTAAGTTAATTAATAGAGAAGGATTATATAAAATCGACGATAGTAGCTCGGTTACCTCGATATTTTCGTCGATTATTAGGGGTTATTTTAATATAATAAACGTTAGCTTTTTATAAGTAGTTAAGGGCTACGATTTCTCTATATAAGAGATTGGGCTATGAGCACTTAACTAGCGAGGCTATAATATAAGTATGGGTGTATTATAAGACTAAAGCTTATAGAGTCTTTCGTACGGGCTCTACTTCGTAAAAAGTTCTTCCCTAATATAATTTATATACTTAGTTACTAACTTATCGACGACCTATTATTATACATATCCTAAATCCATTATAATTACTCTCCCCTTACGTAACTTTAGTCCCTAAAGTCATTACGTAATCTTTTTTTTTAATATTAATAATAAAGCCGTTAACGTTATTATTCGTAATAGCTTCCCTAAGGTATTAATAATACCCTTTTTTATTTAAAAACAAAGTATTATTCCTATCTTATGATCTAATAAATACCTTATTAATATTATTTAGTAATAGCGCGCTAATTAGTTACTAAGTCGATAGTATATATTCGTAATAAAGTATTCCGACCGTCGTAATATATAAGAGCTTACTTAACCCGTAGTTATTATTATTATTAGGCCCTTAAGTAAAGTAAAAGATTTTTTCTTATTACTAGTTACGTATTTACTTTTTTTTCCCCCCCTCTATTTAGTAACCGTTCTATAAGTTCTTTTTTACGTAACTATACTTTATTTTCTTATAATATTCTAAATTCCGTATCGTTTCTTAATCGCAATCCTTTTATTATACTATCGCTAAGTATTTGTTAAAATATTTACTAGTTCGCATATTTAGAATATACTTAATATAGAGTATAATTTTAAAAAGGGCTTCCGCAATTTCTATAGTAGTACTCCTTATATACGCTACTTATTTAGTATATATTATAATATAAGTAAGCTCGTTTATATTACTAATACTTACGTCGCTAAGTATATTATTTATTAAGTTAACAAAAAGAAGTATTTTATTATAAGTCGTTAAGTCCTTACTAATCCGTTACTAAAGTATTAAATTAACGATATTTTTTTAAGTTCTTAAAGAGCTATATAACGCTACTTAGTTTATTTAGAATACCCCTATAGAGTTCTATAATACTAAGGAGTAAAATAACCTTAACTCCTATAAGTACGGCTACGTTCTCTACGTATTTAGCTATACTATCCGCGTATAAAAAAAGGTTACTACTTATATTACTAACTAATTAATAAGTAATAAAAAAAAGATCTACCTCGAATAAGCTACTCTTTAAAAGCTCGCTATTAATTATAAATATCTAAACTTATTAATCTTAATTATAATAAGTTATTAATAATCGTTTAATAAATATTTCTTTTTACTAATTTAGATTTCTTTTCTTAAGCTAGTATTTTTAATAATAATAATAAAGCTAAGATTATCTCTTATATTAGTTACCTCTAGCTAGCTTATTTTCGTTATAATAGCTACGTAACTACTTTATAAAATAACCTTAATACTCTAGCTTAATATTATAAAAAGACTCCCCGGGGTATTATTATTACGTATATCTAAGAGTTTTTTAGTTTCCTTACCTTTTATAAGCGCGTTACTGAGTACTTAATAAATAACGTACTTATTTATACTATTATTATCTATAGTACTATTCCTATTTCTTATAGTCCTAAGACTCGGACTCTTATTAAAAAGCGTACTTTTATTATTAACTATATTTTTAATAATAAAAACGAGGATAATTATATTAAGTCTAAGCCTAAGTCTAAAAAGTCTTAGTTTAAAAAGTCCTAGACTAAGGAAGTCGTATTTATAAAATTTAATAATAAATTAAAAAAATTCTCTTAGCTAGTATTATAATAAGTATTACTACTTTATTATTAATAACTCGCTAATTCTTATTTATAATACTCTCTTTTTTATAAACTAATTTATTTTAGCTTTTACTTATATAGCTCTAGATCTTAATATTATTAATATTATACTCCTTTTTTTTTAAATAAAAGCTTTATAATAGCTTAATAATATTATTATTTTAACGAAAGCTAAAGCTAAGAGTTATAATAAGTAGTTTAATATTAACTTATTCTTTATAAATATCGATATTACTAAGGCCCCTTAGCTCGGTTATAATAAGAGTAGTACCCCTAAGGACGCTCTTACTCCCTAACTTAATAATAATAATAATAACGTTCTACTTCCCGTTCTACTTCTTATTCTACCTCTTATAGTTCTTATTATAACTTTTAGTAATAATTAAATAATAAACGCTCTACGAACTATTATTATTAATATATATAATAATTTATACGACTTTAATTACCTCTCTATAGCTTATTATAGTATTAATAAAACTAACGGCCTTATTCTAAGTAGTTAGCTAAATATACGTATAAAGCCCCCCCGCTATATTATTATTAAGCGGACTACCGTTATTAACTATTATATCTTAAAAATATATACTAAAAACGCTACTATTATTATTAATATTACGTAAGTTACTCCTCTAATATAACTAGGTCTTAGCCCCCCGACGGAGCAATCCGCCGGGGCCGTACCGTGTATTACGTATTAAGGAAAACTGGGTATATTATGCTCTATACCTAACTACTAATCAAAATAGTAATTAACTAACTCGACCGTTATCTCCCTTTTATTAACTCCCGACCTTTTACTACGTAAAGTCCTCTAAGTTCTAGCTATTTTAAGGGCAAGCTATACCTATTTTAACGTATATAAGACCTTTTAATACTAACTTATATAAGCGGCTAGATCCCGTATTATATACTCTTTTTTATTAAGAGTTAGGGGACCTCTTATATATTTTTTTATATTTATAATATAGCCCGTATTAAAAAGATTTTTAATTTTATAAAATATAATTTCTAAATTAATATTAATATACTAAATCTTAACGTTTATATTAGTCCGGTTATTTATAATATTCGTACTATTACTTAGCTAGATTCTATATTATTAAAAAGTACTATGCTACTCTTTAAATATACTTACGTTAGTTACGATAGCTAGGGCGTCGAGGGAGCCTAAGAATCTATCGAGCCCTAGAGGGGGGGACCTATTAAGGGGCATTTTTAGAAAGTCCTAGCCCGCTAATTACTAACTATATACTAAGAGAGTAGTAGTTTATATATTAATAAGTTTATTTAATAAGTTTATTTAATGGGTTTATTTAATAAGTTTATTTAATAAGTTTATTTAATAAGTTTATTTAGTAAATTTATTTAGTTTAAATAAAGCTTTAGGTAATATTAAAAATAATAAGGATAAAAAGAATCTTTACGAGCTTTAAAGAGTAGCTAAATATTAGCCCTTTTAGCCCTTTCTCTAGAAACTTCTACGTCGCTATTAAAGTTTAGAACCTCTATAGTTAAGGAAGGCTGCCTCTAATCTTTATAGCTAACCTTTACTATTAACCTTTCTAACTAGTATTACCGTAGGGTAGCTTACCTATCCTAAATTATATAATAGTTTTCGTATCGAAATTATTATATTACGTTAAGTACGTACTTAGGGTACATTGCGTATATTATATAATTAAAAAGTATAGCGTATTATATAATTTCTTTTAAAAGCGTAATCCCGTTAAGGTCGATCTTTTATGCCTATAAAGCCGGAAAAAAAACCACTACATAACTAGGTCTTAGTAACCTCTTAGCGACGTATTACTAAGGGTTATAATACTATATCTTTTTTTTAAAAATTATGCCGAGCTAGATAAAAGGGTTTTATAGAGTATTATCAATTAACTTATTTTTAATAACCTTTTATTACGAACTTAGGGTTTATTATCCTATTTTATATATATTCGTTTTTTATAGCGTTTAAATCTTTTAACTATTTCTATTACCCTATTAAAATACTTAATAAGTTCTTAAGTATTATACTTAGCAAGCTATTTAGCTTATTTAATAAGATATCGTAAGTTCTTTTTTTTATTTTACTTTATAATAATTTCTTTAACTTCTTAAACGTCTTATTTATCCTTTAACTCTAGAAGATTTACTATTTAATTACTAACTATTTAGTAATGTCCTTACGGTTTAAGCTAAGAAATTAAAAAGATATTATATATTCTCTAGTACTATTCTAGTAAGTATACTTAATAAGCCTATTTACTTACTCTTTTAGTTATTATTATTTTAATATACTTTAGTATTAGCTTATTATTTTTAAATTATATATTTTTTATTAATAAGCTAACGATCTTTTTATAATTAAACTCTTTTAAAGTATATCTTTTATTATAATAAGCTACTTAGCTCTTAGAGGCTTATGCCCAAGCTTACGTAACCTAAGCTCTGATCTTTTTAATTTTTTAAACCCTTTTCCAAACTCCCTAAACTATAGCCTTATAATTAAATATATATTTAATATACTTAAAGTAGTAGCTATATAACGTTATATATAAGGATACTTTTATAATAGAATATTAGTTATTATTATATATAAACTCGGCCTTTTCTAACTACGCTACTTACTTATTTAATAAGCCCTTAGTATAGATCCTTAAGTACTTTTTTAATATTTAATAAGTCCGCTCTATTTAACTATCCGTTTATAAGTAGTATATAATAAATAATTAGCGACGTATTACTTATTCCTTAGTAAACTCTTTTTAAAACGCGCTTATAAATAGCTTATTTCTATTTATAATAATACTTTTTAATATACTAAACTTATACTCTATTTCTTTATATAAAATACTTATTACCTAAGCTATATTAAATATTTTAATAATAAGTAAGAACTTTATAAACTTTATTATATAATAAATAAGAACTAAGATATAGTCGTACTTAGCGCTGTTATTACGAGCGCTTAGTAATAACCCTATAATAAAATCTATAGATATTTTTTAAAATAAGTATAAGGGTAGTAATAATAACTATAGCTACTTATATAGCTTATATCTTAGGGTTATAACTCCTAAGTAATACTCATAGTTCTTAACGTATTTCTAAATATCTCGTTAAATATTCTCTTAGTAAAATTTTTTTTAAATTAGCTCGAGAGTTTTTATAGCTCCTATATAACCTACTTTATAATTGTCGTAATATTAATAAAAGATCTCTATTTAAAAAGACTCTACTTAAGGAATAACGAGTCTTTTTTTAAAAAATAGTATACTTTATTCGTTAAGTAAATATACTCTTAGCTTACTAGCTATAGTACGAACTCTTATTAATTATAATATATAAAACTCGTTTTTAGCTTATAGTCCTCTAATAAGCTCCTTAGTTTTTAGTAAGAAATAAGAAATAAATACCGTTTTACCCCTTATAAGCTCTTTTATAACAGGACGTAAAATATACTATTTTAGTATAATAATCCTAACTCTATCCGACTCCTTTTTATTTATATTAAACTATTATTAAGCGTTCATTAATAACTCTCTTACTTTCTTACCTCGAGTTATTATAATAATAATTATTATTATTTTATTAGTACGCCCTATAGTACGCTATTAATAGAGAAAAGAGGATTCCCCGTCCCTAGAGCTAGTTAATATTTAGTTAAGATTATAAAAAGAGACCTCGACTACTTAAATATATACTTTAGTAATATTATTTTTCTTTTTTAAGCTAATTATCCTTTATTATATATTAGGTAGTAGTTTATTAATAAGACGTAGTTTTTAAGCTAGTATAGAGAGGACGTTTTTATAAAGTACTTCCCCCTCTATATAATCTAGCTTTTTAAATAGACCGTTCGCTAGGTTTATTTTCCTTAGTTAGTATTCTAAGTTGAAGTTAAATATTAATAGCTTATATACCTACCTCGCGAGCCTTTTTTAAAAGTCCTATATTAGTACGCCGATTACTTTTTTAAGTACTTAATAGTTTATTAATATTATAAAATCTTATAAAAGGCTTTAAAAATAGTAAGCTTAGTACTCTAACCCTTTTATTATAGTAAGTAGTTCTTATTAGCCCGTGGCCCATTGTTACTTTATATCTAAGAGCTTTCGTAACTAGTATATAATAAGTCGCTATTCCTTATTAGCTTATTATAATAAGATTATCATAATAGCTTTAATTAAAACGTCGGTTTCTACCTATATAATACGTTATAAGTTTTAGTACGGAAGTACGGTTATTAAAATAAAAGCGACCTTTAGCTAATTAAATACCTTATTTACCTCCTTAATTTATTAAAATTATTTTACTTATTTCTTTTTTATTTTTAGTAGTACTATTATAAGTATAATAATACCCGAATATTTAATAATAAACTTTTAATAAAAGTTATAGAACCCTAAGAATACTTAGATATTTTTAATAAACTTAAGTACTTTTTAATTAGCAATCCTTCGTACTCGCGACGGGTCGATTTTAATTCCTTTTAGTATAATAATATAGCCTAGGAATTCGACCCTCTTTTAATAAAACGAGTACTTTAATAGTTTAGTAAAAAGCCCGTATAGCCGTAAACGTTAGAGGACTTTTTTAATATCCTCCGTATACTACTCTCTTATTAATAAGTAAATTATTAAATTATTTATATATACTATATAATAAGTATTTAATAAGTTAATAAGTGTTTAATAAATATACGCTTAGAACGTTATAAGTACGTTCGTTAGTTTAAAAAGTATAATAATATATTTAAAATAGCCGTATTAACTCTAAAACGCTATTTTTTATTAGTTTTCTTTTTTAATTTAAATATAGTAATAAGTATCCTTAATATTTATTTTTAAGATCTATTTCGCTTTATAAAGCCTATTTAGGAGCTCGCTAATAAGCGGTAGTAAATATTAATTTTTTATAATTATTTTATTTAGCTTATAATAGTTTATATAGAGGCGTAGCGTACCGTCCTTTTTTAATATAAAAAAGATTAGTACCTTAGCCTTACTAACTAAAAGTATAATATAACTATTCGCTAGGTTCTTAATAATATACGTATAAAGCTCCTCGAGTTATTTTTTATTTAATAAATAAATAGGGCTATATAGTAGTTTAGTACCTAGGATTAGGTTAATTAAATATTCTACTCCGCTATATAACTACGGTCCTTTTACTAACTATTCGTTAAATATTTTTACCTCGGATTAAAGCTTAGGTAATAAGCCCCCGTATAGTTCGACCTCTATTATCCTTATAATATTTTTTATAATAATAATATATAATATATATACCCTCTCGCAGTTCTTAATAATATCGTAAGCTATTGCCTCTAGTTTAATAATAAAAATAGGTTCGTACGACTATATATTCGTTATAATATTAATACGAATGCCCTCTTAGCTTATTAATAAGCGTAATAATAAGAAGTTTACTATTCTTTTATCCTTATTAACTATAGTAAAGAATTATTAAATCTTTTTTAACTACTTATAGTAGTTAATAAAAAAGAGTATTAACTAATAAGCTTTCCCCTAGCCTACGGTTTTGCCCTAAAAGTCCCTTAACGAAGGAGCTACGGTAGTAACTAAAGTTAACCCTAAGTAGGTTACGAGTCTAGTACTAATAATATCTATTTCGGAATATATAGTGGTTTTTTTCCGGCTTTATAGGCGCAAAAGATCGACCTTAACGGGATTACGCTTTTAAGAGAAATTATATAATACGGTATACTTTTTAACTATATAATATACGTAATATACCCTAAGTACGTGCTTAATATAATATAGTAATTTCGATACGAAAACCGCTATATAATTCGGGATAAGTAAGCTGCCCTATAGCGGCGCCGGCCAGAAAGGTCGATAGTAGAGGTTAGCTATAAAGGTTAGAGGCGGCCCTTAACTACAGAGGTTCTAAACTTTAATAGCAACGTAGAGGTTATTAAAAAAAGGGCTAAAAGGGCTAATATCTAGCTACTCTTTTACTATACTAAAGCTTATAAAGATTCTTTTTATTTTTATTATTTTTAATATTACCTAAAGCTACTCTCTATTTAAACTAAATAAATTTACTAAATAAACTTATTAAATAAACTTATTAAATAAACTTATTAAATAAACTTATTAATATATAAACTATTATTTTAAAGATGCCCTTTGATAGGTCCCTCCCTCTGGGGCTCGATAGATTAGGCCCCTTCGACGCCTTAGTTATTATAGCTAACGTAAGTACGCCTAAGGAGTAGTATAGTACTTTTTAATAATACGGAATTTAGCTAAGTAATAGTACGAACGCTATAAATAACTAGGCTAATACGGACGTTAAGATTTAGTATATTAATACTAGCTTAGAAATTATATTTTATAAAATTAAAAATCTTTTTAATATAAGCTATATTATAAACGTAAAAGAATATATAAGGGGTTACTTAATTTTTAATAAAAAGGAGTATATAATACGGGATCTAGCTACTTACGTAGGCTAGTACTAAGAAGTCTTATATACGTTAGAGTAAGTATAGCTCGCCCTCTAAACGGGCAGCGGAAAGTTAGGAGTTTTAATTAGTAATTAAGTATAGAGCGTAATATACTTAGTTTTCCTTAATACGTAATACACAGTACGGCCCCGGCGGATTACTCTATCTAGGGGCTATTTTAGAGTATATATCTATATTAACTTTTACTAACTTTTTAACGACCCCTTATAAAACTATTACCTTACCCTTTATAATTACTCTTATTAATACCCTTTTTATATTTAGCATAGGTATATTAAGTACATTACCTACGTTTATTTATTTTTTAATAAGTCGACTTTTATAACTCTTAGCTTAGTAATAACTTATTAAATAGTTACTAACGCTATTTTTAATCGGGAGTACGTTAGCTTATTATTACTCTTACTTCCTAACTTATTTCTCTAGTACTTACTAAATATATAGCCCGTTTTATTATACGTAAAGTACTTAATATTATTATTACGACGTTTTTATAATAGCTCGGTATAAGTACCCTTATTATACGGCTTCTATAACGCTTCCTAGGTTAAGTCTTTAGAGCTTAGTCCCTTAGACCTCTCCCTACTCCTTTTTTTATAAAAGGGGCATATTTAATATAATTACTTAGATAATAAGTATAGCCTCTTTTTATTATCTTTTTATAACTAGTCGCTACCCTTTTATTAACTTAGTAACTATAGTTTATTAGCCTTATATACTATATTATATACTTTTTTAATTAAGACTTTATAATAAATTAAGTTATTTTATAACTAAGATAGTAATTTAAAAAAGAATTAGTATACCTCTACTTTTAATTTTTTTATATTTTTTATACCTAGGTTATAATAAATTATTAACTATTTAGTAAGGAACTTAGTAGGGGTCTAGCCCTCTTTTAACCTCTTTATTCTTAGCTCCTTATAGTACTCCCGTTCTTAGGTCTCGGGGTCTATGTACTATTAGTAAATAAATACTAAAAAGTCGCCCTAAGAGAGGGGATCCTAGAGGCTCTTTTTATAATTATATTATTATATTTATAATAATAAGGATAACTTAAATAGGGCCTATTTAGTATACTACTCTATAGTACTTTTTATATATAAGTTATTACTTATTTTTATAATAATAATCTAGTTTACTACTTAAGTACTTATAAACTCTTTTTTAATTAGTTTATAATTATAAAAAAGAGGCTTTTTATACTTATATTAACTCAGATACGTCGCTAGTTACTTAGTAAGCTATTAAATAAGCTCCTCGTATTAATACCGTTCTTAGTTTCGGTCTTTAATTATTATTTTTATTATTTTATAAAAATAGGTTATTATTAAGCTTATAGGGTTTATTAAACTAGCTATTTTAATATTACTTACGCTTTTATACGTATTTAGACCTCGTATGTTTAGTAATTAGTTATTAATAAACGCCCCGTTTATAATAAATAAGGTCCTTAGGGTATTAATAAAGTAGCTAGCCCAAGAGGGCAATCTACCTTAATTATTTTTTTTATTTAGCTCTTTTTTAAACGTTAGTATTTAAGTAGGACTTACCTTATAATAGGCTCGTTATTTTAAATAAAATAGGGTTAAGTAGTTAACTTTAAATAGCTATAGCTCGTTAATATTAATAACCCTTTATTAATAACTAAGCGTCGCTTTATTAACGTTTCGTTTATTTTCGTAATTTATTATTACTTATATTAATTATTTTATAAAAATAAAAGCTTTAGAATTATAAGAGATTAGGCTATAAGTACTTAACTAGTTAGGCTATAATATAAATATAAGTATATTATAAAACTAAAGCTTATAAAGTCCTTTATATAAGCTCTGCTTCGTAAAAAGTTCTTTTTTAATATAATCCGTATACTTAGTTATTAACTTATCGGCGACGTATCGCCGTACGCATCCCGAATCTATTATACTCTATTTCGTTTTATTATAAAGATTCCGTATCTTATTACTTACTTTTTATAAAGTTAAGTAATATAATTTTCTTATTACGCTCCGTTCGAGGAGGTCGTCTTTTTTATACTAAATACCTTACTAATTTACGATAGTAAAAATTAATTATTAATTAGTATTAGTATTCTTATTATAGGGATATTAGTTAATTAGTTTAAACTATAGGTTAATAAAATAACTTAATTAAACTATTTTAATATACTATATAAGGTATAAAAAAGAGGTTCTAACTATAGGTTAGGTAGTCTACGATACTTATAAATAGGGCCCCTCGTTAGCCCCTGCGCAGCCTCGGCCGTATGCCGAGGTCGAATTGGACTTCTAATCTAATAATTATATATCACGCACATATGCTTCTTGAGGCACCTTACTAGATGAGTCTGCTTGCCCACGATGATATAATTAAGAAAGGTCACTTACTTTAACTGAGCGTGCAATCGGTCTATTCCTCTTGTAATCGCTGATTTTACCTTAGACTACACAGAGGACAAGCAACTCATACCACATTGCCACGAGAGGAACTACCAATACTTCTCATTCTTAACTTCTACGTGATACTGACACCTAGATATCTCAATGCTTATCAACTGTCTTATGATGCACAGGGGCTCTGTTGTGATCATTATCACTGCATGTGATCTGGTGTCTCACGATGCTGACGACCTACAGTGTCTAAGTACGCATCTGCCGTCATCAAGACTCAAGCGGTAATATCAAGTATCTGGTACTTCTTCCGACCCCATATCAGCCTTACCAGGTCATAAACACTCTTTTTCAAATTGAAATCAATTGTCTGACATCAACGAACTAAGGTAATACCATTCGAATGATTTGTACTGTTGTGTTCCAGGTCACAACCGAGACATGGACTGCTCTGAATACGGCGTGGGGGCTCATATTGCCATAAACAAAGACAACATGATAATGAAAATAAGTAAGGCCATATCCCTTAGCTCAGTTGCTTATTCTCACCATCAAACTCAGAACCTACTTGCATCACGTTGGATCCATTTCCAGTCTTCTTTTGGATAAGCACTCAGCCACAGGCAAGTTCACTAGCCATCACTATGAAGCTAACTACTTTTGCCATCTTCTCATTCAGGGATCAAGCTCTGTCAGCCACTCTGTTGAAGCGCGAATGCGGCGTGCCACCAGGCGCACATTGCGACATTGTCGGCCGGATCAGGTGCGAATTTAACGGAGGACATATGATACATTTGGAAGAGTAAGGAGAAGTTTTGCGGAGAATTTGATTGGAAGCCTATGTTAACCCTTTGCAAACTTCAAGATGCATTGCGCTGCTGATAATACTCGGTCGTACAGCTCGAACTGCGCTGCGGCTGGTAAATCTTGCCTTTGCAAGACGGGCATTTGCGCTGTTTGGACATTCAACTCGGCTTGAAGGACGAGGAAAACAGAGGGAAAATGGCTATGGCTTTTACTTGACACCAATATAATGTGCTCTGGACAGGCTGTATCCAGTGTAATCCTCGTATTAGGGTTATCGTGTAAAGCCAGAAAACGCGAATCGCTCCTTGTCCACTCGCTTCCCATCTAGTGTGAGAATAAGTCTATGCCTAACCATCAATAAATCTCAGCCAAGTGGATATGGCACATTTGCAGTCCCACGGATTGATGGCGACGTTGGAATGTGCTAGTCCATCATGCTGGAAATCCAATTTGCAAATTCAGAATTGGAAATCTCACGAAAGGGGTTTTCTCTTCACGTTGTCCCTTACTCATACAAGGACATTTACAGTCGAGTATCTGATTGGAATTGTTCACACTTACTTACGAAAAGAATCTTGAAAACAAAATCTTGAGATCCGCAACAAGTAGATAGTGCTTTCCTCCAATGGGATCAGTCAGAAGATAAGCATTCTCACCGTTGGGCATTTCGTGTTGTTTGCCAGCTGAGACCCAAGCTGCAAGCCTCTGGACCCTGACTTCAACTGTGGGGACCCACAGTGGACAAGTCCCCTGTTTCCCCACAATGTTGCTTGGCTAAAGTGCTGCCGCCAGCCCGCAGTCTTGGGCAGATCACCCGCCGCTATGAGATCATCTGGGCCGAGTGACTAATGACCCACAAATGAGTAGAAAAGTCTGAATCCAAAGCGATGCCAGTTGGGCGATAGGGACTGATCTCGTCGAGAACCCAATCTCCAGGGCGTCCATCGTGCTTGATTAACCCTTTTGAGCGGCCAGGCCAATGTCTTCTGTGATATTTGTACTTGTGAGTCAAGTATTGCGCTAATAGATTTGGTGGTTAAGGGGGAAGTTAAGGTTTGCTTCCTAGCTCGTCGAATTAACCTGCCAATCCAACTATAACTCCAAAGAAGCTGACCTACTTTACTCCGTATCATGCATTACATCAAAACATATAGCATTCAGATTTCCGTCAGCAACGACAACACCCCTGATCGTAATTAAATTTGGATAAGGCTCACAGAAGGCACATATTTTACTGACATTTCATTGTGAGGCGAAACCGCCAAAGTCGTACTGCTGAACTTGCCGCTGGCGAGAACAAGGCGGATCTTGGCGTCCCCGTGCGGGCCAAAAGTGGATTGAAAGACGTAACAAGAACTGCTGAATTTTCGCCCGCCGTCCCATTCTCTAGGCGGAGGTTCCAGATCCAGTAATGCCTTTTCTTTTTTATCATGTCAGAAAATCTTGAGCCGAATGTCATTCACGCCTTGGTCGGCTCAGATGGCGCGGAATGAACCCGCGTGAGTCAATCCAAAGTTGCCGAAGGTGAGAGGAATCGGAATGTCGTCTTCTTGAAAACATTCTTCCCTCAAACATATGCCGACGAGAACCGTTCCCGAACAACTCAGAATCCGGGGCCCCTCAAAGTTAACCGCTGCAGGAACAAGCCATTTCTCCACCGATCCAAGCTGCGTGTTCATGTTGGCCTGTTGATTTCGATCGACTCTATTCGAACGCTCCACCGAGCCTGACTGGTTCCACCTTCTCCGCGGTTCAGCAAGTCGAATTGTGAGGGAATCGCGATCGAGGCCAGGATCTCCCACCACTCGGTTCCTACATACTTACCGAGTCTTACCCCGGATTGCGCAATACAGAAATCATGGGGAACGAGGCTGAAGCAATGAGAGCGCCTGTCGATCCTGAGCGTCAAGATTTGCCCAGCCATCAAGGATCAAAAGGTCATGAGCAAGATCCCATTGCGCCACCTGCGTTCTCGACGGGCTCGGGCGGCATCATCGAGAAGGAAGAAGGCGAATTGATCAACTTCAAGACGTTACATTGGCTGTAGGCCTCTTCTACAGCAAGATTTACCTAGAGATATGCTGACGTTGTTACAGGCAAGGAGGCATCGTCCTCGTCGCAGAGACAGTCTCTCTAGGAATTCTATCGCTTCCGTCCGTCCTTGCAACTGTTGGACTGGTCCCCGGAGTCATTCTCATCTGCGTAATCAGCGCTCTTGCGACCTACTCTGGTCTTCTCCTTGCCGATTTCCGGAAACAGTACCCCTTCGTCCAGCACTTCGGCGATGCGGTCGAGCTAATTGGAAGGCCCATTGGTATGGGTGGCATCTTCCGAGAGGTCTTCGGATGGGCCCAGACTATTCTGCAAGTTTTCCTCATGGGAGGTCACATTCTCATGTGGACGATTTGCATGAACACCCTCACGAATAGCACGACATGTACCGTTGTCTGGGCTGCTGTTGGAATGCTGGTTTTCTGGGTCTTCAACGTTCCTAGGACCTTGAAGTGGACGAGCTGGATGTCAGCAACTTGTGAGTTATAAGACGGCTATTGATTGCCGTAGAGGGTTGCTAACTTTCCCAAGCCTGCGTATCTATCGTGGTGGCTGTTCTAATCACGGTCATTGACGTTGCCATCGAGAAGCCCATTGGAAGTGGATCGATTGATGTCTTCAAGTCTCTCGGCTTTTCTCCCGCTTTTCTGGCTGTCACCAACATTGCAGGTGCATTCTGTAAGTAATCCACACGATGACAACATCGGAAATCATACGGACTTCGGCTCACAGAATCCCCTTCTAGCAAGTCATTCGATCTTTTTCAGCGTCATCGCCGAATTCAAGAACCCCGACGACTGGCCAAAAGCACTTGCCTTCCTTCAGATCACGGATACAACCCTCTACATCATTGCTGCCGTCATTATCTACGTTTACGTGGGCCCCGATGTTCCCTCGCCGGCTTTATCTGCAGCAGGTAGCGCAACTATCAGGAAAGCGATTTGGGGTGTTGCTATTCCCACGATTGCCATCGCTGCCGTTATTTACGCCCACGTTGCTTCTCAGTACGTGTTCACACGTATCTTTGGTAACACTAAGCATGTTGTCAGAAGAACCCGAGTATCGACAATCTCTTGGCTTCTCATCACTCTGGGTATCTGGGGAATTGGCATGGTGATTTCTGAATCCATCCCCGTCTTCAACAATCTGCTGGGGCTGGTCTCTGCTGCCTTTGCCAGTTGGTTCTCCTTTGGACTGCCAGGTATTTTCTGGCTCTGGATGCACAAAGGCAACTGGTTCTCAACCTGGCAGCAGAAATGCCGGTTCGCAGGATCTTCGCTACTTTTGCTTGTGGGAATCCTGCTTTGTGTTCTTGGATTGTGGGTCTCCATTGAGTCCATCGCGAAGGGTGGATCTTCCGCGAAACCTTGGACATGCGCCAGCAACGCCGCAGAGTGAGGTACCTACCATCTTAGTTGGGGACATTGATACACGTAGTCGAGTCCTGTGTATTACTAATGCGACATCTCTATCATTCAAGTCACGGGACAAGGGGCTTCTAATGAATCATAACTAAATTTATGATTATGTGTTCTCGACCTAACATCATGGCTGGTCGGTATGTTGAGTTTGTGACTGCACGGAAGTTGACTGTGGCCGACTCCCTCAGACGTGTTGTTTGGACCTAAGTTATTACTTTGTTTGCTAGCACGAGCAAGGGGCAATACAGTCGTCCAATATTACTTAGGCAGAAAGTCTGCGATACGCACGGTGAAACGGGAATGGGCGGGGAATAAGTTCTCCAGCTCTCGGACCAGGTTGCCTGGCACCCACGCACCCTGGCACGCCTGGGTAATTTTATTACAAGCATTGCAAGCCGTGTCTAAGTCATGACCGGCAATGGGTTCCCTTTTTTAAGCCCAGCTTACTGCTGAGTTGGCAAATCGCATGCAGTGCAAACATCTATTCCAGACTTTTTGACGCAGGCCTTGCAGCACCTCAGAGGCGTGATACACTTGCTGCAAGCTAGGGTGCGCCTGGTTGGTAAGCACCTCGTCGTACAGAGACAATGTTCACATCCCTTGCAGCATGTCATCTCACTTAAATTCAGCACGAAGAAAGTGTGTTTGTGGATTAAATTGTTTGAAATTCTTGTTGGTATCTATGTGACAGACTACACATTATTTGCAAGAACAAGCCCCTCCTGTTAAAATAAATCATGACTTCATCGAGGTGCGCGCGTGTATGGGCAGCCCCGTATAAACAAGAAGTTCGGTCACATATGTGCAGAGTTCCACCCTCCAGCGGCCCCCAGCGGCTATTTTTTGTTGTCCTTTCGGAATTGCACGAGGCAAATTTACAGAACGAGAGCGAAGATGGCGGCAGCCAAGCCGGCACCGGAGAAGGTCATCAGCGCAGCGCCGGCAGTGACAACGGTGGTGGCGGTGGGAGAAGCACCGCGGGTGCCGTTGGTGTGGGCAGTAACGGAAGCGGTGGCAGTAGCGGCGGTGACGGCCTTGGTGGCGGTTCCGACACCCTTGTTGTCGTTGCCGGTGCCGGTGCCGGAGGAGCTGCCGGAAGATCCGGAGGAACCCTTGCCGCCGGTAGCGCAGGTGCTGAGCCTGTCCTGCATCTCCTGGAAGATACCATCGAAGTGAGTGATTTCATCGCCACCCTTGCCACCGGCAGGGAACTTGGTGGAGATGGAGGTCATCAAAGTGTGGACGTTTCCGCCTGGAAGATGTTAGCGGCGTGGTCTTGGAACCCTGCGCCATGAAAGCGACTTACCAATCTGAGCAACCCAGGAAAGAGTGCTGTCGCAGATACCTGCCTGGGCGAACGAAGGAACCTTGTCGCTCAGGTCAACAAGAAGCTTGTCGCCAGCGGCGTTGAGCTCGTCAGAGAGGGGCTGGAAGGCGATGGCCTCATCCATGGTCAGAGCCAACATGGCAACCGCGTTGTAAGTGGCAGTGCGGATGGTGGTGAGCATGGTGGAAGAGGCATCCTCGAGGTCCTTGCCATCACCGCCAGCGTAGGCGCAGATCGAACCATCAAGACTCTGGATGCCATTGAGGACGGTGGTCATGATGGTGTTGACCTGGCTGAGCTCACGCGCGCAGAGCTCGGGGGTAGGGGTCGCAATGACGCCAGCGGCGAGGAAGACGATGGGAGTGGTAAACTTCATTTTGATGGTTGTTGGAATGAGAGTAATCAAAGAGTGACTGGTAGCGAGTGATGTTGGAGAGGACGAGGAAGCAGGCTTTTGAAGGCGGGTGGCTGTTTTGATGCTGTTGACTGATGATCTAGACATGAGAGATCGACAGTCCATGTGCAGTGTTTATATATCCATGCCAACTTGGCCATCCCAGAGTTGTAGATCGCTCTGACTTTCTTCTCAACCCCCTGAGCTACCCCAGATAAATTCAGGCGCGAGGTAGAATCTCACGTGTGTGGGATAACGGGCGATGGCGGCTAAGATTTCTCAAACAACGCCGGCGCAATTGCTATTTTTTCCGATTGTCTTCCTTTCCCTCCCTCTAGCCTTGTGCTCGGACAAGCATAGGATCTGACCATGATCGATTTTTGGTGCGCGGCAAATGATCAGCGGCGGGTGGTGAGGGCGCCACGCGCACGCTAGATCAAGCCGTTTCTTTTTGTGCGGACATGGCGCGAACCTGGGGGGATTAATCAGGAACGCGCCACATCCTGTGCACCCCAAACCGAGTCATATTTCGAGAAATTGGAGGGGACTTTTCTTTCTAAGCACTAGTCTACATGCATGTCTAGCAGTAATAAGCTCTTCTGCGCAGGCTTCCAAGTCTAGTTGCTCGCGGGCGAACACAGGCGTTGTGACTGACCGCGTGCGGCTTGGCAGCTGTCTCGCCGAACGGCTCAGAAAGATCACAATGGCTGATTCAGACAGGCTTTCAGCTGGCGCAAAGACCTGATGGATTGGCCTTAATCAGCATGCCACAGATCAGAGTGCTTGGCTTCGCGTTGTTCTAGACCTTGTCTCGAGGCTCGCTCAGACTGTTATGATTGTCCTGGCTGCATTCATGGCAAACAACCTCAAACACAGTCAGGATAAGCGCGTTGTAGTAGCTTCCATTTCAACTTCGGCCCATTCTGGAAACTTCATTGCGGAAGAGCTGTGCACATCTTCGTTGCCCTGCTCGTGACTCAATTAGTGCAATTGTGCACAGAACTTCAGCCGCTCCCGCAACTCGCCCACCTCATTGTTTCCAAACAAGAAACCGTAGGGTCGGCATATGAGAGGTCGGTTGTGAAGTATAGCATCATGGCGCTGCCTTGCGGCTGAGGTTGATTTCGGTGTTTCCCGCTGTGGCTAACCACCCGCTTTTGCAACGTGCAGATGGAGTTGAAAAGCTGGAGGCTTGAAAAGCTTTTGGCACGGACAGAATTTGAGGGCTGATAGTGTATTGGCCGTCCGAAGAAGCCAATTCAGCCTCGTGAAACTGGACTCACGGATCATTCCTCATGCGTTCTGTCAGCTCCACTCGGACAAGCAGCTCGTCCGGCAAATGTGTCTGGTTCCAACAGCCGAAGCTTTGCGCTCGAGCCCATCGTAGACCACGGCGAGACCCCCTCTGAACATGTAATTTCAGAGAGAAGAATAGTATTACGCCAAGTAGAGGCCGTAGATCATTCTAAGTGCTAAGTGCAACATGGCCCTCATGTCTTCTTCTTTCCTCTGTTGCAGCCAGCTTATTACCACCTCCCAAGACCATGCAGGTCTCGGTGTGCAATATAAGTCAGAGGAAGTGCCGTGGATCTTTGCAGACAGATATTGTTGCATTTTCTGAAGATCTCCCCGTCTTTTTCAGTTCTGCCGCGATTTGATGTTATCAACTTCTCATTTATCAGGATATCTAACAATCATACACGTTCGTTTTAAACGCTTCCATGTCTTCTAGGAAACTGCAAGTCATTCCCATCCACCTCAGGTAGGACTTTGCTCAAAGGTGACGGATAAGGTCCTTCAGCCCAGACTATGTTCTTAATTTCAGCAGAGTACTATATGTGCCGCACTGTTAGTATCCCTATTACAGGGTAATTAGTTCAAACCGTGGGGTAATAAAGAGATTAATTAAACTATATAAATTTTTATATAAGTATAAAAGGAAGGTTCTAACTATAGGTTAAGTAGGCCGTAATAATTATAAATAGGGGCCCTAATTAGCCCCTACGTAGCCGCCGTATACTAAAATTAAATTAAATTTCTAATTTAACACTAACTTTTTCTTTTTTTTATTAATTTAACTATTATAATTAGAAATATAATTTAACCTTAGGCCCGTTTACTAAGTCGTCTCTTTTTCCTCTTTTTTTTTACTTTTTTTATATAACCTATCTCTCTGTTTATATATTAACTTTTTTACTACTTATAAATTACTCTAACCCCCTATTTAGTACTACTTTTATAAAAGCGTTAATAAGGTCATTATTATTATTAATCTAACGAATTTTAAATATCTCGCGCTTTTTATACAATTATTTAAGGGCTATAATATTGATTATAAGCCTTTTTTTTATAATACTTAATTTAATAAGATATTCGTATAATAAATAAGAATTAATATAAATAACTATTAAGATTAATAAAAGGTCAAGTTAATTAGTAATCCTCTTTAGTATTATTGAAATCGCGTGGGCGAGGTTAACGTTATTAACTATATTATAAACTTTTAATATAAGTATACTTCTTATTACTTATTTATTTTTAGTTAACGAGTAATAAATTATATTATTATAAATTATAAATTCGCTCTTACTTATACTCTCGTTAGCTAGGATAATAATATACTTTAATTATAAAATAAGGTCGTTATAATTTATAAATAACTTATTAATAAAAATATAAAACTTATTAGTTATAAGGTTAATTAAATAATAAATAAGTCCTTAATTAAGGTTTAACTATTACTACTTAAGCCGCTTATTAAGTACCTCGACGTTTTATTTACTTAGTTCTATAGCCTATACTACTTTAGTATAATTAAAAATTACTTCGAGTTAATATATACTTATAATATATACCCTTTGTATAAGCTTAGCCTTATATCACTTTTTAATATTAATTTAGCTTTATATTACTTTTCAGTATTAATCTTATTTAAATTAATAAAGCTAATTTTCTTACTTTACCCCTTTTACTAAAAAACAATAGTTTCCTTTTTAATTATAAAAATCCTATTATTAAACGTTAATAAAATATTTATTATAAAGATCTCTTTTAGCTTTATTATAAAGCCCGCTTTTTAAAGTTCCTTATTCTCTTTCTTTATAAAATAAATATTAAATAAGCTTATTATATTATTAGTCCATATTTTAATAATACTAAATTAGTTACCTTCGTACTTAGAAACTAGTAAGCACGGATCGTACGTAAATATAACTATTAATAATTAATTAATATAAAAATCGTAGTATATAATTTATTAATAAGTACCCGATTTTATAAGCTTATATAGTAACTTAAGTACTTTAATAATCGTACTTTCTAAGTACTTACTAGCTATTTCTTTTAGTAAATAGGCTAGGATTTTTCTTATAAGCCCTATGGCTAATTAAGTATAGGCCTAAGTAATATTATAGCTCTAAATCTTATATCCCTTTTTCCGTAGTAATATTATTAGTACTATTATTAGTTATTAGTTATAGTATTATATTATAAATAATTACGTAAGTAACGTCGCTTTTTTAACGTCGCTATACCCCTAAATTATATACCTAGATTTTTTATATAGTTAGGGTATTCCTTTTCCTTTAATTTTACGAACTATTTATAATTTAAATATATAAAGATTTATATACTTTTTTAGGTTATAAAAAATAAATCGATAGACCCCTTAATTATAAAGAGTATTTATTTCGATAAGATATAATTCTTTATATAGCTTTTCAATAATTATAATTATACTTTCCTTACGTAATTTAATTACTAGTTTAAAATCGGCTTTCTTTTTTACTATATAAAAAGTATTAATTACCTCGTCGCTAATAATAAATTACTACGTTAGGGTTTACTATTATAATCTTCTATAACGTTTTACTAATAGTATTAGTACCCTTTTATTAATTTCCTTTTTTTTATTATTGATTAATACTATTATAACGATTTTATTAAAAATAATTCCCTATACCTTTACTACGGGTTATATAGTTTCCCTTAGCTTTTCTTTCTTTTATAAATTAAAAATTACTTTAATAAGATCTATATAATATAGTTTAATTACCGTAATTAATACTTTAAGTAATTAATTACGATTTCTAATAACTATATAAGAGCGCTTATTAATAAAAAATAATTTATATAGCCTAGCTTATTATTAAGTAATTTCGTACTATACTTATATATTCGAATTTAATAGTATATCTAAATGAACTCTTATATTAAGTTTATTATGTATAGTAATTACCTCGTTAATTTACTTTTTTATACTTATTTTATATAATACTTATATTACTTTTTTAACTACTCGGGCTTATTAATTTATATTTAATAATAATAACGAGGATAAGGTCGTTTTTAAATATACTTTAAATACTAAAAGTATTAGTATAAGCCTATTAGGCCCTATAGTATTATTATAGTATTTAAATACTATTTAGAAATATTTATTATTAGTAAAATCGGGATTTTTTTTTTAATAATTCTAAACGCCCTTTTTAGTTACTAATATACCCTTTTTACTTTTTTAATACTATAGTATACTTTAATAAGTACGATTTTTAGCTATATACTATAAGCTATGATATTTTCCCTAAATTTTATTAATTTAAAACTAGTACTAGCGTCGGTCCTAATCCTATCTAGCGGTCCTTAGTATATATCGATCTAGTTATTTTATAGGGCTACTTATACTTATTTTATTTATAAATCCTGGAGGAATTACCCTACTTAAAATAATATAGCTTCATTAATTATATATAAGACCGGTTAACTATTTAAGTAAAAGATATTAATAACGATTTTTTAATTAAAATTAAGCTTATTTTATAATTTAAATTTAAATTTACGTAGGCTCTACGTATTTATTTAGTATTAGTAATATATTTTTATTAACTACTTTAGCGCCCCTATTTCGATATTATTATTACTTAATTACTTCAAGAAGTTATATAGCCTCGTTATTAACGGGTACCTAAATCTTTAGTATAATTATCTAAGCTTATTTTTTATTAAGTAATTAATTAACTTCGTATTATTAGTAAGCTTTATAAATACGTACCCCTATTATCTTTTAACTATTTCGAAGTACTTATTACTAAAGATTTTATTCTTCGTATTATTAAATATAATACCTAATCGGTCTATATTTTTTAGATATAAGAAAAATAGGGTATTAATAAGTAAAATATAAAAAGTTATTATTTTAAAATACGTCTCTACTTTTACTATACTTAGGGTAATAATTTCCTTACCTAGGCTAAAACTAATTCTTATAATACTTACTATTAACGTATTAAGTATTACTAGCGCGATTTTTTATAGTACTTAGAATTACCCTTTTTTTCTTATTAACTATTATAATATCCTAGTATTTAGAATAATTCTATAAAAATTATTTAAGCCGTACTTTTCGCTCGTATAAAATATTTATATAGGCTTAGTATCTAAGTAATTTAGATAGTATAAAGAGGACCTTTTTAGCTACCCTTAGAATTACTTAGTACTATCTTTCTCTTTTAGTATTAAAAAAAACCCTATCTTCTCCTTAAGTTTTAAAAAAATAGAATTCGGCCCTATTAAATTCGTCTTTTTAACTACCTCCGTATTTATTATCTAAAGAACTTTCCCTTATTATTTATAAGTAAAAACTTACTTATTAAAAACTTTTACTACTTTTTATTTATTTAGCCTTATATATCCTTTAAAAACTAATAAGGTAAAAAAAGAGTAATTAATCTCGTCGATTTTATTATAATTTAATTTATTAATATAGGGGGCGAGATCTTCTTTATTTTCCGAATTTTTTATAGGGTACGGATACTCTAAGTTACTAATTTAATTACTTTTACTAGGTTTTATACCCCCAGATCTACCCTTATATATAATAAAGAATTAATTAAACTAATAAGGGCTAGTTTTACTATTTACTACCCTTAACTTCTTATATTATTAATATAATTTAGTACGCTCTCTTTTAAAGTAGTTACTTAACTAATATTTATCCTTTTTATACATAAAGTATTACTTTTTCTGTTACTCTATTTATAAGTTAAATCTCTACTTATTTAATAAATCTAGGCCTCCTTATTAATAATTACTATACCTAGCCTCTTTGTTTTTTATTATATATTTAATTAACTTAATACTATTAATAAGGGCCGTCGTACGCTTAGAAATAGGTTTAGTATAGTATTTTTATTTTAATATTAAAACTAAATCTTAGCTTTAAATAGAGCGTTTTGTAATCTTTAAGTATTTAGTATAAGGTTATTTTTATTTTTAATACGTATTAAATTATAATATAGAAGTATTTAACTTTTCGCTCGTTAATCTTCTTATTTAGCTAGGTCTTTATTAACTTATTAATTTAATTAATAATCTTTTTAAAGATTTTTTTTTATAATTTACCCTTTATTATTCGGGCTATAAATATAAAGAAATCGCTCGTAATTTAAATAAGAGCTTTAGATTCTTATTATAAGTCTTAAAGCGGCTTTAGATTACGTTAATAATACTAAAAAAGTCGTTTTAATCGAGATTACGTACTACTTCGTAATAATAATTAAAGGCCTTATTTATAAGTATAATATTAATTACTAAATAGTACTAATATTCTCTAATTCTAACTTTTTTATAATAATTATAAAATGTTATTAAGGTTTTCTATAAAACCTCGTACTTCCTCTTAGAATATAATTTCTTTTTTAAAAAGATCTTTTTAAAGTTTATAAATTACTTCGTATTTACTACTATATTTTTAGTATTTATATACGATCCTTATGTTATTATATATTATTAATAATTTCGGGTCGTTTACCTCTTTTTTTATTAACTAATTAGTACCGAATTTCGTATTAATAATAGCGACGAGCTATAAATTAAAATAAGTAAAATTATTAATTATTATACTTCTAATACTATATTTTACTTCTATATATCCTTTTATAATAATAGATTACTATTAATAATTATTCAAAAAAATCCAAATTATTTGCTTTTTTTTAAAAAATTTATTAAAGTAATTATACGCTCTATTAACCTATACTTGCTTCTATAGTATAAATTCCTTTTTATAATCGTTATTACTAAGATTTTATATAGTTTTCGTAACTATAATTATACTAATAATACCCCTCGCTAATAAAGGAATTTATTAACTATTTTTATAATTCCTAAGCTTATACTTATAAACTATTTATTTAGCTAATAACTAAGGTTATTTATAATTTTATAAAATAGGGGTTATTTCTATAGCCCCTTTTCTTTATAAACCTTAGTTAAATAAATTAATACTACGTTGATTTACTTACATATATTTACGTCCCTTAATAATCTAAGTTAATATTTACTTATTTATAAAGGATCGGGATTTTATTTAGGATCGGGCTTTTTTTTTTCTTTACCCTAACTTGCTAAGGGTCGTACTCTAGCTTATACCTAAATTAGTAATTACTAGCGTATTTAATCTTAATAAGGATATATCTAATTCGCGCACTAACTATGATAAACCTATATTTTTACTACTTAACGAATTTATTAAGGTCTAAATAATTCCTACTTCCTCTTACTATCTTATGATTACTCTCGTTTTTATTATTTTTAGCGATTATTATTACCCCTTTAGATTACTAATTATTATATTTATTAAAATCCTCTTTTTTATTTAATATAAAAAAATACGTTTTAGTAATTCCTTTTTTAATAATAATAGTAAACCTTTATATTATTATAAAAAAATAAAAAAATTAGTCTCGGGATCTTTATTAATTACTAACTTTTATTATTCTATATATCTTTAGCCTCTTAAGCCTCGTATTTTTATATAATCTCTAAATTACTTCTTTTTTTAATCTACTTTTTTTAAAGTAGTATTCTATAGAAATAATTAAAAATAAATGCTAAGTAGCTTAGAAATGAGCTATATAGGCTATTAAGTATAGTTAATAAAATTAAGCCCTCTTTTTTATAAGATTAAAGATTTCGTAAACTTATTAAAAATACTTACTAATTATTATAAATCTTTATTATATTAAGATCGCTTATACTAAGTAAAGATAAATATTTTCAAAATCCTTTTTTATAGCTTTTTAGTACCCTATTTTATATCTTTTTAAGTAGTCTTTTTCGTAATTTAATTATACTAATTTAGTAATTATCGCTTATTAATAATCCTTTTTATTACTTAGTTAATTTCTTAGAATTAGTAATTTTATGCTAGGAGTTAGTATAAAAAAGAGCTCCTTAGTAACCCTCTAGAGGATTTTTTTTTCTTTTAGAGCTATATTTTTTTAGCCTTTTTTTAAATTAATTACTGCCTTAATATGAGGTCGTAAAACGTTTTTAAAGTAACTACTTTTTTCTTTATAATAAGTTAATTTCTAATACTTACGATACTCGTCCCTTAATATTATTAAGATTTTTAAATCCCCTCCTCTTTTATTAAACCGTCCCCTATATTATATTCCTAAGTAATACCTAAGTAATAGTTAAGAGGGCTACGAGGAGATTATTTAAATCGTAAGCTTCGAAGTTATATTTATAAAACCCTTATTATAATAAACTTTTTTATATATTATAGATCTCTTAACTTTATAATTCTTATATAAGTTCTTATTATACTTATTAAAAATATTTATTATACTTAGAGAATCCTTTTTTTAATCGTATAATACTTTTTTATATTATATTATGAAGCTCGTTTATTATACTAATTAATTAAATAAATAGTTATTACGTAAGTATTTCTTTTTACTAATTTAACTAACTAACTCCTAATTACGGGCTAGCTATAAGAGAGTTATTTTAATAAAAGGGCTATTTAAGTTAATATTAAAGAACTAATTATTTAAGCGGTTTTATTAATTAGCGTAGTTTAATATAATAAACGTCGACCTCTCGTAAATAGTAAAGGGCTATAATTACTTAATTTTATATAATATTTAAAAATTACCACTTTTTTATTTACTTTTATAAGGTTAATTAGTACAAATCCCCTATCTTATATAGTATTAAGAGGTCGTCTCTTTTACGTAGCGAAATCCCTTACTAATTTATAATAATAAAATTTAATTACTAATTAGTATTAGTATCCTTATTATAGAATAATTAGTTCGAACTATAAAATAACGAAGAGATTAATTAAACTATATAAATTTCTATATAAGTATAAAAGGGAGGTTCTAACCGTAGGTTAGGTAGGCTATAATAATCATAAGTAGGGGCCATAATTAGCCCCTGCGCAGCCGCCGTACGCCGAGGTCGAATTAGACTTCTAATCCGATACGCACATCATTATTAGTAAGTCAAGCTAAGCAGTAGGTGAGGTATAGGAACTGGCGCTGGACGGCACATAGAGATAGAGAAGCAGTGATGTAACATACTGATATGTGTCTTCAGATACCTCAGATAACGGCCAAGGTGTTGACTCATACCAAAAAGAATAGCTCAGGTGTTCCTGCCAGGTCGGTCTCGGAGATCCGGGATAAGGCCATTATCTATTAGTACCTTAGTACTCAGAAAACTGAGGAGACGTTGACCATAGACGCATCTTCCATAGTGGACATTTCTTTCTTCATCACACCTCGACTCAGCGTCATGGAGCTCGGGCATTCATTCGATCACTTTTTGGATTCTTGAAAAACGTGAGGACCTCAGCACCGCTCTAGGACTTCCAGATATGGAACGGTGAAAGCTTCTAGTCACTTCTTGGTGATGCATTGATGATACATGAGACCTCTGTGTGATTAACACAGTACATTTCCACCTACTTACCTCAACTATAGCTAGAAATTCCCATTCTCAGCTTTAATTGAACTCAAAACAGAGAATACGAATCCTTGAATGGTGTATCCGAGGGATGCGTGAATTTACTAAAGGTCATTTGAGGGGCTAGCAATAAGTTACGACGAATGAGAACCAAGTCGTCTAATGTATGGCCAGATGTATCGCATCGCGGGGTATATTGTGAGAAGACAGCCGAGGATATCATTGGTCGTGTTTAGTAATCCGTCTCGGCTGGTACTTTCCTCCCAGTCTGAATTCTTCCATATATCCATGTAAGAAAGTATTAGATGTGGAACTACAAAAGAAACTCAACCGACCTGACTACCTGAGGTATCCCCTGTGTCTGAGCTCATATCTCAAATACAGCCTCAGCTTCCTACGTTCGAAGCCTTACATCTTCCAACCCGTGCAAACATCTTCCCGAGACCCCAAACATATCGACGATCAAACTTTACAGAATCGTCGAAGAAGACTCGCCAACCATGTCTCAACCAGTCTATCAGATAGTAGTAACTGCTGATGAGGAAAAAGCCACAGCCTCGAAGCGACGTGCTATCTACCTCCGTCCATTTCTCCTCTTCTGGCTCAATTCCCTTGTCTTCGAAGTTGCAATGCTCATAGTCAGCATCGCTGCCTTTTCAGGATGGCGCAGCATGTTCTCTAAGTTCATGTGGACCATCGTGTTTTGCCCTCTGGGCATGGGAGGCGCCATGGGAGGCCTCATCAACGCCTTCATTGTCGATCGCATCTACGGGAGGCGAGCAGTCCATTTCGTCGCAATCCTGAGCGTCCTGGTTCTAGGGGCGTGTAACAACCTATGTTATAACTTGGATCTCGTGTTCGGATGGTTTGGTGCCCAGGACCATTTCTGGTGGTGGCACTGGCGGTATCTGGGGGTTTGGTTTGTTGGGTACTTCAACGGCAGGATGATGTTCACGGATGAAGGACAAAAGTCACTTGCTGATTTGGGTGTTTAAAACTCGAGTGGATATGAGGGATTGTTTATTGTTTATGTGTTGTCTTATTTACGAAAGATCTAAGGCAGGTGTTATCTTTCTGTCGGATTGGAAGTCTAATTCGACCTTAGCGTACGGCGAGACTGCGCAGGGGCTAAGTAGGACCCCTATTTCCGATTACCGTAGCCTACCTAACCTACGGTTAGAACCTCCTTTTTATACCCACGTAGTAGTATAGATTTATAGTTAATTAACTTACTTTATTAAAACTATAGTTCGAACTAATTAACTAATATCCCTATAATAAGGATACTAATACTAATTAGTAATTAATTTTTATTATTATAAATTAATAAGATATCTTATAGTTATATAAAAAAGATAATTTTATTTAAATAGAACGTAATAATAGAATCGTACTACTTAACTTTATATAATAGTTTTTTTCCGGCTTTATAAGTACAAAAGATCGACCTTAATGGGATTACGCTTTTAAGAGAAATTATACGATATAGTATACTTTTTAACTATATAATACGCGTAATATATCCTAAGTACGCGCTTAACGTAATATAGTAATTTTAATATAAAAGCCGCTATTTAATTCGGGATAAGTAAGCTACCCTTTACGTAGTAGCGCTAGCTAAAAAGGTTAATAATAGAGGTTAATAATAGAGGTTAGCTATAAAAGTTAGCTATAATAGTCGGCCGTAATAGTTAGCTATAATAGTTAGAGGCGGCCCTTAACTATAGAAGTTCTAAACTTTAATAATAATATAGAGGTTTTTAAAAAAAGGGCTAAATAGGCTAATGTTTACTATTTATACTAGAGCTTGTAAAGATTCTTTTTATTCTTATTATTTTTAATATTACTTAAAGCTACTCTCTATTTAAACTAGACAAATTTACTAAATAAATTTACTAAACAAATCTACTAAATAAACTTATTAATATACAAACTAATACTTTACTAAAGATGCCCGTCGATAAGTCTACCCCTCTCGGGCTGGGCGCCCTCGGCTAGCTCGACGCTATAGCTATCGTAGCTAACGTAAGTACGCCCGAGGAGTAGCGAAGTACTTTTTAGTAGTACGGAATTTAGCTAGGTAATATTATAAGCGCCGTAAATAGCTAGGCTAGTACGGATACTAAGATCTAGTATATTAATACTAGCTTAGTTATAATAGTTATAATAAACGGGCTAGAGGTATATATAATTAGGGTAATAAGCTAGTATTTTAAATAGCTCTTATAGGACCCCCTGGGTAATAATAATACTTATATAAAAAAAGGGATTATACTAGACCTAGTTACTTATATAAGCTAGTACTAGGAGGTCCTGTGCGCGTTAGAGTGGGTAAAGCTCGCCCTATAGGCAGCTAGAAGCGGCGGAAGGTTAGGAGTTTTAATTAGTAGTTAGGTATAGAGCGTAATATACCTAGTTTTCCCTAATACGTAATACACGGTACGGCCCCGGCGGATTGCTCTGTCGGGGGGCTACTTAACTTTATAAAAGGTAAGTAATAATATATAAATCTTTATAATAAAACGAAGTAAAGGGATTATAATACTTAACTACTTATAAAAGGTCGACGTTTATTATATTAAAATAACTCTTAATAATTAACAGAAGTATTAAAGTAACTAAGCTATTACTATCGCCCTTATATAATCTTTTTTTATTAAATAGATTTATTATAGTAGGCCCGCGATCTGAAATTAACTAATTAATTAGTAAAAAGAACCCCTTATATAACGACTACTTACTTAAATAATTAGTATAATAAGGAAGTTTAAAAAATATAATATGTAGTGGTTTTTTTCCGGCTGTATAGGCACAAAAGATCGACCTTAACGGGATGACGCTTTTAAAAGAAATTACATAAAATAGTATACTTTTTAACTATATAATATATATAATATATCCTAAGTACGCGCTTAACATAATATAATAATTTCGATATAAAAACCGCTATTTAATTCGGGATAGGCAAGGCTACTTATTAATGATAAGCTAAGCAATATACTTACGCAATAGTACTAATTAGAAAGGTTAATAGTAGAGGTCGGCCGTAATAGTTAACTATAATAATTAACTATAATAGTTAGCTATAATAGTTAGCTATAATAATTAGGGGTAGCCCTTAACTATAGAGGTTCTAAACCTTAATAACAATATAGAGGTTTTTAAAAAAAGGGCTAAATAAGTTAATATTTACTACTTATACTAGAGCTTATAAAATTCTTTTTTATCCTTATCGCTTTTAATATCGCCCAGAATTACTCTCTATTTAGACTAAATAGATTTACTAAATAAATTTACTAAACAAACCTACTAAATAAACCTATTAATATACAAATTACTACTTTAATAAAAACTTACTCTCCTAATTTATAGTTAGTAATTAGTAAGCTAGAACTCTTTAAAAATACCTATCGATAAGTCTACCGCTCTCGGGCTAAGCGCCCTTAACTAGCTCGATACTATAGCTATCGTAGCTAATATAAATATACTTAAAAAGTAATAAAATACCTTCTAATAATACGGAATTCCGCTAAGTAATATTATAAATACTATAAATAGCTAGGCTAGTACGGATATTAAGATTTAGTATATTAACGCTAACCTAATTATAATAACTATAATAAGCGGGCTAGAGGTACGTAAGGTTAGGGTAATAAATAAGCGTTTTAAATAGCTCCTACGGAGCCCCCTGGGTAATAATAATACTTATATAAAAAAAAAGATAATAATAAACTTAGCTACTTACGTAGGCTAGTACTAGGAGGTCCTATATATATTAAAATAAGTAAAGCTCGCCCTATAAATAGCTAGAATTACGTAGTAAAAGGTTAGGAGTTAATGAAAAAGAAACAATAGTTATGTCGGTTAACTATTTTAGTTAGTAATTAAGTATAGAGCGTAATATACCTTGTTTTCCTTAATACGTAATGTACGGTACGGCCCCGGCAAATTGGTCCGTTCAGGGAAGAAAATATAATATAAAAGAGTACTATATAATTAAAAAAAGGGATCTTTAAGTAATTATAAAGCTTCTTAATTAGTAATTAGTAATTACTTATATAAGAATTATAAAACTAAGAGAGCTACGGTATATAAAAGAACTTATTATTATAAAAATCTTATAAATACGACCTTAAGGCCCGCGATCTAAATAATCTCTTCGTAATCCTTTTAACTACTCCCCGAATATTACTTAGGAATATAATATAAAAAATAGTATAATAAGAAAAGAGGGGATTTAAAAATTACGATAGCTATAAATAGTAAATTATAAGTTCTATAAGTATTTAAAGTTAACTTAGTCAAAAAAGCGGCTAGTTTAAAAAGGCCTCGTAGCCTCTTATTAAAATAATAATTAACATAGAAAAAGGCTAAAAAGACACGGCTCTAAAGAAAAAAGAATCCTCTAAAAGGCCGCTAAAGAGCTCTTTTTATACTATATATTTAGTATAAAATTACTATTTTTGAAAACATAAAAAGTAAACTACTAATTAGTAATGATATATTTAATAGATATATACGCTTCTTAGGGTTTAATTTAAAAAGAAACGCTACGTAATTAAGACGTTATTAAGTTACTTATAAATCTATTTTTCATATTAATTAAGTAAAGCTAAAAAGAGATTATTAAAAAAATAGCGTCTAGCTAAGAAAACTAAGAGTAAATTATAATAAAACTAAGTATAAAAAAGTAAAAAAAAAAAACAAAAAGTTCTTAAACCTTAATAAATCCGGCGAGTACTAATAATATATTATTATTAAGGATAGTTAGCGGCTTTAATATAGCCCTATTAAGATTAAATACGCTAATAACTATTAATAAGAGTACGAGCTAGGGTATAATAAAGAGCGAGTTAATATATAACTAAAGGGGAGGGATCCCTATTTTATATAATTAAATAAAAATAAAACTAAAATACTAAAATAAGTAAGTATATAAAGACTTTAATAATCCTAATAATAAGTAAATTAATATAGTATTAATTTATATTATAAAAATCTACGCTTAGAAAGGGCTCGAGGGGTAGCCCCTATTTTATAAAATTACTAACGACCTTAGTAATTAAAAGGACGAGTAGTTTATTAGTACTAATCTAAACGTTATATAGTGGTTTTATTCCGGCTTTATAGGAATAAAAGATCGACTTTAACTCGATTATATTTTTAAAAGAAATTATATAATACAGTATACTTCTTAATTATATAATACGTATAATATGCCCTAAGTACGTGCTTAATATAATATAGTGATTTTAATACGAAAATTACTATATAATTTAGGATAAATAAGCTGCCCTTTACGTAGCGGCACTAGCTAGAAAAGTTAATAGTAGAGGTCGGCCGTAATAGTTAGCTATAATAGTCGGCCGTAATAGTTAGAGATAGCCCTTAATTATAGAGGTTCTAAACTTTAATAGTAACGTAGAGGCTTTTAGAAAAAGGGTTAAAAAAGCTAATATTTAGCTACTTTTTAAAGCTTATAAAAATTCTTTTTATCCTTATCGCTTTTAATATTATCTAAAGCTATTCTCTATTTAAACTAAATAAATTTACTAAATAAACTTATTAAATATACTTATTAATATATAAACTACTACCTCGTTAAGAACTTACTTTAAAAATGCCCCTTAATAAGTCCCCCCCTCTGGGGCTCGATAGATTCTTAGGCCCCCTCGACGCCCTAGCTATCGTAGCTAACGTAAGTATACTTAAGGAGTAGTATAATACTTTTTAATAGTACGAAATTTAGTTAAATAATAGTACGAATACTATAAATAGCTAGGCTAATATAAACGTTAAGATTTAGTATATTAATACTAATTTAGAAATTATATTTTATAAAACTAAAAAATTTTTTAATACGGGATATATTATAAACGTAAGGGAATATATAAGGGGTCCCCTAACTATCGATAAAAAGGAGTATATAATACGGGATCTAGCTATTTATATAAGCTAGTACTAAGAGGTCTTATATATATTAAAGTAAGTATAGCTCGCTCTCTAAATAGATAATAGAAGGTTAGGAGCTATTTTAATTAGTAGTTAAGTATAGAGCGTAATATACTTAGTTTTTTTTGATACGTAATATATAGTACGGCCCCGGCGGATTGTTCTATCGGGAGGAATCTAAACGTTATATAAAAAGTTAATAAATCCCTTACTATTAAGGCGTTTTTTTAGCCTAAGTAGTAAGGTAAAGAGCTTATAAAACGCTTATTATAGTAATTATTACTAACGAATTCATATTATAAAATTAGAATTAAATTAACTAAGTAGTATTGAAATATAACGAATTTAGTGAAAGGGTAAACTAACCGGACTTCTTGTTAAAAATTATTAATAGTAATATTTTAGTATTTATTATAATAAGGGCTATAGAAATTATTTATAAAGGATAATTATTAACGATCTTATTAATCTTAATAACTAGCTTAGTAACGTTACTAATACGTAGCTTATCCCTTATTAACTAAAGAGGAATAAAATTAATATAAAGTTAATATAGTTATTGTAATATATATAAAATAAGTAAAAAGACCGACTTAATAGTTATTATTATATAGTAATTTACGGACCTTACGAAGATATTTTTTAAAAATAAATTATACTTAGGGGAGAAGTACGAGGTTTTATAAAATACCATCATAATATTTTATAACTATTATAAAAAAGTCGGAATTTAAGAATAGTAATACTACTTAGTAATTAATGTTATATTAATTAATAAGGCTAAGGATTATTATTATTAAATAGTATATACTATTAATTAAACTAACTTCTTAAGTATTATTAACGTAATTCGAAGTCGTTTTAAGATCTAAAATAGGAGTCTAAAGCTCTTATCTAAGCTAAGAGTACTATTATTCGGATTTATAATTAAAATAATCAAAAAAAGTCGAGATTAGAAATTTTGAAAAGCTTATTAATTATATTAATAAACTAGCGAAAATATAGCTAAATAAGGGGATAAATAAGTAAAAGGTTAGATATTTTTATATTATTATATAAAGCGTTTTAAAAATAAAAATAACCCTATATTACTTATTTAAATACTATAAAATCCTTTATTCGAAGCTAAGATCTAGTTTTAATATTAAAGCTAGGATAATCTACTAGGCTTATTTTTAATTTTATAATATCTTTTATTAATAATACCAACCTAATTATATATATAAAAATTAAAAAAGAGACGGTAAGTATAATAATTACTAAACTAAAAACTAAACTCTTTAGTTAGTTACTAATTTAATTTAAAATAAGAGTAGTATAAGGGGAAGTGCTTTATATATAAAAAGAATAGCTATTAGTTAAGTAATTACTTTAAAAAGGAGCGTACTAAATCGTATAGATAGTATAAAAGGTCGAGGGGTACGTAAAGTAAAATTAATACTAATCAATTTAACTAGTTCTTTATTACTTACGAGGGGTAGTTAATAAACGATATTATTAATATTCCGGGGGGCTAAATTAAGGAAAAGAAAATAAAAAAGATCTAACCCTATATATATAAGGAATCGCTTATAATAAATTGAATAATATTAGCTATTCCTTTTTTATACTATTAGTTAAAAAAGAATATATTATACTAAACGAACGGGGGGTAGTACGGGCTCTTAATAAAATGGCTCTTTTTATAATTAGAAAAAGGAGATCCCTCAAGAAGTAATAATACTATTTACTAACGTTAATAATAAGAAGTTTAACTATAGTATTAGAATAGGGTAGGGCGATTAGTCTTAATAGTTCTTTTTTTAAAACTAATTAAGTATACGGATCTACGGGAGAGCTAATTAAAAAAAAATATAAAAAGAAGGGCCCCGACTAGAAATAGGAACTCGGTAGTACGGATTTTTATTTTAATTATATATATACTTTTTAAAATCGAACTAGAGCCTTTTTAATAATTTATTTTTAAATATAATAATATAAAACGATTAAGAACTCTATTTTTTTAATCTAGCTAATACTACCCTCTTTCCTCGGTCGTAACTCTATGAATTAAGGCCGTATTAACTTAATTAAAAGAGGTATTTTATATTATTTTTATAAGTATTAGTAGGTTTTTAAAAATACCGTATTATAAAAGTCCCTTATACCCTATACCTTTTTAATAATCTTCCTTTTTAAAAATCCCTTCCTTTTTTGAATAAGAAAATAAATAAAAAAAAGCCCGACTTAATCAGAGATATTCTAAATAATTAATTAAAAAAAGCGGCGTAACGATTAAAACGAATACGAGTAATAAGACTCTAATTAAAATAAAATAACTAAATAATTAAAACATAAAAATAAAGATATATAAAAAAGGGCTTCTTATTTAATAAGAAGGGGATATAATAGACCTTAATAAGTAAATAAGATAAATAAGTAAAGAAAAACGCGGATACTTAGGACCGGATCGGGCCTAAATATAAACGCTATAATAGTATAATAAGACGAACAATAAGTTAAGATTAAAACTAATAGAATATTTTAATAAGTATAACTAGTTATTTAACTAGACTATTTCTTATTAATTAATATAACTTAGAAACTTAATAATAGACCTATTTAGAAGTGCGAATATATTAAACTAAAAGTACTTATAAAACTAGCTTTTAACTAAACTTATTAATAATCTCGATTAATATTACCATAAGCTTAATACGATATTTAATTAAAACTTTAGTTATATACTTAATAAGGACTAAGAAAAACGGCTTAAATTATATTAATTAGGATAATAACTACGCTCTAGCTATTAAAACGGCTCCTCTCTTCTCTTTCTAAACTCTATTTAAAATAAATAGATTAATATAAGATTAATAAGATTATAAATAAAATTAATAAACTATATTTTTAATAACCTTAGACCCTAAATATAAATAATTAATACGTTATTTTTATTATTATTAGCGCCCCTTAGGACGTTTAATTATATAAACCTAACCTTTTTACTTTAAATAAACCGTTTATTAAATTAGTTTTTATAATTTATCGAGACTTATAAACTACGGAGTTATTTAATAATAAAGAAGCTACTTTTTTAAATAAATTTACTTACTAATTTAATTAAAAAAAGCTAGTTATAGCTTAGGTTAGGATAGATACTTTAATAAATACCCTTTTAAATACTATTACTACTTAAATTTAAATAACCGTACCTTAAACTAAGGGCCTTATAATTCCTTAGTTTAATTTAATAAAAAATATAAGTTTTTATAAAATACTATTCCCTAATTAAGAGAGGATTATAGTTTTTAAAAATAATAATATTATAAACTTTTTAAAAAAGTTCGAGGACTAGTACGAGATTAATAAGGTCCCGGACCGATTTAAGAGTAAACTTATTACGTATATTATAAGAGGAGATTATTAAACTCTAGTTAAAAACGCGATTAGAGAACTACCTTAAGCCTAAACTAAGGTTTTTTTTTTAAAATAATACGGAAAATAGAATATTAATTACTTTTTAAATAAAGAAAAGTAAATTAAAAGAGTTATTAAAGGACTACCTATCTCGTTTTTTAACTTAAACTCTACTTAAGTACTATTTATTAAGATTAATAATATAATTACTTTTATTAAAAAATAAGACCTCTATATTATAACTAATAAGAGCCTAATTAAGGCCGTATATAAGCAGTTTTATACTAATATTATAATAAAAGTAGTAAAGAAAGTTAGGGTTATTTTAAATAGTTTTATTAAATTAATAAAGTATATAAGGTTTAAAATAAGACTTTTTAATACGATTATATATATAAAAAGAATATAGCCTACTTTTTATAAATAATTAAAGTTAACTCGAAACTTTATTACGACCCCTTACTCCTTAAGTACATAGTATTATTTAATATTAATATCCGAACTATTAATAATATTACTAACTAATAATAGAGGTCTAAGTTACCTAAGTAGTTACTAATAATATTACTAATTTTAACCTAGCTAACGGAATAAATAAGCTAAAGATCTATTAAAATAGTATTTACTCTCGAGGTCCTATATATATATTTAATATAAGTACTATACGTCCTAATTAGCCTTTGATTATAGAACTAAAAAATTACTACTAGTACTACTAAAGTTAATACTACCGAATTATTAAAGATTGCGATTAATATACTCTTAATAAGGACGCTTATTTTATTATTTTAACTTAGGGAGCTTAGTATTACGAAAAGCGTAACGGTTATAAGCTTATAAATAATATTCTTTTTATTATAATCAAAAATAAAAAAAAGCGTGCGATTACTAATCGCGTTACCCTTTTTTCTTATATAATAAATATATTAACTAAGGAAAAGACTAAGCTTTTAGCTAAGGAGATTCTAAATTATTAAATCGGACTACTTTAATAAACTATACTTATACTCCCCTTAGCTAATCCTATAAGTATAGTTAGATATATTTACGTAATACGACCTAATTTAGGCTACTATAACTAAGCGGACGTTTATACTATTTATAATAAAAAACTACTTAAGAACCGTACCTTAGTAACTAAACTATATTATAGAAAAACGTATAAAATTAATAGCCTAAGCTAGCTTTTATAACTTAAAAAAAAAAAGTTTCCTTCTCTAATTAAAAAAAAGAAATTATAAAGATTGATAATAATAACGAGGTTTTTAAAATAGTAATAAACGTAACTCCTAAATTTATCTCTAGGCCCTAGTTTAATAAAGTCCTAATTAATACTCTTAATACTAGTATTTAAAAAACTTAAGAGCCTCTTTTTTATAAAACTTAGAAAACGATAATTATAAATTAGCCCCGCGACTTTAACTTTAAAATCGAAGCTAAAAGATTAATAAAAAAGAGGCTCGAGGCCCCGATCTTACTTTTTATAAACTTTTTATAAAAAATTATATTAGAATATATTATAATAATAATAATTTTAATACGTAATTAGGGGTATTTTAATACTAATAAAATCTTATTAAAAGCTCCGAAGTCCTTAGCTAACTTAGTAAAGAACGGGTAATAATAAAAAGATATTAAGGATCTTTTTAATAAGTATAATAAGAACCTTTTTTTAAGGCCGAGCTATATAGCTAAAATTAATAAAGTTAGAAGTACTAACCCGATTTTTAAACTTTTAACTTCCGTAATTTTAAACGCTTATTTATAATTAAAAATTTAAAAATTTAATATAAATTAAAATAATAAGAGTTTAATAATCGTTATTATCCTAAATACTAGGGCATAAGTTAATATCCTCTTAAAATAATATATTAAAAAAGCTAGTATTTCTTATATAATAATAAAGCTTTAAATATAGATATTTAAATACAATCTAACTAACTAAATAACTTTTAATAACTTTTACTTTATAAATATATAAATTAGTAAGTTTAAAATAACTACTTATTTTTTTATTAAGGACGAGTAAGAGACCTCCGATCCGTTATTACTAAGTCTCCTATTTATATAAAATACTAAACTATTTTTTAAATATAATAAGTCGATAATTACTATTTTAATTTATATTAAGAACGCGAAACTAAGGATCTTAATAAGGATAATTAAAATAAACGGTTTTTAGAATATAAAGGATATCTTACCCTAGCTTAAGTAGTACGTAGAAGAAGTTTTTAAATTAAAAAACTAAATACTAGTAATATAACTAGAAATATTACTAATTCTAATAACCCCTACCTAAAATCTAAATTAAAAAAAGACGAGTATATTATAATAATTTTAAACTAAAACTAAGTTAACTAAATTATAACTATAATCGCGCTCTATATAATCTAGCCTTAAATTATATAAATTTAAAAGATAATAGTAACCGCTCGGGGTAAAGTTAAAAATAAACCGAACGGATTAACTAACTAAAACGATTTATATCTCTTAATAAAAACACTTACTTTTTAATAAGAGGAGTTATATATTAAATAATAAATTATAAAACTAGGATAAAAGGTATTAAAATAGTACGAAATAGCTAAAAAAAGCCTTTTATAAAATTCCCTACGCTATTAAAGCTAATATAATATATAAAAAAAAAGACTAGAAGGTCTAGCTAGTTAATAACGCGCCCTTTAATAAATTAATACTTAATAATAATTCTTATTAAAAGCTTAAAAAACTTAAAGAAGTTAAAAATAAGTTATAAAACTAATCGGGCCCTCATAGGGATATTATTATACCTAAGTTCTTAAATATAAAACTAAGCTCTAAATTAATAAACGATTAATACTAAGCTATTTTTAAAAATTACGACTATTTCTTATTTTATAAATAAGATCTCTTTAAATAAATACTCCTTAATTAAAAAAAAGCGCTAATATAAGACTTTTTTAAATATAGCTATTTTAATCCTATAATTACGCTATTATAATTAATTAAAACTATACCCCACAAGGCCTAATAAGTAAAAGGTATCCTAATTTTAAAAGCTCTATTATTAAAAGCTTTTAAAATAATCTAAGAACGTATTACCTAGGGTATTATTAAAATAAACTATATTACGTATTAAAACCCCTAGTTCTTAATAATAAAAAAGGATAATAGTTTTTAATTAATTAACTTAATAACTAAGGTTAATACTATTACTTTTTAAAACGCTTAGTAACTACTTAATATTCATAAGTTTTTAAAAGAATTTATTATAAATTAGCTTATCTCTTTTTTTAATTTCTTTTCTAATTATAATTAAATCTCTTTAAATAAAAAGAGCTGCGATCTAACGACTTTCTTAACTCTACTCGGGCTATATACATACTATACCCTCCTAATAAGAATAATAAATTCGGTAGCCTAGTTTTATTAAATTATAACCCGTATTTTTTATAACTTAATTCCGAAATATTATCTCGCTTTTATTAATAATATCGTAATTAAGGGCCCGCGATCCCGCTATAATAATAAGTACTTAATTAACTATCTTAGGATTTAACGATTTATTTATGAATACCTCTAAAATATTAATTAAGTCTTAGTTAATATCGAGCTAGCTAGTTATACTATTTTTAAAATAAAGTCGTAATAATACTAACTATTTGTAATTATTATAAACTACCTCTACGGTATATAAGGGAAATAGCCTAATTAAGCTAAAGTCCTTAAGATCTTTAAATAAATAAAATACTCGAACGTTCTAAAAGTTAAATCGTTTTTTAATATTATTACTTTTTATTACTATTAAATTAAGTAATCTTCTTTTATAATAGCCCCTTTATACTCCTTACTTAGTAAGAACTAATTTTTTAAATAGAGAGTACTATAAATCGAGGTTATAAAGACGTTTAAAAAGGTAATTACTATAGCCCTTATTCTAGTTTTACTAAACTATAGTACTAAGGCCGGACGGATTATTTTTATAACGAACACTAGTATTAAAAAATAAGGTAATATACTTAGTTAAATTATTAATAATAAGCGTACTATTACTTAATATAAGAGTAGGATATAGCGTAAGCTAGAGCTTAATTATAATTTTAAAAAGCTTAAAATATAAAGTATTTTAAGAAGCCTAAAGCGTTTTTATAATTATTTATCCGAGATTAACTTCTTATTAAAAACCGATACCTAAGTCCTAGTTACTTAGATTAATAATATAATAAATAACCTATTATTAATAATAATAATACGCTAGCTCTCTAAGATTAGACTTTTTAATTTTAAAATTAAGTATATTAATAAAAAAAAGAATACTATAGTAAATAGCCTTTTAAAAAAAACCCTTAGTTAATTTAACTTAGTTAAAATAGAGCTTAATAAGAATATTAAGGACTTTATTAACGTACGAGTCCTATGAACACAAGTTATAAAGAACCTTTTTATTATAGTATATAGTTATAATAACGCTATTAGTAATTAGATACGGGAAATAAATATTTTAATTAATATACTAGTACTAAATAAATAATAGTTAGATCTCTCGAAATAAATTGCTTATTTCCTTCTTATTCTAAAAAGGCTAGCTAGTATACTCTTTAATTACTTTAAATATTTTAAATAAATAGTAATACGATTTATTATATAAAATAAACTTTTATTTTAATAAAGGATAAAGACTTATTCCTAACCTACTTAAGTAATTAATAATAAGCGTTACTAAGTAGACCTAATTAATAAAGTATATAATAAATCCGGGTATAGAGGATAAGAGGTTATATATTTCTATTTTATAAAACGATATTACTAATTAAGAATATATACTTAAACCTAGGAGCTAATCGTAACTTATAAAGCTTATTAAAAAGCTAAATTATAATGCTTTAATAACCCCCATATATTTACGGTTTTAATTTACGAACCTTTTTTTAAAATCTATTTAAAGGTTTAGTATATAAATAAATAAAATGTCGTTAAGGCGTATTATAAGTTTATAAAATACTTAGAAGCGTAGATTATAACGAATACTATATTAAAAAATATTACGAAGTTTATTTAAAATAATACTATTTATTATTATAAAATCTATAGTACTCTAATTATTAACGGGGGACGAGAGAATATAAGCGCTATAATATAGCTTTATTAATAATACGGCACTTAGTAAAAAATTATATTAGCTTATAACCCTCGTACTAACGGGCTTTTTAAAAAGAAGTTACTACCTTATTACGTATATACTTCGTATTTAATTAAAATAGAAAAAGAAAAATATTAAACCTATACTTACTACGGCCTTTTTTATAAATAAAATAATTATTAAAATATCGTTAGGTTATATACCGTTCTATCTTATTTATAGTTATTATATAACGACCCCGATTAAAAAAAGAATAGTAATTTAAAGGGTACTTAATTAAGAAAATATATATATAACGAATTAAAAAGTCTAAACCCGATTATAAGCTTTTATTTCCTTAATAAATAACCGGGAAGCTATAACTAATAAAGTTACTTAATACTAAGCCTAAACCTATACCTAATTTAACTCCTTATACTCCCTTTAATTAATAAAGTTATAAACTAATAATCTAGTTCTCGTTTTTAATGTTTAATAAAAGATCGATATATTAATTTTTAAAAAGCTCGATTATTATTAATAAGGACCTTTTTATATCTACTTAGTTACTCTAAACGAATCGTTATATTAATTAAAAACGCTTATTAATAAACTAATTATAGGGGCTATTTATATTAATAATTAACTTAAAAAGTTTTTAAAATTTCTAAAAAGCCTCTACTTATTACTTAATAAGACTAATTTTTATAATAACTTTATTTCTAACTTAGCTAACTTTCTATTTTTATAAAATAATATAATTAACGCCGTAATCTTACTTCTTAATTATAATAATAATATAATAAACTTTAAGGACGAGGATACTTAACCGCTTACTAAGTAAACTTAATTATAAATAAAAGCCTCTTAAAAAGGGTAAATTACTCTTTACTACTACTAATCCCTAGTATAAGCTATAAGTTTTTATTTATTAAATATTATTTTATAAGGATATTATTTAATCTTACTAATTCTTTAGTTATTTTTTTATTTAGATCCGGAATAAAAATATAAGGGGATAATAAGAAGAAAAGAATTATTTTTTAGTTATTATAATTAAAAACTTAATAACCTTACTTATTAATTATATAATCGTCTTAAAAAACCCTATTCCTTTTTTTAAGTATCTAAGCTTAGTTCCCTATCTAATCGAGCCCGCTTAATATTTAGCTTAGTTTATATAACCTCTTACTCTACTTATTTTATTTTAATATATTAATAATTTTTATAAATTACGAATATATAGTTTTTAATAGGGTACGTTAAGAGGGCGTTTTTAAAAATAGAATTGTACTTATCCTCCTTAGTTTTAATAATATTTATTTAGTTAAAAACTATATAAACTAAAGTCTTAACTTTATTAAAATTAGTTAGAATTAAAAATACTACCTTATTACTACTTATTATACGATAATAATAATAGCTTTATTTAGAGTCGGCTCTGGACTAACTAATAGCCTACTAGTCGTTACTTTTTTTAAAATAGTTTTTCTTATTTTTAGAATATATATAATTACTATATTAATTATTAAAATAATTTAGAAAAAAAACGTACTTAAAAAAAGGGACTATCTTTTTAATTAGCTTTTTAATATTAAAACCGATATATTTTTAAAAAAACTACTAAAAGCGATTAGTCCTAGTCTTTTTTTTCTCTAAAGACGATTAAGTATAAGGACCTATAAGAGAGCTAATCGGAGGAAAATATAAAGAGAAGGGCCCCTAATTAGGGAGAGGAGCTCGGTAGTGCGGATCTTTATTTTAATTATATATATACTTTTTTAAAATCGAACTAGAGCTTTTTTAATAATTTATTTTTAAATACGATAATATAAGACAATTAGGAAGTTTACTTTTTTAATCTAGTTAATACTACCTCCTTTTTTTAATCGTAACTCTGTTAATTAAGGTTATATTAACCTAATTAAAAGAGGTATTTTATATTACTTTTATAAGTATTAGTAGTTCTTCCTAAGTACTATACTACGAAAGTCCTTTATACTCTATACTTTTTTAATAATCTCCCCCTTTAGAAATCCCTTTCTTTTTTAGATAAGAAAATAAGTAAAAGAGAGCCCGACTCGATTAGAAATAATTTAAATAAATAAATAAAAAAAAGCGGCATAATAATTAAAATAAATACGAGTAATAGGACTCTAATTAAAAGAAAAACTAGATAATTAAAACGTAAAAATAAAGACGTATAAGAAAGGGCTTTTTATTTAATAAGAGGGGGATATAATAAACCCTAATAAGCGAGCAAAATAGATAGATAGAGAAATATACGGATACTTAAGACCGGATTGGGCTTAAATACGGACGCTACAATAATATAATAAAATAAATAATAAATTAGGATTAGAACTAATAGAATACTTTAATAAGTATAACTAGTTATTTAACTAAACTATTTTTTATTAATTAATATAGCCCGGAGATTTAATAATAAACTTATTTAAAAGTGCAGATGCGTTAGACTAAGGGCGCTTAGGAAACTAGCTTTTAACTAAACTTATTAATAATTTTAATTAGTATTACCGTGGGCCTAATACGAAATCTAATTAAAACTCTAGTTATATACTTAGTAAGGGCTAAGAAGGACGGTTTAGATTATACTAATTAGGATAATAACTATACTCTAGTTATTAAAACGGCTCCTCTCTTCTTTTTCTAAACTCTGTTTAGAGTAAATAAATTAATATAAAATTATTAAAATTATAAATAAAATTAATAAACTATATTTTAAATAACCTCGGATCGTAAATATAAATAACTAATATATTAATTTTATTATTATTAACGACTTTTAAGATATTTAATTATATAAACCTAACTTTTTTATTTTAAATAGACCGTTTATTAAACTAACTTTTATAGTTTATTAAGACTTATAGACTACGGAGTTATTTAATAATAATAAGCTTACTTTTAATAACGGATTTACTTACTAATTTAATTAGAAAAGGCTAGTTACGGCTTAGGTCGGGATAGATATTTTAATTAATACCTTCTTAAGTACTATTACTACCCAGATTTAAATAACCGCGCTTTAGACTAAGGACCTTATAATTCTTTAGCTTAATTTAATAAAAAATATAGGGTTTTATAAAATATTATTTCCTAGTTAAAAAGGGACTATAGTTTTTAAAAATAATAATATCGTAGACTTTTTAAAAAAGTTCGAGGATTAGTACGAGATTAGTAAGGTCCTAGACCGATTTAAAAGTAAACTTATTACGTATATAATAAGAGGAGATTATTAAACTCTAGTTAAAAATGTAATTAGAGGACTATCCTAGGCCTAAGCTAAGGATTTCTTTTTAAAAAAGTATAGAAAATAGGATACTAACCGTTTTTTAAATAAAAAAGAGTAGATTAAAAGAGTTATTAAAAAACTACTTATCTCGTTTTCTAACTTAAACTCTGCTTAGGTACTATTTATTAAAATTAATAATATAATTACTTTTATTAAATAATAAGACCTTTATATCGTGACTAATAAGAGCTTAATTAAGGCTATATATAAGCGGTTCTATACTAATATTATAAAAGAAGTAATAGAGGAAGTCGGGGTTATTTTAAATAATTTTATTAAATTAACGAAGTACGTAAGGTTTAAAATAGGACTTCTTAATACGATCGTATATAAAAAAGAATATAGCTTATTTTTTATAAACGATTAGAGTTAATTTAAAACTTTACTATAATCCCCTATTTCGTAAGTACGTAGAAATACTTAATATTAATATCTAAATTATTAATAATATTATTAGCTAACGATAGGAGCCTAGGTTACCTAGGTAGCTATTAATAATATTACTAATTTTAACTTAGTTAACGAAATAAGTAAGCTAAAGATTTATTAAAATAGTATTTATTCTTAAGGTCCTACCCGTGTATTTAATATAAGCGCTACGCGTCTTAATTGGCCCCCGATTATAGGACCTAGAGACCGCTACTAGTACTACTAAAGTCTATACTACTAAATTATTAAGGATTATAATTAATATACTCTTAATAAGGACGCTTATTTTATTATTTTAGCTTAAGGAGCTTAGTACTATAAAAAGCGTAACGGTTAGGAGCTTATAAAAAATATCCCCTTTATTATAATTAAAAATAAAAAAAAGCGTACGATTATTAATTACGTTACCCTTTTTTTTTATATAATAAATATATTAACTAAGGAAAATACTAAGCTTTTAGCTAAGTAAATTCTAAATTATTAGATCGGACTACCTTAGTAAATTATATTTATATTTTCCTTAGTTAATTTTATAAGTATAGTTAGATACGTTTACGTAGTACGACCTAACTTAAGCTATTATAACTAAGCGGATATTTATACTATTTATAGGGGAAGATTACTTAAGAACCGTATTTTAGTAATTACGTTATATTTTAAAAAGATATATAGGATCGATAGCCTAAGCTAACTTTTATAACTTAAAAAAAAAAACGGTTTTTTTTTTTAATTAAAAAAAGGAAATTATAAAAATCGATAATAGTAACGAGGTTTTTAAAATAGTAAAGAACGTAATTTTTATATTTATTTCTAAGCCTTAGCTTATTAAAGTCCTAATTAGTATTCTTAATATTAGTACTTAAAGAACTTAAGAGCCTCTTTTTTATAAAACTTAAAAGATAATAATTACTAATTAAACTTACGATTTTAACTTCAGGGCCGAGGTAAAGAAGCTAATAAAAAAGAGGCTCAAGGCCCCGATTTTACTTTTTATAAACCTCTTATAAAAGATTATATTAGAATATACTATAGTAATAATAACTTTAATACGTAATTAAAAATACTTTAATATTAATAAAATCTTATTAAAAGCTCCGAAGTCTTTAATAAATTTAGTAAAGAATAAGTAATAGTAAAAGGATATTAAAAATTTCTTTAATAAGTATAACTAGAACCTCTTTTTAAGGCCGAGCTATATAGCTAAGATAAGTAGAATTAGAAGTATTAATACGAATTCTAAGCTCTTAACTTTTATAATTTCGAACGCTTACTTTTAGTTAGAAGTTTAAATATTTAGTATAAATTAAAATAATAAGGCTTTAATAATTATCGCTATTTTAAATACTAAGGCATAAGTTAATATTCTTTTAAAATAATACGTTAAAAAAGCTAGCATTTTTTATATAATAACAAAGCTTTAGATATAAATATTTAAGTACGATCCGATTAGTTAGATAATTTTTAATAGCTTTTATTTTATAAATATATAGATTAGTAAGTTTAAAGTAATTACTTATTTTTTTATTAAGGACGAGCGAGAGACCTCCGATCCGTTATTACTAGGTCTTTTATTTATATAAAATACTAAGCTATTTTTTAAATATAATAAGTTAATAATTATTACTCTAATTTATATTAAGGATAAGAGGCTAAGGATCCCCGTGGGGATAATTAAAATAAATAGTTTTTAGAATATAAAGGATATTTTATTCTAGCTTAAGTAGTACGTAGAAGAAGTTTTTAGATTAGAAAACTAAATACTAATAGTATAACTAAAAATATTATTAGTTTTAATAACTCTTATTTAGAATCTAAGTTAAAAAAAGACGAGCGTATTACGGTAGTTTTAAACTAAGGCTAAGCTAATTAGATTATAATTATAGTCGTACTTTATATAATCTAGCTTTAGATTATATAAATTAGGAGAGTAATAGCGGCCGCTCGGGGTAAGGCTAGAGATAAACTAAACGGATTAGCTAATTAAAACGATTTATATTTTTTAATAAGAATACTTACTTTTTAATAAGAGGAGTTATGTATTAAATAACGAATTACGAAGCTAAAGTAAAAGGCGTTAAAATAGTACGAGATAGCTAAAAAAGCTTTTTATAAGATTCCCCGTGTTATAAAAACTAATACGATATATAAGAGGAAGGATTAGAAAGTTTAGCTAGTTAATAATACACCCTCTAATAAATCGATACCTAATAATAATCTTTATTAAAAACTTAAAAAACTTAAAAAAGTTAAAAATAAGCTATAAAACTAATCGGGCCTTTATAGGAATATTATTATACTTAAGTTCTTAAATATAGAACTAGGCTCTAGATTAATAAACGACTATTTCTAAGCTATCCTTAAGGATTATAACTATCTTTTACTTCGTAAATAAGATTTTCTTAAGTAGATACTCTTTAATTAAGAAAAAGCGCTAGTATAGGACTTTTTTAAATACGGCTATTTTAACCCTATAGTCGCGCTATTTTAATTAATTAAAACTATACTTTATAAAGCTTAGTAAGTAAAGGGTATCCCGATTCTAAAAGCTTTATTACTAAAAGTTTTTAAAGTAATTTAAGAACGTATTACCTAGGGTATTATTAAAAAAAGTTATACTACGTATCGAAACCCCTAGTTCTTAATAATAAAAAAGGACGGCGGTCTTTAGCTAATTAACTTAGTAACTAAGGTTAATACCGTTACTTTTTAAAATACTTAGTAACTACTTAATACTAACGAGTTCTTAGAGGAATTTACTATAAATTAACTTATTTCTTTTTTAGATTTTTTTTTTAGTTACGATTAGATCTTTTTAAATAAAAAGAGCTGCGATTTAATAACCTTTTTAACTCTATTTAGGCTATATAAATATTATACTTTTTTAATAGGAGTAATAAATTCGGTAGCCTAATTTTATTAGATTATAACTTATATTCTTTATAACTTAATTCTAAAATACTATAGCGCTTTTATTAATAATATTATAGTTAAAGGCCCGCGATCCTACTATAACGATAAGTACTTAACTAACTATCCTAGGATTTAGTAATTTATTTATAAATACTTTTAGAATATTAATTAAATCTTAGTTAACGTCGAGCTAGTTAGTTATACTATTTTTAAAATAAAGTCGTAATAGTGCTAGCTATTTACGGTTATTATAAGTTACTTTTATAATATAAAAAAGAGACGGCCTAATTAAGCTAAAGTTCTTAAGATCCTTAAATAGATAAAATACTTAAACGTTTTAAAAGTTAGATCGTTTCTTAGTATTATTACCTTTTATTATTATTAGATTAAGTAATTCTTTTTTAATATAACCCTATTATACTCCTTACTTAGTAAGAACTAATTTTTTAAATAGGGAGTGCTATAAATCGAAGTTATAAAAACGCTTAAAGAGGCGATTATTATAGCTCCTATTCTAGTTTTACTAAATTATAATACTAAGGCCGGACGGATTATTTTTATAACGGACGCTAGTATTAAAAAATAGGGTAGTATATTTAGTTAGGTCGTTAATAACGAGCGTACTATTACTTAATATAAGAGCGGGATATAGTGCGGGCTAGAGCTTAATTATAACTTTAAAAAGCTCGAAATACGAGGCGTTCTAATAAGCTTAAAGCGTCTTTATAATTATTTATTTAGGATTAACTTTTTATTAAAAACCGATGCTTAAGTCCTAGTTACTTAGATTAATAATATAGTAAATAACCTACTATTAGTAATAATAATACGCTAGCTTTTTTAGATTAGACTTTTTAATTTTAAGATTAAGTATATTAATAAAAAAAAAATACTATAATAGATAGCCTTTTGAGAAAATTCCCTAGCTAATTTAATTTAGTTAAAGTAGAGCTTAACGAGGATATTAAGGACTTTATTAACGTACGAGTCCTATGAACACGAGTTATAAAGAACTTTTTTATTATAATATATAGCTACGATAATACTATTATTAATTAAATATAGGAAATAAATATTCTAGCTAATATACTAGTACTAAATAAATAATAGTCGGACCTCTCGAAGTAAATTACCTATTTTTTTTTTATTTTAAAAAGGCTAGCCGGTGTGCTTTTTAATTAGTTTAGACGTTTTAAATAGATAGTAATACGATTTATTATATAGGATAAACTTCTATTTTAACGAGGGACGAAGACTTGTTCCTAACTTACTTAAGTAATTAATAATAAGCGCCGCTAAGTAGACTTAATTAGCGAAGTATATAATAAGTCTAGGTATAGCGGATAAGAGGCTATATATTTTTATTTTATAAAATAATATTACTAATTAAGAATATATATTTAGATTCGGGAGCTAATTATAACTTACGAGGCCTATTAGAAGGCTAGATTATAATACTTTAACGACCCCTATATATTTATAATTCTAATTTACGAACTTTTCTCTAAGGTTTATTTAGACGTTTAGTATATAAGTAAATAGAAGGTTGTTAAAGTGCGTTATAAGTTTATAGGATATCTAAAAGCGCAGATTATAATGAACGCTACGTTAAAAAATATTATAAAGTTTATTTAGGAAGATATTATTTATTATTATAGGATCTATAGTACTCTAATTATTAACGGGGGATAAGAAAATATAGGTATTATAACGTAGCTTAATTAACGGTATAGTACTTAGTAAAAGGTTATATTAGTTTATAACCCTTATACTAACGGGCTCTTTAAAAAGGGTTACTAACTTATTACGTATATACTTTATATTTAGTCGGATTAAAAAAAAAAGATATTAAACTAATATTAGCTATAGCCCTTTTTATAAATAGGATAATTATTAGAGTATCGTTAGGTTATATACCGTTCTATTTTATTTATAGTTATTATATAACGACCCTAATTAAAGGAAGGACGGCGACTTAAAAAGTACTTAATTAGGAGAATATATATATAACGGATTAGGAAGTTTAAGCCCAATTACGAGCTTTTATTTCTTTAGTAAATAACTAGGAAGCTATAGTTAATAAAGTTACTTAATACTAAGCCTAAACCCGTAACTAGTTTAACTCTTTATATACTTTTTATTTAGTAAAGTTATAAATTAGTAATTTAGTTCTTACTTTTAACCTTTAATAAAAGAACAATATATTAATTTTTAAAAAACTTAATTATTATTAATAAGGACTTTTCCGTATTTACTTAGTTACTCCGAAAGGATCGTCATATTAACTAGAGACGCTTATTAATAAACTAATTATAGGGGCTATTTATATTAATAATTAATTTAAAAAGTTCTTAAAGTCTTTAGAAGGCTTTTACTTATTACTTACCGAGTTTAATCTTTATAAGGACTTTATTTCTAATTTAACTAACCTTTTATCTTTATAGGATAATATAATCGACGCTACGATTTTATTTCTTAATTATAATAATAATATAATAAACTTAGAGAACGAGGATACTTAGCTAGCTACTAAATAAACCTAATTATAAGCGAGGGCCTCTTAAAAAGGCTAGATTACTTTTTATTACTACCGATCTCTAGTATAGGCTACGAGTTCTTTTATTTATTAAATATTATTTTATAAAAATATTATCGAATCTTATTAATTTTTTAATTATTTTTTTATCCGGATTCGGAATAAAAATATAAGAGGATAATAAGAGGAGAAGAATTATTTTTTAGTTATTATAATCGAAAACCTAACGGCCTTATTTATTAATTATATAATCGTATTAGGAAACCTTACTCTTTTTTTTAAATATCTAAGCCTAGTTCCCTATTTAATCGAACCCGTTTAGTATCTAGCTTAGCTTATATAACCTCTTATTTTATTTATTTTATTTTAATACGTTAATAACCCTTACGAGTTACGAATATATAGTTTTTAATAGGGTACGTAAGAGGGGCGTTCTTAAGAACGGAATTATACTTATCCTCCTTAGTTTTAGTAATATCGATCTAATTAAAGACTATATAAATTAAAGTCTTAACTCTCTTAATATTAGTTAGGATTAGAAATACTACCCTATTACTACTTATCGTATAACGATAATAATAACTTTATTTAGAGTTAGCTCCGGACTAACTAATAGTTTACTAGTCGTTACTCTTCTCGAAGTAGTATTTTTTACTTTTAGAATATATATAATTACTATATTGATCGTTAAAATAATTTAGAAAAAAAACGTACTCGAAATAGGGGACTATTTTTTTAACTAGCTCCTTAGTATTAGAACTAATATACTTTTAAAAAGACCGCGTATAATAGTTATAAAGTATAATATTCCGAACGTTATAAGCCTAGATAAGTAAAGAATTAATAATAGGGGTTCGTTTACTTAATTATTAGGATAAAGGGCTAAAGTAATTAGTATAATTATAATTAATAAAAACCTAACAGCTTTATAAAAATAATTTACCTATAATACCCAGATTATAAACGTATTTTTTAATAACGTTTTAATTCGTAGTTAATTATTAAAACTTCTAAGCTATTTCTCTTTTAGTATACTTATTAATTTAAGGATTTACGATATAGAATTTAGTATAAAGCTCTTTAGCTAATTTAAGAAGAGTTAACTAACTAGTAGTTTTAAAAATCTAAAAAAAAGTAACGTTAGATTAGGATAAGGATTAAAAAGATCGAATAGGGTAGCGCTTATTATAGTTTACTTTTTACTAACCTCTTAAAACTTATAGCCCTAAGTTTTTTAAAAATAGACCTTTTTAAGAATAAAAGAAGAATATTACTAAGGCTAAACGTCGTAATAAGTAGTTTTGGTAATTCGATACGCGTTACTAGTAGCTAAAATATTAGATATAATAGGTAAGTAGATTATATTATTAAAAAGAAAAGAATAATTATAATTAAGAAGCTATTATTTAGAGGAAGAAATAAAAAGCGATAGAGGAATCGAAAAAGGGCCTCTATATACCCCCCTAGATCCGGGGTATTAAAGAGGAAAGTACTATAGGCCTCTTAGCTAATTAGCACTAAATTATAGTTATTATATAAAAAAAGGAAGAAGTAAATTATAGGATCGGGGCCTTTTTATTATTCGTAATATAGTACTTTTTTTTTTAATTAGCAAAGGCCGCCCTTGTGATTAGTAAAAAAAGGGTAGTTTTTTACTTAGCTACCTAACTTTTTTTTTTTCTTTCCTTAACTACTTTTCTATAACTACTACTAATTAAACTTTTTCTAATTTTTATTTTTTAATTTACTATATAAATACTAACTTAGCAATTTATAATAGCCTTTTTACTTTTTATTTCCTTTTTTAAACTAGATAATAAAAAGAATATAGTGCGAATTTAGGGCCCGATTATGATAAAAAACTTTAAAAACGATACTAAATACTAGCTAAGAAGGTAGAATCTAAATAGATATATTACTTTTAATAAAACTAACCCCGGGGCTATAACGAATATTAAGGACTCTTAGTTCGTTAATTTTAATATAAACTACCGATATAAAATATATACTAACTATTACCTAAACTTAGTATTTAAACGAACTAGTTTCTTTTAAATAATCCTAACCCCTTGTAAAATTAACTTTCTTAATTAGCTTAGTATAAGGGACGTACTTCCTTTTTTTAATTAGTGCCCTAAGGCTTTTAAGGGTTTAGAAAATTAGAAAACTTAGATAGGTTAGAACTATTATAAAGTAATAAAGATCTTAACTAATTATTATAATTTTTAAAAACGCTTATTATATAAAGATTAGATTTAAAAATACGAAATTAGATTTATAATAAAGGTTATAATATAGGACCTCGTTTTAGTACGTAATATAGTTATAATTAAAGAGAGATAAGAGAGTATTTTTAAACTAAATAAGACCCCTACTCTAATTTTATAAACTTAAGAGATTATATAAAAGATTAGGACTTTAACGTACTTAGTAATTTTTTCTTTTTACGTTAATAATCTGGGCTATTTTATAAAAATAATTATTAATTAGTAAGATAGTATAGTTTATTAGTACGATCCGAAGTAGGTTTTTAAGCGTTTAGAGAGGATGTTTATTAACGATATTTAAGTACTAAAGGCTTTTTATAACTAGATCAATATACCCTTTTATATTTAATAACTAATTAACGTAAGCGCTTACGTAGTCCTTATAATATAATAGCTAAGTAAATAGGAATACGGTTTATACGTACTTAAATAGTTTCGTAACGCGGTTTAATACGGCTAGCTTAACTTAACTTATAACGCGTATTAAATAACTTATAAATATTTTAGATTATTTAATAATAAACTCTGCGCGGCTTAGATTTAGTAAATTAGTTATAAGCTTTAATACGATAGTTATTACTTTTTTAATATAATAAAACCTCCTTTAAAAAGGTTTTTTAATAAAGTAATAGACGATCGGGACTTTAAAAATAGGCCCTATACTAACTCGGATAACTCTAACTATACTATAATTAACGCCCTTAAAGTACTAACTCTTTATAAATCCGGTTTTTACTTACTTAGACTTAGGTTTATTAACTAGGATTTAAAAATTTATAACCCTTATAATTATAATTATTATATTCTTATTAATTTTATATATTTTAAGAAGACGTATAGAATAATTAAAAACTTTAAATAAGAACTTACTATTCTTAAAAAGTTATCTCTATTATCCCGATTTTTAAAAATACTAAAAAGTACCTAAGGATTTATAATAAGTAACGACCCTAATCGGACTCTGCGGACGATTAAACTAATAAAGGTTATTAACTAGTATTTAAACGCTATTATTAATAATTAACTTATATACTTAATTAATATTTTTAAAACCTATCGAGTTATAAAGTTTTTATTAAATATATTATTACTTAAGTCGTTATTACGCTTTAGCCTAGTTCTTAATAAGGCTAGTCTAAGTAACTAAAGAGGTAATTTTTTAAATACTTTAGTTAAGGGTAGGGATAGTCCTATTATAAAGACTTTAATTAAAGTACTAAGGGTTTAGTTAAAATAAGAGGTTATTAAGCGTACGCTCTCTAAGTACGATCGGGCTATATAAAAAAATAATAAATATTAATATTAAGAACTAGCTAAGTTTTATTAAGATCTTTTATAGTATTATAGTATATATATAAGTAAAGCTAATATAAATAAAAGTATAAGGGAATAATAAGTTAATTAGTATAATAACTTAATTATAAAAGTTATATATATAATTTTAGCTTATGCTCTTTAAATACCGCTATTAATAAAGAAATCTAAGGAGAATTAGGTTAGTAAAAGTTAAGATCGGGAGATTATTAAGAAGGATTAGGATAAGAACTAGGTAAAGCTAGTAAAAAAAGTAGTAAAAGTAGAGGAGTTAAAGAAGGTAATTATAAAGAGGAAGAGTAAGCAGAAGGCTTAATACGATTAACTATATATAGTAACTAAAACTAATCTAAGATAATTTTTTTTTATAAAGGATTAGGGAAGAAAAAATTAGGGGATAATTAGAATAGGGTAGGGTAATTAGTCCTAGTTTTTTTTTTTTTAAAAAATAATTAAGTATAAGGACTTATAAGAGAGCTAATTAGAAAAAGATATAAGGAGAAGGGCCCCCGATTAGGGAGAGGAGCTTAGTAATATAGATTTTTATTTTAATTATATATATACCTTTTTAAGATCGAACTAGAGCTTTTTTAATAATTTATTTTTAAATATAATAATATAAGACGATTAAGAAGTTTACTTTTTCGATTTAGTTAATATTACTCCCTTTTTTTAATTATAACTCCGTTAATTAAGGCCGTATTAACCCGATTAAAGGAGGTATTTTATATTACTTTTATAAGTATTAGTAGTTCTTTTTAAGTACCGTACTATGAAAGTCCTTTATACCTTATACCTTTTTACTACGTATAATAGTTATAAAATATAATATTTTAAATACTATAAGCCTAGATAAGTAAAGAATTAATAATAAAGGTTCGTTTACTTAATTATTAAAATAGAGGGCCGTAGTAATTAATATAATTATAACTAATAAAAACCCAACGGCTCTATAAAATTAATCCGCTTATAATACCTAGATTATAAACGTACTTCTTAATAACGTTCTAATTTATAATTAATTATTAAAACTTCTAAGCTATTTCTTTTTTAATATACTTATTAACCTAAGGATTTACGATATAGAATTTAGTATAAAGCTCTCTAACTAATTTAAAAAAAGTCGACTAATTAATAATCTTAAGGATTTAAAAAATAAGAACGTTAGATTAGGACGAGGATTAAAAAGATTAAATAGAGTAGGGTTTATTATAGTCTACTTTTTACTAACCTCTTAGAACTTATAACCCTAAGTTTTTTAAAAATAGTCCTTTTTAAGAATAAAAAAAGAATATTACTAAGGTTAGACATTACGACGAGTAGTTTTAGTAATCCGATACGTATTATTAATAACTAAAATATTAAATATAATAAATAAGTAAATTATATAGTTAAAAAGAAAAGAGACTGAGTAAAAAAGGATAATTATAATTAAGAAGTTATTATTAAAAAGAAGAAATAAAAAGGAATAGAGGAATCGGGAGAGGGCCTCTATATACCCCCCCCTTAAACCCGGGGTATTAAAAAAGAAAGTACTATAGGCCTCTTAGCTAATTAACGCTAAATTATAGCTACTATATAAAAGGAAAAAGGAGTAAATTATAAGATCGGGGCCTTTTTATCATTTATAATATAGTACCTTTTTTATTTAATTAATAAAGGCCGCCCTCGTAATTAGTATAAAAAGGTAGCTTTTTACCTAGCTACTTAACTTTTCTTTTTTCTCTCCTTAACTACTTCCTTATAATTATTACTAATTAAACCTCCTTTAATTTTTATTTTCTAATTTATTATATAAATACTAACTTAGCTATTTATAATAGCTTCCTTATTTCTTATTTTACTTGTTAAGTTAAATAATAAAAAGGACGTAGCGCGAATTTAGGGTCTAATTATAATAAAAAACCTCGAAAACGATACTAAATACTAATTTAAAAAGTAGAATTTAAATAGATATATTACTTTTAATAAGACTAACCCTAGGACTATAATAAATACTAAAAACTCTTAGTTCGTTAATTTTAATACGAATTACTAATATAAAGTATATACTAACTATTACCCGAACCTAGTACCTAAATAAAGTAGTTTTTTCTAAATAATCTTAACCCTTTATAAATTCGACTTTTTTAATTAGCTTAATATAGGGGACGTATTTTCCTTTTTTAATTAGCGCCCCGAGGCTTTTAAAGGTTTAAAAAACTAAAAAACTTAGATAGATTAGACTTATTATAAGGTAATAGAGATCCTAACTAATTATTATAACCTTTAAAAACGCTTATTATATAAAAACTAGATTTAAAAATACGAAATTAGATCTATAATAAAGATTATAATACGAGACCTTGCTTTAGTACGTAATATAATTATAATTAAAAAGGGATAGGAAAGTATTTTTAAACTAAATAAGACCCCTATTTTAAACCCTTAAACTTAAAAAATTATATAAAAAGTTAGGATTTTAATATACTTAGTAATCTTCTCTCTCTACGCTAATAATCCGGGCTATTTTATAAAAATAATTATTAACTAGCGGGATAGTATAGTTTATTAATACGATCCGAAGTAGGTTTTTAAATATTTAAAAAAGATATTTATTAATAATATCTAAGTATTAAAGGCTTTTTATAACTAGATTAATACGCCTTTTTATATTTAATAACTAATTAATATAAGCGCTTATATAGTCCTTATAATATAATAATTAAATAAATAAGAATATGGTTTATACGTACTTAAATAGTTTTATAACGTAGTCTAATATAACTAGCTTAACTTAAATTATAATACGTATTAAATAACTTATAAATATCTTAGACCGTTTAATAACAAGGTCTATATAACTTAGATTTAATAAATTAGCTACGAGTTTTAATATAATAATTATTACTTTTTTAATATAATAAGACCTTTTTTAAAAAGGTTTTTTATAAAAATAATATAAAATTAGAACTTAAAAATCAAGCCCTATATTAACTTAAATAACTTTAACTATATTATAACTAATACCCCTAAGGCGCCGACTCCTTAGAAATCCGGTTTTTATTTACTTAGCCTTAGATTTACTAACTAGGATTTAAGAATTTATAATTTATATAATTATAATTATTATATTCTTATTAATTTTATATATTTTAAAAAAATAGATAAAATAGTTAAAAGCCTTAAGTAAGAACTTATTACTTTTAAAGAGTTATTTTTATTTTTTTAATTTTTAAAAATATTAAAAAGTACCTAAGGATTTATAATAAGTAACGATTTTAATTAGATTTTATAAGTAATTAAATTAATAAAAGCTACTAACTAGTGTCTAAATACTATTATTAATAATTAACTTATATACTTAATTAATACCCCTAAAACTTATTAAGTTACGAAGTTTTTATTAAATATATTATTACTTAAGTTATTATTATACTTTAGTTTAGTTCTTAATAAAGCTAGTCTAAATAAATAGGGAAGTAGTTTTTTAAATACTTTAGTTAGGGGTAGAAAAAGCCTTATTATAAAAACTTTAATTAAAATATTAAGAGTTTAGTTAAAATAAGAGGCTATTAAATATATACTTTCTAAATATAATTAGGTTATATAAAAAAATAATAAATATTAATATTAAGAACTAACTAAGTTTTATTAAAATCTTTTATAATATTATAATATATATAAAAATAAAGCTAATATTAATAAGAATATAAAGGAATAATAAGTTAATTAATATAACGATCCGATCGTAGAAGCTATATATATAACTCTAGTTTATACTCTTTAAATATTATTATTAATAAAAAAAGCTAGGGAGAATTAGGCTAGTAAAAGTTAAGATCGGGAGATTATTAGGGAGGAATAGGATAAGAACTAAGTAAAACTAATAAAAAAAGTAATAAAAATAAAAAAAGTAAAAAAAGTAATTATAAAAAAAAAAGGTAAATAAAGAGCTTAAATACGATTAACTATATATAATAATTAAAACTAATTTAAAATAATTTCTTTTTATAAAAGATTAAGAAAAAAAGAATTAGAGGATAATTAGACTAGGTTAGGGTAATTAGTTTTAGTAATTCTTTTTAAAAGCTAATTAAGTATATGGATTTATAAGAGAGCTAATTAAAAAAAGATATAAAAAAAAGGCCCCTACTTAAAAATAGGAGCTTAGTAATACGGATTTTTACTTTAATTATATATATACTTTTTAGGATCGAACTAGAGCTTTTTTAATAATTTATTTTTAAACGTAATAATATAAAATAATTAAGAACTCTACTTTTTTAATTTAGCTAATATTACCCTCTTTTTTTAGTTATAACTCCGTTAATTAAGGCCGTATTAACCTAATTTAAAGAGGTATTTTATATTACTTTTATAAGTATTAGTAATTTTTTTAAAGTACCGTACCGCGAGAGTCCCTTATACCCTATACCTTTTTAATATTATTAATAATAAGAAGTTTAACGAGCTTAAAAAAAAGAGAATAATAAAGGGGCTAAGAGCCCCCTTTTTATACTATTTAAAGGGACTAATTAATAATAATACTACCTAAATATTCTATATTAATAATTAACCGGCTTAGAACCTTTTATAAAATTATGTTAAATATAGGGTTATTATAATAGTTAATTAGAAAAAAGTAGTAATTTTACGTATTTTAAAAAGTATCTTTAGTTATACTAAATACGTTAATAGCGAGGATTATAAAGATTAGCTTTAGCCTAGATAAAGAAATATACTTTTAAATATAATAAAAGTTAATATACGCTTTAGTATAATAATCTTTTATATCTTACCTATTAATATATTATTTTTACTATATCTAAAGGATATAGACTAGTTAATTATCGTATTTAATAATATAAAAAATAAACTATTTAATAATAAGTATTTTAAGCTTATTAAATAATAATAGGGATATATATTTATAAGGCTCGAATTAAATATTAAATTTATTAACTATTTTATAAAAAGCGAGCTTAAGTAACTATATAAATAATTTAGCTATTTATTAATTACGAGGCTATATAGCCTCTTTAAATAATTATAAAACGATATAAAAATAGGGGCTCTAAAATAGTTAATAAGGGTATATTGTTAATACTAAATAAACGCCTAAAGCCTATATAGATTTAAATTTAAATTATATAATCAGCTTAACTTTAATTAAGAGATCGTTATCGATATTTATTACTTAAATAATCGTTTAGTACTAAAAAGGTATAGGGTATAAGGGACTCTCGCGGTACGGTGCTTTAAAAAAACTACTAATACTTATAAAAGTAATATAAAATACCTCTTTTAATCGGGTTAATACGGCCTTAATTAACGGAGTTATAACTAAGGGGAGAGGGTAGTATTAACTAAATTAAAAAAGTAGAGTTCCTAATTATCTTATATTATTATATTTAAAAGTGAATTATTAAAAAAGCTCTAGTTCGATTTTAAAAAAGTATATATATTTTTAAAATAGAAATCCGCACTACCGAGCTCCTCTCCCTAATTAGGGCCCTTTTTTTTATATCTTTTTTTAATTAGCTTTTTTATAAATCCTTATACTTAATTAGTTTTAAAAAAGAACTACGAAGACTAATCGCCTTATTTTATTCTAATTATCCCTTAATATTTTCTTTTCTAATCTTTTATAAAAGAAATTATTTTAAATTAGTCTTAATTACTATATATAGTTAATTATATTAAGCCCTCTATTTACCCTTTTTTTTTTATAATTACTTTTTTTACTTCCTTTACCTTTACTACTTTTTTTATTAACTTTACTTAGTTCTTATTCTATTCTTTTTTAATAATTTCCTAATTTTAACTTTTATTAGCTTAATTCTCTTTATCTTTTTTTATTAATAATAGTATTTAAAGAGTATAAACTAGAGTTATATATATAGCTTTTATAATCGGGTCGTTATACTAATTAACTTATTATTCCCTTATATTTTTATTAATATTAGCTTTATTTTTATATATATTATAATATTATAAAAAATCTTAATAAAACTTAGCTAGCTCTTAACGCTAGCGTTCGCTATTTTCTTATATAGTTTATCTATATTTAGAGGGCGTATATTTAATAACCTCTTATTTTAACTAAACCCTTAGTATTTTAATTAAAGTTTTTATAATAAGGCTATCCCCGCCCCTAATTAGAGTATTTAAAAAACTATTTTCCTAGTTACTTAGACTAGCTTTATTAAGAGCTAGGCTAAGGTATAATAATAACTTAAGTAATAATATATTTAATAAAAACTTTATAACTTAAAGGGTTTTAGGGGTATTAATTAGGTATATAAATTAATTATTAATAATAACGTCTAGACGCTAATTAGTAACTTTTATTAGTTTAATTACTTATAGAGTTTAATTAAGGTCGTTACTTATTATAAATCCTCGGGTATTTTTTAGTGTTTTTAAAAATCGACATAATAGGGATAACTCTTTAAGAATAATAAGTTCTTATTTAAAGTTTTTAATTATTTTATTTATTTTTTTAAAATACGTAAAATTAATAAAAGTATAATAATTATAATTATATAGATTATAAATTCTTAGATCTTAGTTAGTAAATCTAAGGCTAAGTAAATAAGAACTAAATTTTTAAAAAGCTAGTACCTTAGGGGTATTAGTTATAATATAGTTAGAGTTATTTAAGTTAGTATAGGGCCTATTTTTAAAATCCCGATCGTATATTATTTTTTTAAAAAACCTTTTTAGGGGAGGTTTTATTATATTAAAAAAGTAATAATTATTATATTAAAACTCGTAACTAATTTACTAAATCTAAGCTATATAGAGCTTATTATTAAATAGTTTAAAGTATTTATAAGGTATTTAATTTACGTTATAAGTTAAGTTAAGTTAGTTATATTAGACCGTATTATAAAATTATTTAAGTACGTATAAACTATATTCTTATGTACTTAGTTATTATACTATAAGGACTACGTAAGTACTTATATTAATTAGTTATTAAATATAAAAAAGTATATTAATCTAACTATAAAAGGTCTTTAGTACTTAAATATTATTAATAAATATCCTCTCTAAATACTTAAAAACCTACTTCGGATTATATAAATAAACTATATTATTTTACTAATTAATAATTATTTTTATAAAATAGCCCGGATTATTAATATAAAAAGAGAAGATTATTAAGTATACTAAAGTCCTAATTTTTTATATAATTTCTTAGGTTTAAAGGTTTAGAGTAGGGGTTTTATTTAGTTTAAAAATACTCTCTTATCTCTTTTTAATTATAATTATATTATATATTATAGCGAGGTCTCGTATTATAAGCTCTATTATAAGTCCGATCTCGTATTTTTAAATTTAGTTTTTATATAATAAGCGTTTTTAAAAGTTATAGTAATTAATTAGGATCTCTATTATCTTATAGTAGGTCTAACCTATCTAAGTCTTCCGGTCTTTTAAACCCTCAAAAGCCTCGGGGCGCTAATTAAAAGAGGGAAGTACGTCCCCTACTTCGAGTGCGTTTCTCTTCCGGATTACTTTAACGATCGATATAGTAATTATATATATTCTAAAAATAAAAAATACTACTTCGAAAAGAGTAACGATTAATAAGCTATTAGTTAGTCCGGAGCCGACTCTAAGTAAAGTTATTATTATTATTATATAATAAGTAGTAATAAAGTAGCGTCTCTAATCCTAATTAATATTAAAAAAGTTAAGACTTTAGTTTATATAGTTTTTAATTAAATTAATATTATTAAGACCGAGGAGGATAAGTATAATTTTATTTTTAAAAACGCCCCTTTAACGTACCCTATTAAAAACTATATATTCGTAATTTATAAAGATTATTAATATATTAAAATAAAGTAAGTAGAGTAAGAGGTTATATAAACTAAGCTAAATATTAAGCGGGCTCGATTAGATAGGGAACTAGGCTTAGATATTTAAAAAGAGGGATAGGGTTTTTTAATATAATTATATAGTTAATAAGTAAGGTCGTCGGGTTTTTAATTATAATAGCTAAAAAATAATTCTTCTCCTCTTATTATCCTCTTATATTTTTATTCTAGATCTAAATAAAAAAATAACTAAAGAATTAGTAAAATTAAGTAATATCCTTATAAAATAATATTTAATAAATAAAAACTCGTAGCTTATACTAAAGATTAGTAATAATAAGAGGTAATTTACCCCTCTCAAGAGGCTTTTATTTATAATTAGGTTTATTTAGTAAGTAGTTAAGTATCTTTATCTTTAGAATCTATTATATTATTATTATAATTAAGAAGTAGAATTATAATATTAATTATATTATTTTATAAAAATAAAAGGTTAGCTAAGTTAGAAATAAAGTTATTATAAAAATTGAACTCGTTAAGTAATAAGTAGAGGCTTACTAGAGATTTTAAAAACTTCTTAAGTTAATTATTAATATTAGTAGCCCCTATAATTAGTTTATTAATAAGCGTTTTTAATTAATACGACGTTCCGTTTAGAGCGGCTAAGTAAATATAAAAAGGTTTTTATTAATAATAATCGAGTTTTTTAGAAGTTAATATATCGATCTTTTATTAAATATTAAAAATAAGAACTAAATTACTAATTTATAACTTTATTAATTAAAAAAAGTACGAAGAGTTAAACTAGTTATAGGTTTAGGCTTAGTATTAAATAACTTTATTAACTATAGCTTCTTAATTATTTATTAAAAAAATAAAAGCTCGTAATTAGGCTTAGACTTTTTAATCCGTTATATATATATTTTTCTAATTAAATACTCTCTAAGTCGCCGTTTTTTTTTAATTAGAGTCGCTATATAATAACTATAAATAAAATAGAACGGTATATAATTTAATAATATTTTAATAGTTATCCTATTTATAAAAAGGGCCGTAATAAGTATAAGTTTAATATCTTTTTTTCTTTAATTTAACTAAATACGAAGTATATATATAATAAGTTAGTAACCCTTTTTAAAGAGCCCGTTAGTACGAGGGTTATAAGCTAATATAACCTTTTACTAAGTACTATATTATTAATTAAGTTATATTATAGTACTTATATTCTCTTGTCCCCTGTTAATAATTAAAATACTATAGATCCTATAGTAATAAATAATATCTTTTTAAATAAACTTCGTAATATTTTTTAACGTAGCGTTCGTTATAATCCGCGCTTCTAAGTATCTTATAAGCTTATAACGCGCTTTAATAACCTTCTATTTACTTATATACTAAACGTCTAAATAAACTTTAAAAAAAAGTTTATAAATTAGAATTATAACTATATAGGGGTTATTAAAGCGTTATAATCTAACCTTTTAATAAGCCTCGTAAGTTATAATTAGCTCCCGGGTCTAAATATATATTCTTAATTAGTAATATTATTTTATAAAGCGGAAATATATAGCCTCTCGTCCCCTATACCCGGACTTATTATATATTTTATTAATTAAGTTTATTTAGTAGCGCTTATTATTAATTATATAAGTAGGTTAGGGACGAGTTTTTATCCCCCGTTGAAATAAAAGTTTATTTTATATAATAAATCGTATTATTATTTATTTAAAATATTTAAACTAATTAAAAAGTATACTAGCTAGCCTTTTTAAAATAAAAGAAAATAAGCAATTTACTTTAAAGAATCCGACTATTATTCGTTTAGCACTAGTATATTGGCTAGAATATCTATTTCTTATATCTAATTAATAATAGTATTATTACGACTATATACTATAATAAAAAAGTTTTTTATAACTCGTATTTATAAGACTTGTACGTTAATAAAGTCCTTAATATCCTTATTAAGCTCTACCTTAACTAAGTTAGATTAGCTAGGGGGTTTTTTTAAAAAGCTATTTATTATAGTATTTTTTTTCTTATTAATATACTTAATTTTAAAATTAAAAAGTCTAATTTAAAAAAGCTAGCGTATTATTATTATTAATAATAAGTTATTTACTATATTATTAATCTAAGTAATTAGGACTTGGGCGTTAGTTTTTAATAAGAAATTAATCCTAAATAAATAATAATAAAAACGCTTTAGGCTTATTAAAACGCCTCGTATTTTAAGCTTTTTAAAGTTATAATTAAGGTCTAGCCCGTACTATATCCCGCTCTCATATTAAATAATAGTACGCTTATTATTAATAATTTAACTAAGTATACTACCTTATTTTTTAATATTAGCGTTTATTATAAAGATAATCTATCCGGCCTTAGTACTATAGTTTAGTAAAACTAAAATAGGGGCTATAATAATCGCTTTTTTAAGCGTTTTTATAGCCTCGATTTATAATACTCTTTATTTAAAAAATTAGTTCTTACTAAGTAGGGAGTATAATAGGGCTATTATAAAAAAAAATTACTCAATTTAATAATAATAAAAAGTAATAATACTAAAAAACGATCTAATTTCTAAAATATTCGAGTATTTTATTTATTTAAAAATCTTAGGGACTTTAGCCTAATTAAGCCGTCTCTTTTTCGTATTATAAAAATAGCCTATAATAACTATAAATAGCTAGTACTATTATAACTTCGCTCCGGAAATAGTATAACTAGCTAGCTTAATATTAACTAAGACTTAATTAATATTCTAAAAATATATATAAATAAATTACTAAATCCTAAGATAATTAGTTAAGCACTTATCGTTATAGCGGGATTATAGGCCTTTAATTACGATATTATTAATAAAAGCGCTATAGTATTTTAGAATTAAGTTATAAAGAATATAGGTTATAATTTAATAAAATTAGGCTACCGAATTTATTACTCTTATTAAGAGGGTATAGTATTTATATAGCCTAAGTAGAGTTAAGATAGTTATTAAATTATAGCTCTTTTTATTTAAAAAGATCTAATCGTAGTTAGTAAAAAAATCTAAAAAGAAAATAAGCTAATTTATAATAAATTTTTCTAAGAACTTATTAGTATTAAGTAGTTACTAAGCGTTTTAAAAAGTAATAGTATTAACCTTAGTTACTAAGTTAATTAGCTAAAAACCACTATTTTTTTTATTATTAAGAACTAGGGGTTCTAATACGTAGTATAGCTTTTTTTAATAATACCCCGGGTAATATATTCTTAAATTACTTTAAAAACTTTTAGTAATAGAGCTTTTAAAATCGGAATACTTTTTATTTATGAAGCTTTATAAAGTATAATCTTAATTAATTATAGTAGTGCGACTATAGGGTCGAGATGGCCGTATTTAGAAAAGTCCTATACTAACGCTTTTTCTTAATTAAAGAGTATTTACTTAAAAAGATCTTATTTATAAAGTAAAGAATAGTTATAATTTTTAAAAATAGTTTAGAATTAGTTATTTATTAATCTAGAGCCTAGTTTTATATTTAAGAACTTAGGTATAATAATATTTTTATAGGGGCCCGATTAGTTTCGTAATTTATTTCTAACCTCTTCGAGTTTTTTAAGCTTTTAATAAAAATTATTATTAAGTATTAATCTATTAAAGGGCGCGTTATTAACTAGCTAAACTTTTTAGTTTTTTTTTTTATATATTATATTAATTTTAATAGTATAGGGAATTTTATAAAAAGCTTTTTTAACTATTTTATACTATTTTAATACTTTTTATCCTAGTTTTATAATTCGTTATTTAATATATAACTCCTCTTATTAAAAAATAAGTATTCTAGTTAAGAGACGTAAATCGTCTTAGTTAGCTAATCCGTTTAGTCTATCTCTAGCCTTATCCCGAGTAGTTATTATTACGCTCCTAATCTATATAATTTAAAGCTAAATTATATAAAGTACGACTATAATTATAATTTAGTTAGCTTAGTCTTAGTTTAAGACTATCGTAATACGCTTATTTTTTTTTAATTTAAATTCTAAGTAAGGGTTATTAAAACTAGTAATATTCTTAGTTATATTATTAGTATTTAGTTTTTTAATTTAAAAACTTCTTTTATATACTATTTAAACTAAAATAAAATATCCTTTACGTTTTAAAAGCCGTTTATCCTAATTATCTTTATAGGGATCCTTAGCCTCGCGTTTTTAATATAAATTAGAACGGTAATTATTAACTTATTATATTTAAAAAATAGCTTAGTATTTTATATAAATAAAAAACCTAGTAATAATAAATCGGAGGTCTCTCGCTCGTCCTTAATAAATAAATAAGTAGTTATTTTAAACTTATTAATCTATATATTCGTAAAATAGAAATTATTAAAAGTTATTTAGCTAGTTAGATCGTACTTAAACGTCTATATCTAAAGCTTTGTTACTATATAAGAAATACTAGCTTTTTTAACGTATTATTTTAAGAGGATATTAACTTACGCCCTAGTATCTAAAATAATAACGATTATTAAACCCTTATTATCCTAATTTATATTAAATATTTAGACTTCTAATTATAAATAAGCGTTTAAAATTATAAAGGTTAAGAGCTTAAAAATCGGGTTAGTACCTCTAACTTTACTAATCTTAGCTATATAGCTCGGCTTTAAAAAGAGGTTCTTATTATATTTATTAAAAAGATTTTTAATATTCTTTTACTATTACCTATTCTTTACTAAGTTAACTAAGGATTTTAGAGCTTTTAATAAGATTTTATTAGTATTAAAATACCCCTAATTACGTATTAAAATTACTATTATTATAGTATATTTTAGTATATTTTTTTATAAGAGGTTTATAAAAAGTAAGATTAGGGCCTTAAGCCTCTTTTTTATTAGCTTTTTAACCTCGACCTTAAAGTTAAAATCGTAGGTCTAATCTATAGTTATCGTTTTTTAAGTTTTATAAAAAAAAGGTTCTTAAGTTCTTTAAGTACTAATATTAAGAATACTAATTAGGATTTTAATAAACTAGGGCTTAGAAATAGATATAGAAGTTACGTTCTCTACCGTTTTAAAAACCTTATTATTATTATTAATTTTTATAATTTCTTTTTTTTAATTAAAAAAAGAAACCGTTTTTTTTTTAAGTTATAAAAGCTAGCTTAGGCTATTAATCCTATACATCTTTTTTAAGTATAGCTTAGTTACTAAGGTACGGTTCTTAAGTAGTCTTCTCTTATAAATAGTATAAATATCCGCTTAGTTATAATATTCTAAATTAGGTCGTATTATATAAATATATCTAACTATACTTATAAAATTAGCTAAAAGAAGTATAAGTATAGTTTACTAAAGTAGTCCGATCTAATAGTTTAGAATTTACTTAGCTAAAAGCTTAGTATCTTCCTTAGTTAATATATTTATTATATAAAAAAGAGGGGTAATGCGATTAGTAATTATATACTTTTTTCTATTTTTAATTATAATAAAAGGGATATCGTTTATAAGTTTATAACCGTTACGCTTTTTATAATACTAAGCTCCCTAAGCTAAAATAATAAAATAAGCGTCCTTATTAAGAGTATACTAATCGTAATCCTTAATAATTTAGTAATATTAACTCTAGTAATATTAATAATAATCTCTAGGTCCTATAATTAGGGGCTAATTAAGATGCGTAGCGTTTATATTAAATATATAAGTAAGACCTCGAGAGTAATTATTATTTTAATAAATCTTTAGCTTACTTATTTCGTTAGCTAAGTTAGAATTAATAATATTATTAATAACTACCTAAATAACCTAGGCCTCTATTATTAACTAGCGATATTATTAATAGTTTAAATATTAATACTAAGTATTATTATACGCTTAAAGAGTAGGGGGTTATAGTAAGGTTTTAAGTTAACTTTAATTATTTATAAAGAGTAAGTTATATTTTTTTTATATATAATCGTATTAAGAAGTTTTATTTTAAACCTCGTGTACTTTATTAATTTAATAAAGCTATCTAAAGTAACCCCGACTTCCTTTACTACTTCCTTTTTAATATTAGTATAAGACCGCTTATATACGGCCTTAATTAAGCTCTTATTAATTATAATATAAAGGTCTTATCGTTTAGTAAAAGTAATTATATTATTAATCTTAGTAAATAGTACCTAAGTAGAGTTTAAGTTAGAAAATAAGATAAGTAGTCTTTTAATAACTTTTTTAATCTACTCTTCTTTATTTAAAAAGCGGTTAGTATTCTATTTTCTATACTTTTTTAAAAAAAAATCCTTAGCTTAGGCCTAAGGTAATCCTTTAATTATATCCTTAACTAGAGTTTAATAATCTCCTCTTATAATATATATAATAAGTTTGTTCTAATAGCTAGAGCGTAACCGTTATCCTAATTACCGTAATTTAAACCGTCTTTTTTAGTCCTTACTAAGCGTATAACTAGAGTTTTAATTAAACGTCGTATTAGGCCTATAGTAACACTAATCGAAATTATTAATAGGTTTAGTTAAAAGCTAGTTTTATAAGCGCCCTTAGTCTAATATATCTATACTTTTAAATAGTTTTATTATTAAGTCTCTAGGCTATATTAATTAATAAGGAATAGTCTAGTTAAATAACTAGTTATACTTATTAAAGTATTTTATTAGTTCTAATTTTAACTCGTTATTCGTTTTATTATACTATTATAGTATTTATATTTAGGCCTAATTTAGTCCTAAGTATCCGCGTTTTTCTTTACTTATTTATCTCGTTTACTTATCGAGGTCTATTATATCCCCCTCTTATTAAATAAAAAGCCCTTTTTTATACGTCTTCGTTTTTATATCTTAATCGTTTAGTTACTTTTTTTTTAAATTAAAATCCTACTACTCGTATTTATTTTAATCGTTATACCGCTTTTTTTAATTAATTTATTTAAAATATCTCTGATCGAGTCGGGCTTTTTTTTATTTATTCTCTTATTTAAAAAAAGAAGGGATTTTTAAAAAGGGAGACTATTAAAAAGGTATAAAGTATAAGGGACTCTCGTAGTATAGTACTTTAAAAAAACTACTAATATTTATAAAAATAATATAAAATACCTCTTTTAATTAGGTTAATACGGCCTTAATTAACGGAGTTATAACCGAAGAGAGAGGGTAATATTAGCCGGATTAAAAGGGTAAAGTTCTTAATCGTTTTATATTATTATATTTAAAAATAAATTATTAAAAAAGCTCTAGTTAAATCTTAAAAAGGTATATATATTTTTAAAATAAAAATCCGTACTACCGAGCTCCTCTCTCTAATTAGGGCCCTTCTCTTTATATTTTTTTTTAATTAGCTCTCTCGCAAATCCTTATACTTAATTAGCTTTAAAAAAGAACTACTAGGACTAATCGCCCCACCCTATTCTAGTACTATATATTATTAATAAAGCTATATTATTTTAAAAAAGAAAATTCCTTTATAATTTACTTATTTAAACTATTTAGTTAATATTAAAAAGAACGTAGATTAATATATATTAATAACTATTAAATAGAATTAGAACTAAGATAAGTACTAGTTTTAAATTAGCGGAGTTTAAAAATAATACTATTACCTATAGTATATAATTAAAAATCGTACTTATTAAAGTATTTGTTTTTTTTATTCTGCCTTTACTAGCTACTCGGGCGGTTCTCGGTATCATTTACACGGTATTAATATATAGTATTAATGGATACCCCCACTGTCTCGATAGACTACTTATTAGAGTATATTATAATATTAATAAGGTAAAAAGGGCTTATTAGTAATTAGAAAGAGCGTTTAAGATTATGCATAATATATACCCCGAAGTAATAAATAAGGAGTGTTTTTAAATAGTACTTAAGTACTATAATAATACTATAGGCCCAAAGGGGCTAGTTGCGACACTTCTTATATTCGGAGTATACTCGACGATAATAATAACCTCGCTACTATTATTAAATATAACTTAGTAATCTTAAGTAATTAATAAAATAATAAAAGTACTTTATAAATTAAATACGAAATAATAAGTTAATAAGGCTATTATTACTTATAATAAGCTAAATATAAGCCGTAACTTCGATATATTATTAAATTCGGACCTTAGAGTTTAAAAAGAAATTACTAAATAGTAATTAGGCTTATATAGATTAATCTTAATTAACGAACGGTTATATATTGTTATTAAAAGTCGGGACTAACTACTCGAGGTATTAATTATAGTAGTACGCCCGTACTATACTAATCTTAATAAAGAGATATTAGTATAATAAAAAACAAGAGCTAGGGGAATCCCCTTAGTAACTTAAAGAGGAGTAAAGAATTATCTTTAGTAAAATCGTTATAGTAAAATAAATAGATAATAATAATAAAAAAGAAATAATACTTATCTTACTCAAAAAATACTTAAAAAGAACTAAGTAAAAAGTATTATTATAATACTTTATTATTAATAATAAAATAAGTAATATATTTTATATAGTAAAAGAAAAAGCCAATTCTATACTTATAATCTAATTATTGAAAAGGCAATTAATAAAGAGGTATATAAAATTAATATAGAGGCATACACCTTATAATAATATACGCATCCGCTACTATAATTAGCTAAAGTTTCAATTATTAATATACTTAGATTCTATTACATTCTTTTAAGATACTTATTTATTTTCGTAATACGAATATACTTTAAAAGAGCTTTATTATAAAGCTTATATTAACGCGTTTTACGTCCCCTTTTTATTAAAACCGCACTAGTTTAGAAGTATATTAGTATATTAATTTTTTATTTAATATTTATAAAGTCGCCCTAGCTTAGATTTTTAAAATTTAAATAAGTCCTTTTTATTACGGCCCTACGAACCTCGTAAATAATATACTATAAAATAGCTCTTTTAATAACTTACGTACCGAACCTACGTTACTAAGCTTTAGTTAATAACTTAAAGAATCTAACCTATTTTATAAAACGTTAACGCTTTATTAATAATAATATACTATTATCTCCTACTTTAAATAGTAGCTATTTTAGTATTAACTAGTTTTATAAAGTTAGTAATCTTTGTATATATAATAACTTAATAAATAACCTATTACCTAAGCTATTATAAAAAACACGACTACTATTCTACTATCCGTACTAATATATTAAAATAAAACTAACCTTTTATTTTAATTATAAATTTCTTAATGGAACTAATACTCTTTAGCTTTTTATTATTCTCTAATTCTTCCCCCCGACGGAGCAATCCGCCGGGGCCGTACCGTGTATTAGGGAAAACTGGGTATATTACGCTCTATACCTAACTACTAACTAAAACAGCTCCTAACCTTTTGCCGCATAATTCTAACCGCCTATAGGGCGAGCTTTACCTACTCTAACGTACACAAGACCTCCTAGTACTAGCTTATATAAGTAACTAGGTCTAGTACAATCCCTTTTTTTATATAAGTATTATTATTACCTAGGGGGTCCTATAAAAGCTATTTAAAATACTAGCTTATTACCCTAACCTTATATACCTCTAGCCCGTTTATTATAATTATTATAACTAAGCTAATATTAATATACTAAATCTTAATATTTATATTAACCCGGCTATTTATAGCGCTTATAATATTACTTAGTTAAATTCTATACTATTAAAAAGTACTTTATTACTCCTCGGGCTTATTTACGTTAGTTATAATAGTTATAATATCGAGCTAGCCGAAGAAGGCGCCTAGCCCGAGAGGGGTAGACTTATTAATAAGTATTTTTAGAGTTATCTAACTAGCTATCTAGGTAGTAGTTTATATATTAATAAGTTTATTTAGTAGATTTATTTAGTAAATTTATTTAGTAAATTTATTTAGTAGATTTATTTAGTTGATTTATTTAGTTTAAATAGAGAGTAGCTTTAGGTAATATTAAAAATAATAAGGATAAAAAGAAATTTTATAAGCTCTAATATAAATAATAAATATTAGCTTATTTAGCCCTTTTTTAAAAAACTTTTATATCGCTATTAAAGTTTAGAGCCTCTGTAGTTAAGGGCCGTTTTTAATTATTACGGCCGATTATTATAGCTAATTATTACGGCCGACCTCTACTATTAACATTTTTAGCTAGCGCCGCTACGTAAAGGGTAGCTTACCTATTCTAAATTAAGTAGCGGTTTTCGTATTAAAATTACTATATTATATTAAGCGCGTACTTAGGATATATTGCGCGTATTATATAATTAAAAAGTATACTATATTATATAATTTCCCTTAAAAGCGTGATCTTACTAAGGTCGATCTTTTATGCTTATAAGACCGGAGAAAAACTACTACATTCTCTAATTCTTATTAATATATAGTCCTCTTCTTTTTAATAAAGAGTTTAAATAGCTTATACTCTACTTTACGTACCGTTTTTTAAAAAGAATATAGACTACTTAGTATATTACCCTTTTCTAAATATTACTAGAGCCTAGTCCCTTGCCTTTTTTTAATAAGTCTTAATAACCTACTTAGCCTATTATAAAATAATGTAATAATATTTTTTAGCTTATTATATAAGTTATTAAAATTAGTAAAAAGTTAATAACTAGCTTTATTTAATAATATAAATAAAGCTATTTATAATAAAAACGTAAGGTTCTTAAATAAACCTACTACCCTATTTATTTTAATAATAAAACCCTTTTTTAAATTTATTCCTTTTTTAAACCGTAGCTTTTTATTGTACTTAAAGTAATAAATCCTCTTCTTTTCCTTTAAATAAACCCCCGAATTTACTAATCCCTAGCGACTTAGAACTAATAATAAATACTCTTTTTAATTAAGTTAATACTTTTACTAAGGCTAATAAGTTTAGTATTATAAAACGGTATAAATATATATTTTAAATAAGTCGGCTCATATAATACTTATTCTAATATAATCAATTTAATAAGCCCGTTTTTTTAAAAAGTATAAGTATTAAATAGTATAGGTTTCGGAAGTACGATTATTAATAATCAGTAATTTTAAAAGCATAAAAAGAGGGTAAGTAGCTATTATATTATTATTTAAACTCTTAATATAATTAATATAACTACGGCCCTAAAAGGTGTACTATATCGTGTGATTTCCCTTGAAAGCGTGATCCCGTTAAGGTCGATCTTTTGTGCCTGTAAAGCCGGAAAAAAACCACCACATAACTACGGCCCTAGCCTTAGAGTATTTATATACTTTTTTTATTATAAGCTTACTTACTTAGTTAAGGATACTATTAAGATCATAAGTTAATAAGTTAGGATTTAAGTACATAACGTACGTACTATTATCTAAAAGTAATTCCTAGAGGCCTTATTTATTTAGCGGGATATTTATAATATTAAAGCCCGTATTAACTAAGAGAAATTAAAGAGATATTTATTAATAACGGCGCTAATTAAGCTATTTAATAAACGAGGGATCCTATATATTATTAAATAAGTAGCTAATAAGCCTAACTACTAAGTTAGGCTTATTTAGACTTTTCTTTATTATTCTTAAATATAGAAGCGGTTTTCTAAAGTAATTAACTTTAATAATATATATAATACTCATCGCTTTAAGCTCCCTCTTTTTTAAACTATTAAATAGACCTATTTTAGGTTTATTTATAATATAGTATTTAGTCTTATTAATAATAAGAGACTAAAAGGGTTTTAGTTCTTCTTAATAAGTATTCGTTAACTAATTAAGTAATACTTAATTTATTAACTTTTTATTATTATTATTAATTATAATAAGTAAATAAAGATTATATTTAATAAGTAATTTCCTAAAGTTTAGTAATAGCTCTATATTTACTATATTAACTCTAATGTTATACTTAAAGCTAAATAGAAATAGATTAAGGACCTTAGTTATAATAGTAATACTAATAGGTTTAAGAATAAGAATTATTAGTTAATTATATAAGTAATAGCCGAGCTTAGTAATAAAGACTGCGCTTATATTAATATAATAATAAATTAAGCTATTTTATATACTTATTACGGAGTATTAATATTATAAAAGCTTATTATCTTTATTAAAATAGAGCATACTCTTAAAAAAGCTTAGACTAAGCTCTATAAAGAGTTTAATAACTAACGCCTAATTTTTCAGTACTTTTACGTAATATACCTCCTTTATAAAAATATAATAGGCCCGTTATTTTATTTAAAAATACTAGAACTTTAGTACTCGCGTTACTTCTAATACTAAGTTAAGTAATAATAATATTAAAAGTTATTTTTTAAATAGTCTTAGTTATTTATATTAGTTTATTAACGTTATATAAGATATAATTAATAATTAAGAACTATACTTTTACTAAGCTTATATAAAGGACGAAGTATTTATAGGCCGGGAGTATATAAGTACTCGCTTTAAGTACCTAAGTAAACTTTAAATAATACTTTTTTTAAAATAGTTTATTTTAATTAAAATATAAGGCCGGTTTATAAACAAAGTAATACTATTTAATAAGAGGCTATTTCTAAACCTCCTCGGATCTTATAATTTAAAATATACTATTTTAATTGAGCTAAATATATTATATTATTATAATATTTATTTTAAAATATTAAATTTAGCTACTTTTAATAAATAGAAAATATACCCTTAGTAGCGGTTTTAGAAAAAGTTTTTTTTAGACTTATATTATTAAATCCTTAACTTTAAGATTATTATATTTTTTTATAATGGGTTAAAAATATAGTATAGCCTATTTTATTATAACTAGCTTTATTTAAAAAAGGCTAGTTAAGTAGTTAAGCTCGTATTACTTATAATAGCTAAGGTATTAGTAATAAGAAATAAGGCCGCCTACTTAAGAATAAAAATAAGTCGACGTTAGCTAGGCTTTTAAAAAAGATAAGTTAGCTAAATTAAAGCTAGATATCGAGCTGATTTTAATAATAAATAAAAAGCTAGTCTAGCGTTTTTAATAAAAAAAGAATAATAAGGAATTATATAAATAAACGGTTAATATAGCTTAGTATTTAAAAAAAATAGAGCTAGTAAAAAGTAATAAAAAGGTATAGGGTATAAAGGACTTTTGCAGTGCGGTGCTTAGGAAGAACTATTAATACTTATAAAAATAATATAAGATACCTCCTTCGATCGGGTTAATACGGCCTTAATTAACGAAGTTATAACTAAGGGAAGAGGGTAGTATTAACTAGATTAGAAGGGTAAACTTCTTAATCGTCTTATATTATCGTATTTAAAAATAAATTATTAAAAAGGCTCTAGTTCGATCTTAAAAAAAGGTATATATATAATTAAAATTAAAATCCGCACTACCAAGCTCCTCTCCCTAATCGGGGGCCCTTTTTTTTATATTTTTTTTTAATTAGCTCTCTTATAGGTCCCTATACTTAATTAGCTTTAAAAAAAAAAAAAAAAACTAGGACTAATTACCCTACCCTATTTTAATTATCCCCTAATTTCTTTTTCCCTAATCTTTTATAAAAAAAAATTATTTTAAATTAGTCCTAGTTATTATATATAATTAATTATATTAAGCTTTTTACTTACTTTTCCTTTTTATAATTACTTTTTTTACCTCTTCTACTTTTATTACTTTTTTTATTAGCTTTACTTAGTTCTTATCCTAATCCTTCTTAGTAATCTCCCGATCCTAACCTTTACTAACCTAATTCTTTTTAAATTTTTTTATTAATAATAGTATTTAAGGAATATAGATTAGAGTTATATATATAGCTTTTATAATTAAGTTGTTATATTAATTAACCTATTATTCCCTTATACTCTTATTAATATTAGCTTTATTTATATATATATTATAATATTATAAGAGATTTTAATAAAACTTAGTTAGTTCTTAACGCTAGCGTTTACTATTTTCTTATACAGCCCGATTATACTTAGAGAGCGTATGCTTAATAGCTTCTTATTTTAACTAAACCCTCGGTATTTTAATTAGAGTTTTTATAATAAGACTATCTCTATCCCTAACTAAAATAATTAAAAAATTACCTCCCTAATTACTTAGACTAGTTTTATTAAGAACTAGGCTAAGGTATAGTAATAACTTAAGTAGTAATATATTTAATAAAAACTTTATAACTTAATAAGTTTTAAAAGTATTAATTAAGTATATAAGTTAATTATTAATAACGGCGTTTAGACGCTAGTTAGTAGTTTTTATTAGTTTAATCGCTTATAGAGTTTAATTAGGGTCGTTACTTATTATAAATCCTTAAGTACTTTTTAATATTTTTAAGGATTAGGATAATAAAAATAACTCTTTAAAAATAATAAGTTCTTATTTAAGGTTTTTAATTATTTTATACGTCTTTTTAAAATACGTAAGATTAATAAGAGTATAATAACTATAATTACGGGGGTTATAAATTCTTAGATCTTAGTTAATAAACCTAAGTTTAAATAAGCGAGAACCGGATTTATAAAGAGTTAGTACCTTAAGAGCGTCGGTTATAGCGTAATTAAAGTTATTTAAGTTAGTATAGGGCTTATTTTTAGAGTCCTAATTATTTATTATTTTATTAAAAAACCTTTTTAAAAGAGGTCTTATTATATTAAAAAAGTAATAACTATCGTATTAGAACTTATAACTAATTTACTAAATCTAAGCTGCGCGGAGTTTATTATTAAACAATTAAGGTATTTATAAGTTATTTAATACGTATTATAAGTTAGGTTAAGCTAGCTATATTGGACTATGTTATAAAACTATTTAAGTACGTATAGACTATATTCTTATTTACTTAACTATTATATTATAAGGACTATATAAGCGCTTATATTAATTAGTTATTAAATATAAAAAGGTATATTAATCTAGCTATAAAAGGCCTTTAGTACTTAGATATTATTAATAAATATCCTCTCTAATTACTTAAGAGCTTACTTCGGATCGTATTAATAAACTATATTATCCCGCTAATTAATAATTATTTTTATAAAATAGCCCGGATTATTAATATAAAAAGAGAAAATTATTAAATTTACTAAAGTCCTAATTTTTTATATATTTTCTTAGGTTTAAAAGATTAGGGTAAGGGTCTTATTTAGTTTAAAAGTACTCTTTTATTCCTCTTTAATTATAACTATATTATATATTAAAGCGAGGTCCTATATTATAACCTCTATTATAAATCTAATCTTATATTTTTAAATTTAATTTTTATATAATAAGTATTCTTAAAAGTTATAATAATTAATTAGGATTTTTATTACTTTATAATAGGTCTAACCTACTTAAGTTTTCTAATTTTTTAAACCCTTAAAAGCCTCGGGGCGCTAATTAAAAAAGGGAAGTACGTCCCCTACGCCGAGCTAATTAAGAAAGTTAATTTTATAAAGGGTTAGGATTATTTAGAAAAAACTAGTTCGTTTAAGTACTAAGTTCGGGTAATAGTTAGTATATACTTTATATTAGTAGTTCGTATTAAAATTAAAGAACTAAGAGTCCTTAGTATTCGTTATAATTTTAAGGTTAGTTTTATTAAAAGTAATATATCTATTTAAATTTTACTTTTTTAGCTAGTATTTAGTATCGTTTTTAAGGCTTTTTATTATAATTAGGCCCTAAATTCGCACTATATTCTTTTTATTATCCGGCTTAAAAAGGGAGATAGGAAGTAAAGAGGCTATTATAAATTACTAAGTTAGTATTTATATAATAGATTAAAAAGTAAAAATTAGAGGAAGTTTAATTAGTAATAGTTATAAGGAAGTAGTTAAGGAGGGAAGAAGGAAAAGTTAAGTAGCTAGGTAAAAAGCTACTTTTTTATACTAATCATAAGGGCAACCTCTATTAATTAAAAGAAAAGGCGTTATATTATAAATAATAAAAAGGCCCTAATCCTATAATTTACTCCTTCCTTTCTTTATATAGTAGCTATAATTTAGTACTAATTAGCTAAGAGGCTTATAGTACTTTCTTCTTTAGTACCCCGGATCCGGGGGGGGGGGGGGTATATAGAGGCCCTTTTTTAATTCCTCTATCGCTTTTTATTTCTTTCCCTAAATAATAGTTTTTTAGTTATAATTATCTTTTTTTACTTAGTCTCTTTTTTTTTAATAATATAATCTACTTATTTATTATATTTAATACTTTAACTATTAATAATACGTATTAGATTATTAAAACTACTTATCGTAAGGTCCGGCCTTAGTAGTATTCCTTTTCCGCTCTTAAGAAGGTCTATTTTTAAAAAACTTAAGGCTATAAGTTTTGAGAGGTTAGTAAAAAGTAGATTATAATAAGCGCTACCCTATTTAATCTTTTTAATCCTTATCCTAATCTAACGTTATTTTTTTTTAGATCCTTAAAACTACTAGTTAGTTAACTCTTTTTAAATTAACTAAAGAGTTTTATACTAAATTCTATATTATAAATCCTTAGGTTAATAAGTATACTAAAGGAGAAGTAGCTTAGAAGTTTTAATAATTAATTACGAATTAGAACGTTATTTAAAAGTACGTTTATAATCTAGGTATTATAAGTAGATTATTTTTATAAAGTTATTAGGTATTTATTAATTATAATTATATTAGTTACTTCGGCCTTCTGTCTTAATAATTAGGTAAACGAACCCCTATTATTAATTTTTTACTTATCTAGGCTTATAGCGTTTAGAATACTATACTTTATAATTATTATACACAGTCCTTTTAAAAATATATTAGTTCTAATACTAAGGAGCTAGTTAAAGAAATAGTCCCCTACTTCGAGTACGTTTCTTTTCTAGATTACTTTAATAATTAATATAGTAATTATATATATTTTAAAAATAAGAAATACTACTTTAAAAAGAGTAATAATTAGTAAGCTATTAGTTAGTCCGGAGCTAACTCTAAATAAGGCTATTATTATTATTATATAATAAGTAATAATAGGGTAGCGTTTTTAATCTTAACTAATATTAAAAGAGTTAAAACTTTAGTTTATATAGTTTTTAACTAGATTAATATTACTAAGACTGAGGAGGATAAATACGATTCCGTTCTTAAGAATACCCCTCTTATATACCTTATTAAAAAGTATATATTTATAACTTATAAGGGTTATTAATATATTAAAATAAAATAAGTAAAATAAGAGGTTATATAAGCTAAGCTAAATACTAAACGGGCTTAATTAAATAGAGAACTAAGCTTAGATATTTAAAAAAAGGAATAAGGTTTTTTAATACGATTATATAGTTAATAAGTAAGGTCGTTAGGTTTTTAATTATAATAATTAAAAAATAATTCTTTTCCTCTTATTATCCTCTTATATTTTTATTTTAAATCCGAATAAAGAGATAACTAAAGAATTAATAAAATTTAATAATATCTTCGTAAAATAATATTTAATAAATAAAAAAAACTCGTAGCTTATACTAAGGATTAGTAGTAGTAAGAGGTAATTTAGCCCTCTTAAGAGGCCCTTATTTATAATTAGGTTTATTTAGTAACTAGTTAAGTATCCTCGTTTTTAAAGTTTATTATATTATTATTATAATTAAGTAATAGAATTATAACGTTAATTATATTATTTTATAAAAATAGAAGGTTAGTTAAGTTAAAAATAAAGTCCTTATAAAAATTAAACTTATTAAGTAATAAGTAGAGGCCTTTTAAAGACTTTAAGAACTTCTTAAGTTAATTACTAATATAAGTAGCCCCTATAATTAGTTTATTAATAAGTATTTCTAATTAATACGATAATTCGTTCGGAGCGGCTAAGTAAATATAAAAAGGTCCTTATTAATAATAATTAAGTTTTTTAAAAATTAATATATTATTTTTTTATTATATATTAAAAACGAGAACTAGATTACTAATTTATAATTTCGTTAATTAGAGAGTATATAAAGAGTTAAACTAGTTGCGGGTTTAGGCTTAGTATTAAGCGACTTTATTAGTTACTACTTCTTAGTTATTTATTAAAGAGGTAAAAGCTCGTAATCGGGCTTAGACTTCTTAATCCGTTATATATATATTCTCTTAATTAAGTACTCTCTAAGTCGCCGTTCTTTTTTTAATTAAGGTCGTTATATAATAACTATAAATAAAATAGAACGGTATATAACTTAATAATATTTTAATAATTATCTTATTTATAAAAAGGGCTATGGCTAGTATTAATTTAATATCTTTTTTTCTTTAATCTAACTAAATACGAAGTATATACGTAATAGGTTAGTAACTTTTTTTAAAGAGCCCGTTAGTACGAGGGTTATAAGCTAATATAACCTTTTATTAAGTACTATATTATTAATTAAGCTACGTTATAGTACTTATATTTTCTTATCCCCCGTTAATAATTAAAATACTATAAATCCTATAGTAATAAATAATATTTTCTTAGATAAACTTCGTAATATTTTTTAATATAGCGTTCGTTATAATCTATATTTCTAAGTATTTTATGAACTTATAACGCGCTTTAATAACTTTTTATTTACTTATATACTAAATATCTAAATAGACCTTAGAAAAAGGTTTATAAATCGGAACCGTAAATATATAGGGGTTATTAAAGTATCGTAATCTAGCTTTTTAATAAGCCTCGCAGGTCGTAATTAGCTCCTAAGTCTAAGTATATATTCCTAGTTAGTAATATCGTTTTATAAGGCGGAAATATATAGCTTCTTATTCTTTATACTTAGACTTATTATATACTTCGCTAATTAGGTCTACTTAGTAGCGCTTATTATTAATTACTTAAGTAAGTTAGGAATAAGTCTTCGTCCCTTATTAAAATAGAAGTTTATTTTATATAATAAATCGTATTACTATTTACTTAAAACGTCTAAACTAATTAAAGGGTATACTAGCTAGCCTCTTTAAAATAAGAAAGAAATAAGCAATTTATTTCGAGAGGTCCGACTATTATTTATTTAGTACTAGTATATTAGTTAGAATATTTATTTCCTATATTTAATTAACGGTAGCGTTATTATAACTATATACTATAATAAAAAAGTTCTTTATAGCTCGTGTTTATAAGACTCGTACGTTAATAAAGTCTTTAATATCCTCGTTAAGCTCTACTTCGACTAGGTTAAATTAGCTAGGGGGTTTTTATAAAAAGCTATTTATTATAATATTCTTTTTCTTATTAATATACTTAATCTTAAAGTTAAAAAGTCTAATTTAAGAGAACTAGCGTATTATTATTACTAATAATAAGTTATTTATTATATTATTAATCTAAGTAACTAGGACTTGGGTATCGGTTTTTAATAAGAAGTTAATCCTAAATAAATAATTATAAAGACGCTTTAAGCTTATTAAAACGCCTCGTATTTTAAGCTTTTTAAAGTTATAATTAAGCTTTAATTTATACTATATCCCGCTCTTATATTAAGTAATAATACGCTTATTATTAATAATCTAACTAAGTATATTACTTTATCTTTTAATACTAGCGTTTATTATAAGAATAATCCGTCCGGCCTCGGTACTATAGTTTAGTAGAACTAGAATAGGAACTATAGTAATTACTTTTTTAAGCGTTTTTATAGCTTCGATTTATAACGCTCCTTATTTAAAAAATTAGTTCTTATTAAATAAAGAGTATAACGGGGCTACTTTAAAAAAAATTACTCGATCTAGTAGTAGTAAAAGGTAATAATACTAAGAAACGATCTAATTTCTAAAACGTTCGAGTATTTTATTTATTTAAATATCTTAAGGATTTTAACTTAATTAGGTCGTCTCCTTTTTATACTATAGAAGTAGCCTATAATAACCGTAAATAATTAGTACTATTATAACTTTACCCTGGAAATAGTATAACTAGCTAGCTCGACGTTAACTAAAACTTAATTAATATTCTAGAGGTATTCGTAAATAAATCGTTAAATCCTAGGATAGTTAGTTAGGTACTTATTATTATAGCGGGATTATGGGCCTTTAACTACGATATTATTAATAAAAGTACTATAGTATTTTAGAATTAAGTTATAAAAAATGCGGGTTATAATCTAATAGAATTAAGCTACTGAATTTATCGCTCTTATTAAGAGGGTATAGTATTTATATAGCCCGAGTAGAGTTAAGAAAGTCGTTAAATTATAGCTCTTTTTATTTAAAAAGATCTAATTATAACTAAAAAAGAAATCTAAAAAAGAAATAAATTAATTTATAATAAATTCCTCTAAGAACTCGTTAGTATTAAATAGTTACTAAGTATCTCAAAGGGTAATAGCGTTAACCTTAGTTATTATGTTAATTAGCTAAAGACCGCTATTCTTTTTTATTATTAAGAACTAAGGGTTTTAATATATAATATAGCTTTTTTTAATAATACCCTAGGTAATACGTTCTTAAATTACTTTAAAAGCTTTTAGTAATAGAGTTTTTAAAATTAGAATACCCTTTATTTACTAAGCCTTATAAAGTATAGTCTTAATTAATTATAATAGCGTAACTATAGAGTTAAGATAGCCGTATTTAAAAAAGTCCTATACTAGCGCTTTTTCTTAATTAAGGAGTATTTATTTAAAAAGATCTTATTTATAAAATAAGAGATAATTATAATTCTTAAGGATAGTTTAAAAGTAGTTATTTATTAATCTAGAGCCTAGTTCTATATTTAAGAACTTAGGTATAATAATATCTTTATAAGGGCCCGATTAGTTTTGTAGCTTATCTCTAACCTTTTTAAGTTTTTTAAATTTTTAATAAGGATTACTATTAGATATCGATTTATTAGAGGGCGCGTTATTAACTAACTAAACTTTCTAATCTTTTTTTTTATATATCGTATTAGCTTTTATAGTATAGAGAATTTTATAAAAGGCTTTTTTAGCTATTTCGTACTATTTTAACGCCTTTTGCTCTAACTTCGTAATTCGTTACTTAATATATAACTCTTTTTATTAAAAAGTAAGTATTTTTATTAAGAGACGTAAATTGTCTTAGTTAGCTAATCCGTTCGGTCTATCTCTAGCCTTATTCTAAATAGTTACTATTACTTTCCTAATTTATATAATCTAAAGCTAGATTATATAGAGCGCGATTATAGTTATAATTTAATTAGCTTAGCCTTAGTCTAAGACTGCTATAATATACTCGTCTTTTTTTAGTTTAGATTCTAAATAGAGGTTATTAAAATTAGTAATATCCTCGGTTATATTATTAATATTTAGTTTTCTAATTTAAAAACTTTTTTTACGTACTACTTAAGCTAAGGTAAGATATCCTTTACGTCTTAAAAACCGTTCGTCCTAATTATCTCTATAGAGATCCTTAGTCTCTCGTCCTTAATATAAATTAGAGCGGTAATTATTGACTTATTATATTTAAAAAATAGCTTAGTATTTTATATAAATAAAAGACCTAATAATAATAAATCGGAAGTCTCTTACTTATTTTTAATAAAAAAATAAGTAGTTATTTTAAACTTACTAATTTATATATCCATAAAATAAAAACCGTTAAAAGTTATTTAACTAGCTAGATCGTACTTAAATATTTATATCTAAAGCTTTGTTACTATATAAAGAATACTAGCTTTTTTAATATATTATTTCGAGAGGATATTAACTTATGCCTTAGTATCTAAAATAATAATAATTATTAAACCCTTATTATCCTAATTTATTTTAAATATTTAGATTTTTAATTAGAAATAAGTATTTAAGATTATAGAATTTAAGAGCTTAGAAGTCGGGTTAGCACCTCTAATTCTACTAATCTTAGCTATATAGCTCGCTCTTAGAAAAAAGTTCTAGTTATATTTATTAAAAAGATCTTTAATATCCTCTTATTATTACTTATTCTTTACTAAATTTACTAAGGACTTCAGAGCTTTTAATAAGATTTTATTAGTATTAAAGTACTCTTAATTACGTATTAAAATCGTTATTATTATAGTATATTCTAATATAATTTTTTATAAAAGGTTTATAAAAAGTAAAATCGGGGCCTCGAGCCTCTTTTTTACTAGCTTTTTTATCTCGGCCTTAAAATTAAAGTTATAAGTTTAATTAGTAGTTATTATTTTCTAAGTTTTATAAAAAAGAGGTTCTTAAGTTTTTTAAGTACTAATATTAGGGGTACTAATCGGGATTTTAGTAAGCTAGGGCCTAGAGATAGATATAGGAGTTACGTTCTCTACTATTTTAAAAACCTCGTTATTATTATTAATTTTTATAATTTCCCTTTTTTAATTAAAAAAAAAACCGTTTTTTTTCTAAGTTATAAAGGCTAGCTTAGTTTATTAATCTTATATATCTTTTTAAAGTATAACGTAGTTACTAAAGTACGGTTCTTAAGCGGTCTTCTTTTATAAATAGTATAAACGTCCGCTTAGCTATAATAACCTAAGTTAAGTCGTACTACGTAAACGTATTTAACTATACTTATAAAATTAGTTAAAGGAAGTATAAGTATAGTTTACTAAAGTAGTCCGATTTAATAATCTAGAATCTACTTAGTTAAAAGCTTAGTATCTTCCTCGGTTAATATATTTATTACGTAAGAAAGAAGGGTAATATAATTAGTAATTATACGTTTTTTTTTATTTTTAACTATAGTAAAGGGGATATTTCTTATAGGCTCTTAACTATCGCACTTTCTATAATACTAAGCTCTCTAAGTTAAAATAATAAGATAAGTGTCTTTATTAAGAGTATACTAATCGTAATCTCTAATAATCCGGTAATATAAACTTTAGTAATACTAATAGCGGTCTCTAAGTCTTATAATCGGGGGCTAATTAGGACGCGTAGTACTTATATTAAATATATAAGTAGGACCTCGAGAGTAAATACTATTTTAATAGATTTTTAGCTTATTTATTTTATTAACTAAGTTAAAATTAGTAGTATTATTAGTAACTACCTAAGTAACCTAGGCCCCTATTATTAACTAGCGATATTATTAATAGTTTAGATATTAGTACTAAGTATTTTTATATACTTATAAAATAAGAGATCGTAACGAGGTTTCGGGTTAACTCTAATTATTTATAAAAAGTAGGCTATATTCCTTTTTATACGTAATTATATTAAGAAGTCCTATTTTAAACCTCGCGTATTTTAATAATTTAATAAAGCTATCTAAAGTAACCCCGACTTCCTCTACTACTTCTTTTATAATATCGGTATAAAACCGCTTATATATAGCCTTAATTAGGCTTTTATTAGTTATAATATAGAGGTTTTATTATTTAATAAGGGTAATTATATTATTAATTTTAATAAATAGTACTTAAGTAGAGTTTAAGTTAGAAAACGAGATAGGTAGTCCTTTAGTAACTCTTTTGATCTACTCTTCTTTATTTAAAAAGTAGTTAGTATCTTATTTTCTATACTTTTTTAAAAAGAAATCCTTAGTTTAGGCCTAGAGTAGTCCTCTAATTATATCCTTAACTAGAGTTTAATAATTTCTTTTTATAATATACGTAATAAGTTTATCTCTAAATCGGTCTAGGACCTTACTAATCTTATACTAGTCCTCGAACTTTTTTAAGAAGTTTATAATATTATTATTTTTAAAAGTTATAATCCCTTTTTAACTAAGGAACGGTATTTTATAAAACCTTATATTTTTTATTAAATTAGGTTAAGGAATTATAAAGTCCTTAGTTTAAGGCGTAATTATCTAGATCTAAGTAGTAATAGTACTTAAGAGGGTATTAATTAAAGTATCTATCTTAACCTAAGCCGTAACTAGCTTTTTCTAATTAAATTAGTAAGTAGATCCGTTACTAAGAGTAAGCTTTTTATTATTAAACGACTTTATAGTTTATAAGTCTTAATAAACCGTAAAAACTAGTTTAATAAACGGTTTATTCGAGGTAAAAAGGTTAGGTTTATATAATTAAACGTCCTAAGGGTCGCTAATAATAATAAAAATAATATATTAGTTATTTATATTTATAATCTAAAAGTATTAAAAATATAGTTCGTTAATTTTATTTATAATCTTAATAATTCTATATTAATCTATTTACTCTAAATAAAGTTTAAAAAGAGAAGAGAGGAACCGTTTTAATAACTAGAGCATAGCTATTATCCTAATTAGCGTAATTTAAGCTATTTTTTTTAACCCTTACTAAGTATATAACTAAAGTTTTAATTAGACTTCGTATTAGGCCTACGGTAATACTAATTAAAATTACTAATAAGTCTAGTTAAAAGCTAGTTTCCTAAGCGCCCTTAGTCTAACGTATTTATACTTTTAAATAGGTCTATTATTAAATCTCCGGGCTATATTAATTAATAAAGAATAATCTAATTAAATAACTAGTTATACTTATTAAGGTATTTTATTAGTTCTAATCCTAATTTGTTGTTTGTTTTATTATACTATTATAACGTCTATATTTAGGCCCGATCTAGTCCTAAGTATTTATATATTTCTCTACTTATTTATCTTGCTCGCTTATTAAGGTTTATCGTATCCCCCTCTCGTTAAATAAGAAGCCCTTTTTTATATATTTTCGTTTTCGTATCTTAATTATTTAGTTTTTCCTTTAATTAGAGTCCTATTACTCGTATTTATTTTAATTATTACGTTACTTTTTTTTACTTATTTATTTAAATTATTTTTAATTAAGTCGGGCTTTTTTTTACTTATTCTCTTATTTAAAAAAGGAAGGGATTTTTAAAAAAGGAGATTATTAAAAAGGTATAGGGTATAAAGGACTTTTATAGTACGGTACTTAGGAAGAACTATTAATATTTATAAAAGTAATATAAAATACCTCTTTTAATTAAGTTAATACGGCCTTAATTAATAAAGTTATAACTAAAAGAAGAGGGTAGTATTAACTAGATTAAAAGGGTAGATTTCTTAATTATTTTATATTATTATATTTAAAAATAAATTATTAAAAAAGCTCTAATTTAATTTTAAAAAAAATATATATATAATTAAAATTAAAATCCGTATTACTAAGCTCCTCTCCCTAATCGGGGGCCCTTTTTTTTATATCTTCCTCTAATTAGCTCTCCCATAGGTCCCTATACGTAATTAGTTTTAAAAAAAAGAAAGACTAGGACTAATCGCCCTACCCTATTCTAATAGTTTATAATAGTAATAAATTATTATAACTACGTTAAAAAAAGTAGTTAAGTAGATATTATTATAATTTACTCTTTATATATTTTAAGTATATAATAAGAAAAAGCCTTATCTTTTTAAGATTTATAAAAGCTTATATTACTAACTTATTTAAGATTTATAAATCTTAAATAAGTAATATAGTAGTTCTAAACGAGTATATAGGTTATAGTAATATTCTTATTTTTAAAAATCTTAAACTAGAGCTTAGGTAAGAGAGGATAGTAAGAATAGCTATATTAATATAGTTACTTTTATTATTTTAATAAAAAGGTACTATTTCTTCAGACTAATTAAAAAGTAGAATAACGACGCTGCTATAAGGTACATACTTCTATATCAATTCTATATACCTCTTTATTAATTATTATAAAAAAATAGTATAATAATAATAACTAAAAGACCTTATAAAGGATTAAACCTTATTAAAATAAAAATATTATAAAATTAAGGGGTTTACTAATTTATCTTTTATAATCTAATTAAATATACGAATAGTTATATTCTTAAATCGTATATAGTTTAAAAAATAACAAGAAAGGGTACTCCCTAGCTATATAAGAAGTCGAAGTACGTTATCTAGGGGTATAGTAATATTAAAAACGCGACGCTACTTACTTAATCCCCTACGGTTTAATACTATAACTAGCGCTTTATAATAGTATTAATAGTATTATTATAGTAAAAAAGATATTAAATATAGAGTCGTAATATTACGTAAGCGTATACCTAATTAATAACTAAGCTTATAAAAAAGATCTTTACTTACTTTTTAAAAAAAATAATTAATAAGTATTTAAGGAGTACTATTATTAAGGTACTTAAGCCGTTATATAGCCTCGCTAAGTTAAGTACTTATTAATGAGCTATATACTACGACTTCTATATTAATTAATTATTAATAATTATATCGACATATAACTCTTATTTCTTAATTTCTATATACGTAAACGATCCCTTTAGTATTATAAAAATATAAATAAATAATACCCTAAGTTTATTAAATATTAGGTTTATAAATAAGGAGGACGAGGAGCTTTGAAAAGTAGTATTTATAGCTGAACTAAAAGAGATTTATATATAATTTTATATTTTACCTTTGCTAGCTACTCTAGTAGTTCTCGGTATCATTTATATAGTATTAACATATAGTATTAGTAAATACCCACACTATCTTACTAAACTATTTCTTTAGATTTTCTAACTTTTTAACTTTCCCTGTTATAAAGTTTATTACTACGGATTCTTAATAACGATATTAAGTGCCTAACTATTACGGCTAGCTAGTTATAGTAAGTATATTAATAAAAGTTAAGGCTACGAGTGCTACGTAAATAGTATCGTAGTTATAAATAGCTTTCTTAAAACTATATTTATAAGTCATAAAACAAACAAGGCTTTAGTAATTAATTATAGTCTTATTAAAAAGGACTTTTAATAAAAATAGCTAAAAATAATTATAAGATTTAATATTAAGTTAAGTACTAAAAAAGTTATAAAAATCTATTCTTAAGTCCCGGCTCGAGTTTATATTATATATAAGTCTTATTCCTAAATACATTTTTATAATATTCTTCTTTATTATTCTTTAACTATTTACTAAATAATTATCCGTTTTATTTATTTATAATCGTCCGTCTTACTTATTTATAATTATCCGTTCCTTATTTTATTATATAATTATGATTATATAACTTATTTATAGTTCTTCTATCTTAAGAAGAGTTACCCTAAGTTCGTTCTTTTATATATATAGTATAGTACCTGCCGTAAGTCCTATAGGACGAGGCCCTGGCCTTGTTATACGTATAAGGTCGTAACACTAACGCTACTACTTTATAAGCCGCCCACTTAGCTAAGTTTACTACCCTCTAAGTAATAATAGCTTATAATAATATAGTACTAGAAATACCCCCGTTACTATTATTAAAAATAATACTAACCTTACTAATATTTACTATACTTTTAACTTTAACTCGTATATATATACATATTCGTTACCTTATTCTTTTTATAAAAGTCGAAAAACGCTTCCCTTACTATTTATTACTATCGTACTATTACTATTACGTTATTACTATTACTATTACCATTAAACAATTTACCGGTTTTTATTTTAAAACCTCGCTCGTATAGTATTTAAAATATCGCCCCCTAATGAAGTTTAAGTACATTTTATTAAAATACCAAGACGTTAATAGCTCGTTAACCCTTAGGGCTTCTTTAATAATTAGAAGTTCAATCTTATAAATATTATACTAGAGGACCCCGAGCTATAAAAGGACCGCTTTAATAAATATTATATTTATAATATTAACTTATAAAAAATAAATAAATATATTATAATAAGCGTCGCCCTTATTAGCGCCTTTTTAATATAATAAAGTAATATAAATAAGCCTAGACTTAATAATATAATTAAGAACTTAAAAAAAGTATATGCGAGCGTATAAAATAAAAATATTAGAGAGAGGTTATTATTAAATAAGATAAAAAAAGAAAATACGGGGTAGTATTTAGTTATTAAAAAAGTAATTAATATACTATAGTAGCGGGGTCGTTAATATCTTAAGTTTAATTTATATTAATAGTTAGTAACGGCTATAGCTAGTTATAATTAGTTATAAAGTCTTATTACAGTACATAATAAAAACTTAATATTAACCCTAATAAACTAGCTTGCCTATGAAGGCGAAGATGGCCCCTAATGAGGCGGGCTGGACCCTAGAGGGAAGGAGATGTTTATATTAAAGTTATTATTAGTATTTAATAAAAGGATTTTAATAATCAAAGGGAATAATATAGTATTTTAATAAAAGGAGTAAAAAGAAAAGATTAGCCTCGTTAATTTAAGATTATTAAACTATAAAAAGTAATATATAGTGGTTTTTTTTTCGGCTTTATAGGCGCAAAAGATTAACCTTAACGGGATTACGTTTTTAAAAGAAATTATATAATATAGTATACTTTGTAACTATATAATACGCGCAATATACCCTAAGTACGCGCTTAACGTAATATAATAATTTTAATATAAAAACCGCTATATAATTCGGGATAAGTAAGCTACCTTTTACGTAGTAGTACTAGCTAAAAAGGTCGATAGTAGAGGTCGGCTATAAAGGTTAGAGGCGGCCCTTAACTATAGAGGTTCTAAACTTTAATAGCGACGTAAAAGTTTTTAAAAAAAGGGCTAAAAGGGCTAATATCTAGCTACTCAGAGCTCGTAAAGATTCTTTTTATATTTATTACTTTTAGTATTACTTAAAGCTCTATTTAAACTAAATAAATTTATTAAATAAACTTATTAAATAAACTTATTAAATAAACTTATTAAATAAACTTATTAATATATAAACTACTACTTAAATAACTAGTTAAATAACTAGTTAAGAGATTAGCTAATTAAAATACTACTTCGTTAAGAACCTACTCTACTCCTAGTATATAGTTAGTAACTAGCGGGCTAGGACTAAAGATGCCCCTCGATAGGTCCCCCCCTCTAGGGCTCGACAGATTCTTAGGCCCCCTCGACACCCTAGCTATCGTAGCTAACGTAAATATACTTAAGGAGTAGCGTAGTACTTTTTAATAATATAGAATTTAGCTAAGTAATAATATAAATACTATAAATAGCTAGGCTAATACGGATATTAAAATCTAGTATATTAATATTAGTTTAGAAATTATATTTTATAAAAATAGAAATCCCTCTAATACGGGCTATATTCTAAACGTAAAGGAATATATAAGGGGTCCCCTAACCCTTAATAAAAAGGAGTATATAATATAGGATCTAGCTACTTATATAAGCTAGTACTAAGAGGTCTTATATACGTTAGAGTAGGTATAGCTCGCCCTCTAGACGGCTAGAAGCGGCGGAAAGTCGGGAGTTGTAATTAGTAGTTAGGTATAGAGCGTAATATACCTAGTTTTCCTTAATACGTAATACACGGTACGGCCCCGGCAGATTGCTCTGTCGGGGGGATAAAAAGTAATATAAAGCTAAGCTTATATAAAAAGCTTATATTATAAGTATTTATTAACCCGAGGCTACTTTTAATTATACTAAAGCTACGTAAGTTATAGAGCTTATAGAGCGCGATTTTAATACTTTTCATTAATAATAATAATAATAATAATAATAATAAGAGAACTATAATAAGGGCTTCGTTTATTAACTTATTAAAATCGCTTTAATAAAGCTCTACGTATTTATTAATAAATTATTTATAAATAATAATAACTTAATTTTATAATTAGAGTGTATTACTATCCTCGCTAACGAGACCCTTAATAAAAACGACTTTATAATTTAAGATAATTATTATTTATTATTTATTAAGAAAGAGTAAGTAAGTTATATATAGTATACTTATATTTAAAGTTTATAAAATAGTAAATAGAGTTAATATTACTGACGTAATTTTAACTATATTTAAGAGAATTATAAATAGACTTAATCTTTTTACGATCCTTATAATTATTTATACTAATTCGTATTCGCTTTATAAATACCTCGTTAAACTAAGTATTATAAAAAAGAAAGACTTATAATAAATATTATAGCCCTTAGGTCGTCGTATAAATAATAAGAGATCCTCGAAATTTATTAAATTAATAGTAATAATAACCTCGCCGACGCTTTTATAAAGGTAGTACTTAACTAGGGGTTAGAATAATTTATTAATAAAAGAAGGGTCATAATATAAATAAAAAAATAGGTTATATAAAAAGAATAGAGAAAAGGGGTAAAAGGAGATAACTAGGTAAATAGGTATAAGGTCGAATTATACCTCTAATTATCGTAATTAAATCGATAAAAAAAAGTTAGTACCGAATTAGAAGTTTAATTTAACTTCGGTATATAGTAAGACTACGTAAGGGCTAAGTAGGACCCCTATTTTTAATTAGTATAGCCTACTTAACTTATAATTAGAACCTCCTTTTTATACTTACGTAATAATATAAATTTATACAGCGCTTATACCTAAACAAATAAATCAAATATAAGGTTCATATTTAATTATTTAACTAATTTCTCGCGCTATATTTAATTCTTTAACTTATTTAATAAATAATTAATTGATTTAACTAATTTCTTAATTAGGAATTAAATAAAGCTATTACAAAAGTCCTTATAATACTAACTTATAGACTTTACCTCGATTAGCTCTTTTAATTATAAAATTAACCTCTTATTTCTATAGTACTGCCGCAAAGCTAGTTCTTAAAATATTAAACCTTTTTTAATATAAAAAATCTTCTTAATAATCGTTATGAGGTTAAAGTTAACTTCGCAAGGCTAAATATCCTCTCGTAGTGTATTACTATTGTAGGGATTATAAAAATATTAAGTATAAGCTTACTTAACGTTAAATAGGTTAGTTAATAATTAATTTATTATTAGATTAGGTTAAGGACCGGCTAAGGGATAATTTATAAGTAATATTAATTAAGCTTAGGCGCGTAGTTAATTACTACTTTTATTATTCGAGATATTAACTATTACTAATATTACGAGTTTTTTATAATACTCTCTAGAATTATAAGGGTAGTAAAAGTAGCTTATAACTATCGTAGTAAAAGAGGAGGACTTAGATAACGAGGAGGAGGAGGACTTACTATTTTATTTATATATTATTTTTATTAATAATCGTAGAGTCCCTTTTTTATATTAAATAGCTAGTAGCTCTGCTAGGGCGTATCCTACCTCTTTTCTAGCTATCTTAATCCTTACCTAGGGTAAAAAATAATTACTACGGTATAGAGCGGAGAGTCGCCTAACTTAGTATAATACTTATTAAGGACCTACTAAATATTAATAATTAATAATTAGAAGTATCCTTATAAGTTAAAATTATTACTAAGAAGTAGCTCTACCCGCTCCTTAGGTATATACTTAGACTAAATATAACGAGGGATACTACTTAAGGTTAGAAGTTAAGAAAGAGGTTAGGATATAAATTAATAATAAGCTAACTACCGACGAGGTAATATTATTTATATTAACTACGATTATAATACTACGATTTAAAAAGCTATAAGATCTATCTTTTTTTTAAAAAGTTTATTATATAACTTTTTCTATTTTTTAAAATAGTTAATAAAGTACTCGAGACTTACTATTACTTTTTATAAATAGTTATAACCGTCTCCTTTACCCTAGCCCTAGTATCTTATTATCTAGAGGTAAAATAGCTTAAGTACTACCTTTAGCTCGGCTAGTAATTACTAGTTATTATTATTAAAAACGTCCTTAATAGGGATCCGTTACTTTAGATCCTTATAAGCTCGACTAGTTACTAAGAAGGTATAGATCTACTTTCTTTTTAATAAAGAGCGCTATATTATAAAGTATATCGAATTCTATTTTATATCGTTATTAAGCGTTAGTATAAGCTCTTACGATAACTTTTTAAAAAGAGTAAATATATTATTCTTATTAATCTTATTACTAACTTTAAAAAAGGCCTTATATTATTAAAAAAATAAGTAAATAAATTTAATAACGTTCCGAAGCTTATTAATAGGGCCCCTTATATACTAAAGGTTAAGATCTTTTTAAAATTACTTAGTATTAATTAATATATTTAATTCTTATTTAAATACCTCTTTATTATTACTAAATAAAAAGGCCTTACTAACGAGGTTAAGAATATAACCGTAGTACCTAATCCTCTAGTTAAGAACATCTTTTTAAGTATAAGTATAAGATAATATAGGATATAAGTAACCGAGGTAAGTATTATTATTTAAAATATTATTATAAATAACTACTCCGACTTAGTTACTTAATTCCTAGTCGTCTATTACCGATTTTATAGTCTAAGTAATATTAGCCCTATCGTAGGTACTATATTATTATTATAGAGTAATAAGGTATTATATCTATTACTTAGTATAATTTAGAAAGTAAGTAAAGACGGTAATAATAGTATTCCGCGTTAGCAAGGTTTATAAATCGAATAATAAGTAGACTTTTATTATTAACCTCTAGATCTCTACCCTAATTATATCTTTTTTCTTAATAAAGATCCTACTTAGCTCCTTTCTTATACTTCTATATAATAATAAGAGTTCGTTAGTAATATTATAATCTAATTAATAGAGGAGGGCCTAGAGGTAAGGATCTTAAAAAGTTATAAATAGGCTATTATTATTAATAATATACTTAATTACTAATTCTTTAATTCTTATTACTTAGCCCTTTATAATAATACTAAAAATAAGTTTCTATCTTTTTAATATAAAGTCGTATTTTAAAGATTTTAATAAATATAGCGACTTATTAAAGCTTAGATCTATTACTTAGTATTTTAACCTTAAGTAAGTCGTTGCTAAGCTCGTAATTACTACTTTAAAATAAATAATAATACTTATTTTATTATAATAATAATAAAACTAAAAGACTTTGCCTTAACTATTTCTATCGTAAATCTCTCGAACGAAGACCCCCTCTAAGCGGATCTATAACTTCCTTAGCCTTACGCCCTTTTATAATATTAAATTATTATTAATAAAAATCCTCCTTTTTTAAATTATTTTTAAAAAAGCGAGGAGGCTATTACGATTATTGAGGTTAGTTAATAATACGAGACTAGCGTTAGTTAGGGTCTATAGCTACGAGGTAATCCGAAGTAGCTACTACGTACTAAAAATCGTACGACTTATTATTAATTAATTAATTATAATATAGCGAATCGATTAATATATAATTTAATTAATTCTAATAATAATTATAATAGTTACAAAGGGTTAGAAATAGTAATACGTAACTTCGTTAGTTTTATTAATATTAAGAAAAGGGGGTACTATAAGTTTTTTAGATTCTTAAATATAGTAAGATACTAAATCCAGCGCTCTATACTACTTAGGCTTTTTCTTTATAATAATTACTAATAATCTATTTAGTTAAGTAGTATAATACCGAACTTATAATTGTAAGTAAGGAGTTAAGGGTTCGAATCCCGCCGTGGGTATTTATATTCCTAATTATAAACTTTTATAAGGTGTAGTCGGGAACATTAATTTTTAATTAGCCCGGCCCCGGATTTTCCTTTTTCTGGGTAATCTTATATTTAATTAAATATATTAAATATAGGGCCTCACGATATTTAATTATTTAACTCACTAAAATTCCTATATTTGACTGTTTATTTGACTTATTTGTTTAATTAATTTAAATAGGTATGTGCGCTGAATTTATAGTTAATTAACTTATTTTATTAAAACTATAGTTCGAACTAATTAACTAATATCCCTATAATAAGGATACTAACACTTTTATATAGCTATAACTATTTAAAGAAAAGTTAGTTATTGCGGAATAATATATATTAAAAGGACGTTTATAAATATATTTAATATACCTAGGTATATGTGGGAGTGCACGTTTAATTTATTTCATTACTAACCTATCTTGTCTACTGGGATCAGAGTCTAAGATATAGAATTTGCGCAAGAAATCTGAGAATTAAACCTAAATAGCGATAGTAATGTGCAATTTGTTTTAGCTATATGGTATCTTTCGTTTAAAGCCGAAATTCAAACTACAAGTCATTTGGGGTTAGGTCAGAGTACGTATTTTTGTCTAATATTTTATAATACTGAACATTAATCATTAAACTCTATCACGTCATTAATCTCGTGAGATCGGGAGATCTACCACACCGGCAGCTAACGTACGGCTCCCAAAGAATAAGATATTAACATCAAATCATCGCCACGTTCAGCACATGCGATCAACGCCGAACCAGCGCTTTAAGAACTCAGAGCCTGGTGATACTTTCGGTGCAATCGGCCAGGTTGTTCTTATCATTTCCAAACAGTGCCATTTTTTCCATGCTACTCCGCGTCAGTAATCGAGCATACATACAGATTTCTCATCATGGAGTAACTCACGCGTTGGTAAAGCTGCTGCTCCACTTATTCTGCTGTCCGATGAATCCCTGGAACTTCTTTCCGATGTCTCCAGAGGTAGAGGTGGAGATCTTGGAGTCCGATGGGAACACAAAGACGCCCGGTGCAGCAGTGCCCTTAGTCGCGAACTCGTATGTCTCCTTGTAGTAGCTGACGTCCCATTTTCCAGGCCTGGTAGTGAATGATCAGCATTTGTATAACGATGTTGAATTTCATGACATGATGAGGCGACTTACGTTGAGTCTTGGGACGCGTTGGCCTTGGTCGTATCGACAAAGTTTTGCGTCGAGGTGCTGTGAGCCCCCAGGAGCGCAGCAAGAGCCTCGGCGTCAAGGCCCTTCTTCTGGAAGAGTGCAACGAGTACGTCGGCGGAGGCAAAGACGTCAGGCAAGCCACCATCCTTGGCAGACGTGGTGCTGTCCGCACGGCCGATGAAGGTCTTCACCTTGGGCCCCCCGGGGCAGAGGAAGATTGCGGCATCTGAGGCGTGGGATATCAGCAAAAGAATACTTCCCACGTGACTTTTCTGATTTCATAGCGAGACTTACTTCCAGCGAAGACAATCATGTCCGCAACGGTAGTGTTGTACTTGGTTGCAAGACCCTGTAGAACACCGGCAATCTTCTGCAGGCCCCTGTTCTCGCTCCTGTTGAGTTCGACATCAGGGTTGACACCGACAATTAGCGAGCCGTCGCAGCCACCGTTGAGGCCTTGGGAGGTGTCCCAGGAGCCACAGTCATGGAAGATTGCGCGGATAGATGCGCGTGCGAGATCGTTGCACTGAGGACCACTCATGAAGAGAGAGTTGAGCTCAGTGTTGACTTGCTTCCAGACTGCTGGGCACTTGGCTCCGCCACGAGTGTCAAGATCCTTTGCGACGACGGCACCAGAGGAGGCATCTTCAGCGTGGGGGAGGACTGCGGCATTGGCGAGTGCCAAGAGGCCAGCGAGAAGGAGGCTTGAAGCGTGCATTACAAAAGAAAGATGGGGCGATGATGCGGTCGACGGGAAGGAAGACGTGCAGTGTCTTGGCAGTGGTTGTTGTGGAAGATGTCTATGAGAGGATGCCAAGAAGTCAGAATTCTTAATGTGAATACACCATCTTTATAGATGTGAAGAACGACTCAAAATCCCTGCTCTTCTCAGACATTCTCACTTTCTCGCATGCACTTTCGATCCGATCTAGACGCATCAGAGAGTCCGGCGGCAAGGTCAAGCCATCATGTCGGCCCCGGTGGTATGGTTACCCCATGGGCCCAGGGCAAGCCGAAGGCACTTGGACTGTCATCGCTGCTGACATGCCTCTTAGCCAGGCTTCATTGTACTGCAGAGTGTTGTAAATCGGGTTTTGTTGTCAACAGCCTGGGAAGCTTACGGAATCCGAAGTCTCTAGCGTCTAACGGCATGCGAAACGGACATTGTATTCTCGGTGGCGGCTGAGCAGGTCCGGCAGAGCTAAAGCTATTAGTGCGCTTACACATCGACGCCAAAGTTATCCTCGAACCAATGCGAGAGGCACCATTTCCAAAAGGAAAGTAGTTTGAAGGTAAAGAGAGCCGCATGGACATGGACAAAGAAGCACAAAAGGGGAAGGGGTCGATTGTGAAACACAGGAACAAAGCGCATCCAGTGCCATGGGTCCTGAGACCTTTCATTCTCTATCAATTCCATTCAGGCCGTACTGCAGATACTATATCTATTCGCCGTATATGCCAGGAGAAGAATCCGCGTGCAACAAGTGGTTGCGTGAGTAAAACGGGATCAAGCCGCAGCCGAGTCCTGACCAGACCACCGGGTCAATCACAGATTCTGACGCTTAATTATCAAGATTCAACGGCTCCGTGTAGCGCTAATGTCAGTCGGTCAATGAAGTTCAGTCGGCGATTATGTCAACAGCCTTCGGCCAAAGTCTATCGTTGATAGCCTGCCCTTCAGACCAGCCATAGGGCGTCAACCACCGACTTTCAGATGAGAACCCAAGCTCCTCGTGTGAAAAGAGTTAAAGTCTCCCATACTGATCGTCTAGAGGTAAGCTGACATGCGCATTTGCAGTGTGACTTTCGCGGCCAGTATGTCGGGTAAGACAGTGTCTAATACGGCGCCTTGGCCAAGTACCTAATCTGCAGGCCAGACATTGACCTGCGTAACACACAGCTCGACCGGCGAGGGGTTCCAGAACCCTTTACCCCAGTTGCATGCGCACTGATTCCACAGAGGCCCAGTGCCTTGGACCAAACTACAGGCGTTGGCCAGTCCATTCACGATCCGAAAGGCCCCTCAGAAGGTGCAGACTGGGCACGGGCGCTACGCACCATTTCTCGGCCGGTGTCTGCAGCGTCATGCAGATTCAAGGCCCCGTGATTGGCTGCTTTCGTCCGAAGCCGTGGTCTGGACCGCCATTGCATTGCAATTCACCTCAACCTCTTTCCATGCATGGCCAAAGCGTGGAGTAATACCTAGCTGTTCAGGAGCAGCACGAAATACCAGCCGCGCGGTTTGCAATCAATCTTTTGCAACGTAGAGAGGTAAGAAATGGAGTGGGGGCGAGGTTGCATAAGTCTGGCGGTGTTCACCTTAGATTTCAGCTCGCAGTAGATTGCGAGGCTCGTAGCTCAAGGCCGGAGCATTGTGACAAGACAGGATATGGGTCGGAGTTCACTGCTTCCCTGGCCCCCTAAAATCCACCGCTATGAAGATTCCTCGACCTTGCGTTGGAGTATTAGAGAAGGAGAATTTCACGCTGCGTTCCACAGAGAGTTTGTCCATCCGTCATGGTATTCTGGGATGGTTCATCTACATTGCCCACGAGTCAGTGACCAAGGGATCCAGAAGCTGAAGGGGTACTCGAGACAGGCGTTCCAGTATCACAGAAACAACTGCGAGAATTGGAGGAAATGGATCTCAGCAGGTTTAACAGAGCTGCCAAGGAAGAGAAAGATTTTTGAATCTCATATTCAGGACGGCTAATGAAAACAAGAAGTCGATTGATTGAGATCGGAATTATCAGATATGCGCATTGAGGTCTGACAGCCGCATTCGAGGCCACCTTGGTATTTGACAGCTTCTCACACGAGAGGCCTCAACAGGGAATCGGAGCTTTTCAAGACGCCCTACCTCGACATCAGTGGACTACAACCAGCGATCATTGCGTTGATGTTCAGAGGCTGTTCGCTGAACAGAACATAGAATCATCCGCGTTTGCTATGTCTTTCATATCTCTTTCAGTGCGACGTAGTGGCCTGCATATGTTCGTATCTTCTTTGTAGTGGAAGAGAGGCACAGAGAAGACCGGGACCAGCTAATTCAAAGGGAAAGGTGGACGAAGTTTGCTACGATCAAAGCAATCCAGGGATCCTTGTTTCAAGAACAATACACACTATTCAGTGCTCAGTCAAAGAGTTGGTTAAAGCTTCTTATTGGACGACAGGAAACCAAGAACGCTGTTCACATTCGTGAATTTTGGTATTCGCAGCCCTGGGTGTGAAAAGCTTCAAGCAAGAGCACTTAAGGATGGAGCCGTGCCGACTGTTGAATGCGAAGCCACTTACTGCCTATGGGATGCCTTATCCGAGGCAAATCACACCTGGACACGCTTCAACAACTCCTGAATCTATCTCGTACCATTGGCTGTGCCTGCGTTCCTCAGAAGGTTGTTCTAGCTTGTTGTCTGGCTCTGATCTGAGCGGTGCACGTCCGCCATCAATCTCTCCGCCTAGCAATCAGCTCGGTTATTGGCATGGCTATCTTTTACTCTTATGAATCTCCACCATGGACTTAACACACTACAACCCGAGAGATAGCCCTTTTGTTACAATTGTAAGTAATATGGAATGGATTGACATTCGGAATGACACCAATTTTGACATTTTCAGCTCGATGTCCCTAAATTCGGAACACTTTACTACAAGATTGGAGAAGACAATCCCACAGAAAGTCGTAGCACTTCCGAAGTTGTGGACCTAGCCGTGACAATTATGGAAAACCGCTTTTACAACCTCCATCTGGAAAGTGGTGACAAGCCCGGGAATCCTGACTCTGAACTAAAACAGAAATTCTGTCAGGTCATTGCAAAGATCAAAGACACAATTCCCAGGGAGAAACTTTTCGTGTCACTTAAAGTTCAAGTACCGGAGCAGGAAGCCCTAGAGGCGGAGGAGAAATCCCAAGAGGCGAAGGCGAAAGTCGTGACACTTGAAGTCCAAGACTCGAAGGAGAAAGCTAAATTCCTCGAAAAGAAAGTCCTTAAGTTCTTGAATAAGTTCTTGACTGAGTCCTTGGCCTCAATGAAGCTCAAAAGCGTAGACCTGTAAGAAGTCCCCCTCCTCTAAATCAATCACCACGTTTGAAAGCCAACTCACGTGCGCTATGCTGATATCAGTGCTAGTATTATTCTGCATGATGAGAACCGCACTTCCGAAACAGCCGAGATGGTTTGGAAGAAGCTGATAGAAGAGGTCACAGCCCAGAAAGATGGAAAAGGAAGAGCCCAGTTTCTTGGGGTCAGACCTTGGAGCAGTCAAAATGATACTTTTGTACTCGTCGAAGGACTCCAAACCCCAGCCGTCTATCACCAACAAGCCTTAGTCTTGCCCAATTATCCCGACCTGAAGTCCTGGATGGAGGCACGTAAACACACCAAGTCCAGCTTTGTGCGGCTTGCTAAAGTACCCAAAACAAAGATCACAGTCCACAATCAGAAGAGTACATGGCCATTCGAGTTGGTGACAATGGACACGGCAAATGTCCTTGCCTCGCTGCACGGGAAATCATGGCCAAGTACAATGATTCTCGCCTGGCATATGGCGCATGATGAAGAGATTCGACAAGCTGTAGAAGACTGGCAGATGCTAGATCGTCAACAGGAACGTGGAAATCATCCAATGCCGGTCTCAAGATCGGTGATAGGGTTGGAGGCCGGAGAGGCGGCAGGAAAGAAAGAACGCGAAGAAGAGAGCAGAACAGGAAGTAAGAAAAAGATCGATGTTAGCAGGTATAAGGATGCAATGAAGGTTTCGTTATCGCCTTACCACCAGGGGGAAATCAAGGTGATACTTGATAATTACTTCAAAAGGGGTTGAAAGGGGTTGACGTCTTTTGTCAACTACCTAACGTTTACGGACAGTAAGTACCCACTACTTTACAGACGTTGTCTTGCAGGTGATGGGATAAGTACTCAAATTATCTAGAAATCCGACGTAGTAATCTGTTTTTCACGACATTGGAAGTTGATTAGTGTTGTTAAACCTCCGCGTACCTAGTCTAATGTTCGCGTATTAATCGTCTTGGTTTTCTATGGCTTTCCACAATTGATTTTCTTCTACAAGCCTTTGAGCACGGGCTCGGTTGAAACATGTCGGTTATACATACTCACGTAAAATTTTCCAATGAGGATATGGTTGAAATAGACAGGCAAAAGTTCGACTTGTGACAGCGCATAAAGCTGAGAAGACTGCTTGAAACCAGCTGGTCGAGGAGGAGTACTTTGTGTGACCACTAAACTCGAGCTATCGAAGAACCGATGCTGGACAAAGCCAGTCACTCAGAGACATCCGAAATCAGTTGTATTTGGGCAAATATACCGTCTTTTACGATAGCTGGTCCGGTTCCCACGTGATTGCAAATATACCACCGCCTGCAGACAGCTGATGGGGACTTTCAGAGCCCAACACTCTAGTCACATGCGCATTGACGCCCCAGACTCCAGTCTTTGTCAGTCTTCTCCAAGACCCGGATTTCGTTTGAAGTATTATAGGGCGCGCGCTGCGGATCATTCCCAGCCGTGATCCATAGCGTCGTGGAGAATTGAATCACCGTGGTTGGCTCACCGTGTTAGTATCCCTATTATAGGGTAATTAGTCGATTAGTTCGAACCGTTAGTTAACGAAGTAGGTTAATTAAACTATTCTAATATATTACGTAAAGTATAAAAAAGAGGTTTTAATTATAGGTTAAGTAGTTTACGTTAATTATAAATAGGGCCCCTAGTTAGCCCCTGCGTAGTTAGCCGTATACCGAGGTTAAATTAGACTTCTAATCTAATACTAATTTTTTTTAATTAATTTTAACTACTACGGTTAGAGGTATAATTTAACCTTAGGCCCTTTTACTAAGTCGTCTCTTTTTCTCCCTTTTTTTTTTACTTTTTTTATATAACTTATTTTTTTATTTATATTTTAACTTTTTTACCATTTATAAATTACTTCAACCCCTTATTAAGTACTATTCTAATAAAAGCGTTAGTAAGGTTATTATTATTATTAATTTAATAAATTTCGAGGATCTTATGCTTTTTATATAATTACCTAAGGGCTATAATATCGATTATAAGCCTCTTTTCTTTATAATCCCTAATTTAATAAGATATTTATATAGCGAGTATAAATTAGTATAGACGACCGTTAAGATTAGTTAAAAGTTAAGTTAATTAGTAATCCTCCTTAGTATTATTAAAATTACGTAGGCGAAGTCAATGTTATTAATTATATTATGAACTTTTAATACGAGTATACTCCTCGTTACTTACTTATTTTTAGTTAATAAGTAGTAGCTTATATTACTTTATATTATAAATTTACTCTTATTTATATTTTTATTAGCGAGAATAATGATATATCCTAATTACGAAGTAAGGTTAGTATTATTTATAAATAGTTCATTAATAAAGACGTAGAGCTTATTAGTTACGAGGTTAATTAGGTAATAAACGAGGCCTTAATAGAGATTCGATTACTATTATTTAAGCTATTTATTAAGTACCTTGATATTTTATTTATTTAGTTTATAGTTTATACTACTTTAATATAGTTAAAAGTTATTTTAAGCTAGTAAATACTCGTAATATATACCCCTTATGCGAGCTTAGTTTTATATTACTTATTAATATTAGTTATATTTAAATTAACGAGAGTAATCTTTTTACCCTACCCTTTTTATTAAAAAACGACGGTTTTTTTTAATTATAAGAATTTTATTATTAAACGTTAGTAAGTAATTTATTATAAGGACCTTTTTTAATTTTACTACGAATCCCGCTTTTTAGAGCTCTTTATTTTCTTTTTTTTATAAAGTTAATATTGGATAGGCTTAATATATTATTAGTCTATATTCTAATAATTCTAAATTAGTTATTTACGTACTTAGAGATTAATAAGTACGGATCGTATATAAATATAATTATTAATAATTAGTTAATATAAAAATCGTAGTATATAGCTTATTAATAAGTACTTAATTTTACGAGCTTATATAGTAGCTTAAGTACTTTAATAATTATGCTTTTTAGGTATTTACTAGTTATTCTTTTTAATAAATAGGCTAGGAATTTTTCTATAAGCCCTATAGCTAGTTAAGTATAGGCCTAGGTGATATCGCAGCTCTAAATCTCGTATCCCTTTTTTTATAACGATATTATTAGTATTATTATTAATCGTTAGCTATAGTACTATATTATAAGTAATTATATAAGTAGCGTCGCTTTTTTAACATTACTGTACTTTTAAATTACGTACTTAGATTTTTTATATAGTTAGGGTGTTCTTTTTTTTTTTTAATCTTATAAACTATTTACGATTTAAATATACGGAGGTTTATATACTTTTTTAAGTTATAAAAGATAAATTAATAAACCCCTCGATCGTAAAGAGTGTTTATTTTAATAAGATTTAATACTTTATATAGCTTTTTAATAGTTATAATTATCCTTTTTTGTGTAGTTTAATTACTAGCTCGAAATTAGCTTTTTTTTATTATATAAAAGGTATTAATTACTTCGTTATTAGTAATAAAATACCGAGTTAGTATTTGCCGTCGTGGTCTTTTATAACGTCTTACTAGTAGTATTAGTACTTTTATAGTAATTCCTTTTTTTCAATATTTATTAGTACTATGATAACGATTTTATTAACGATAATTCTTTATAACTTTATTACGAGTTATATAGTTTCTCTTAGCTCTTTTTCTTTTTATAAATTAAAAATTATTTTAATAGGATTTATATAATATAGTTTAATTATTATAATTAATACTTCGAGTAGTTAGTTACGACTTTTTATTACTACGTAAGAGCGCTCGTTAATAAAAATTAATTTATATAACTTAGCTTATTATTAAGTAATTTTATACTATATTTATATATCTAAACTTAGTAATATATTTAACTTAACCCCTATATTAAGCTTATTATACGTAGTAATTACTTTATTATTTTATTTCTTTATATTTATTTTATATAGAGCCTGTATTACCTTTTTAACTACTCAGGCTTATTAACTTATATTTAGTAATAGTAGCGAGGCTAAGGTCGTTTTTAAATATACTCTAAATATTAAAAGCGTTAGTATAAGCCCGTTAAGCCTTATAATATTGTTATAATATTTAAATACTATTTAGATGTATTCGTTATTAGCGGAATTAGGATTTTCTTTTTAATAATTTTAAATACTCTTTTTAATTATTAGTGCGCCCTTTTTACTTTTTTAATACTATAGTACGCTTTAATAAGTACGATTTCTAGTTAGATATTATAAGCCGTCGTAATTCTTTTAAGATTTACTAATTTTAAATTAGTACTAGCGTTAGTTTTAATATTAATTAGCCGTTTTTAATATACTCTAATCTAGCTTTCTTATAGAGCTATTTATATTATTTTAGTTTATAAATCTTATAGAAATTGCCCTACTTAGAATAATATAGCTTCGTTAATTATATATAGGACCGGTCGACTATTTAAATAGAAGATATTAACGACGATTTTCTAATTAAAATTAAGCTTATTATATAATTCAAATTTAAATCTATATAAGCTCTACGTATTTATTTAGTATTAGTAATATACTCTTATTAACTACTCTAGTACCCCTATTTTAATATTATTATTACTTAATTGTTTTAAGAGGTTATATAGCCCCGTAACTAATAAATAGCTAAATCTCTAGTATAGTTATCTAAGCTTATTTTTTATTACATAATTAATTAACTTTATATTCTTAGTAAGTTTTATAAACATATACTTTTATTATCGTTTAACTATTTTAAAGTACTTACCGCTAGAGATTTTATTCTTCGTATTATTAAATATAATACTTAGTTAATTTATGTTTTTTAAATATAAAAGAAATAGGGTATTAATAAGTAGAATATAAAAGGTTATCGTTCTAAAGTACGTCTTAACTTTTATTATACTTAGGGTAACGATCTTTTTACCTAGGCCGAAGCTAATTTCTATAATACTTACTATTAACGTATTGAGCGTTATTAGTACGATGTTTTATAGCGTTTAGAATTGCTTTTTTTTATTAACTATTACGATACTTTAGTATTTAAAATAATTTTATAAAAATTATTTAGGCCGTATTTTTTACTCGCATAAAATGCTTATACGAGCTTAGTATTTAAGTAATTTAGGTAGTATAAAAAGAACCCCTTTAGCTACCCTCATAATTATTTAGTATTATATTTCTTTTAGGTTTTAAGAGAGGTACTAATTTTTTTTAGACGTTAAGAGAATAGAATTCAGTATTATTAAATTCGTTTTTTTACTTACCTCCGTATCCGTTATTTAAGGGACCTTCTCTTACTATCAGTAAATAAAAGCCTACTTATTAAGAGCTTTTATTACGTTTTATTTATATAGTTTTATTTATTTTTTAAAGGCTAACGGGGCGAAAAAAGAGTAGTTAATATTATTAACTTTATTATAATCTAATTCGTTAGTATAAGGGGTAAGATCTTTTTTATTTTTTAAATTCTTTTATATAGTACGGATGCTTTAGGCCGCTAATTTAGCTACTTTTATTAGGTTCTGTGCTCTCAGACTTATTTTTATATATAACGAGGAATTAGTTAAATTAATAAGGGCTAGTTTTGTTATTTATTACTTTTAACTTTTTATATTATTCGTACGATTTAGTACGCTCTTTTTCTAAGTAGTTATTTAATTAGTATCTATTCTTTTTATAAATAAAGTACTATTCCTTTTATTACCCTGTTTATAAATTAAATTTTTATTTATTTAACGAATGTGGGCCTTTTTACTAGCGGTTATTATACTTAGCTTTTTTTTATTATATATTTAATTAACCTAATATTCTTAATAAGGGCCGTTATATACCTAGAGGTAGGTTTAGTACGGTATTCTTATTTTAATATTAAAGCTAGATCTTAGTTTTAAATAAAGCGTCTCGTAGTTTTTAAGCGCTTAGTATAGAGTTATTTTTATTTTTAAAACGCCTTAAACTATAGTATAAAGATATTTAACTTTTTACTTATTAATTTTTTTATTTAGCTAGGTTTTTATTAGCTTATTAATTTAATTAATAAGCTTTTTAAGGATTTTTATTTATAATTTACCCTTTATTATCTTAGCTATAAATATAAAAGAAATTACTTATAGTTTAGATAGGAGTTTTAGATTTCTATTATAAACTTCGAAGCGGCTTCGGATTACGTTAATAATACTAAGAAAGTCGTTCTAATTAAGATTACGTATCGCTTCGTACTAGTAATTAAAAGCCTTTTTTATAAATATAATATTAATTTTTAAATAATATTAGTATTTTCTAATCCCGACTTTTTTATAGTAGTTGTAAAATATTATTAGAGTTTTTTATAAGACTTTATACTTCTTTTTAAAGTATAATTTCTTTTTTAAAAAGATCTTTTTAAGCTTTGTAAATTATTTTATATTTATTACTATATTTTTAGTATTTATATAGGATCTTTGCGTTATTACGTATTATTAGTGACTTCGTATAGTTTATTTTCTTTTTTATTAGCCGATTAGTACTAAATTTTATATTAGTAATAGCGACGAACTATAAATTAAAATAAGTAGAATTATTAATTATTATATTCTTAGTATTATATTCTATTTCTATATATTTCTTTATAATAATAAATTGCCGTTAGTAATTATAAAAAGGAAATTTAGGTTGTTTATTCTTTTTTTAAATTCATTAAAGCGATTATACGCTCTGTTAACTAATACCTAGTTTTATAATATAAATTCCTTTTTTCTAATTATTACTATTAGGATTTCGTACGGCTTTTATAATTATAATTATATTAATAATACCCCTCGTTTATAGAGGAATTTATTAATTATTTTTATAATTTTTATGTTTATACTTACGAACTATTTATCTAGTTAATAGCTAAGGCCGTTTGCGATTTTATAAAATAGGGGTTACCCCTATAGCCCTTTTCTTTTATAAATTTTAGTTAAATAGATTAATACTATATTAATTTGCTCGCCGTTAGGTTAGTCCTCGATTTTATATATTTACGTTCTTTAATAATCCGGGTTAATATTTACTTATTTATAAGGGATTAGGATTCTATTTGGGATCGTGGTTTTTTCTTTTTTTTACCCTAACTCGCTAGGGGTCGTGCTTTAGCTTATACTCGTATTAGTAGTCGTTAGCGTATTTAATTTTAATAAGAATATATTTAATTTGCGCGTTAAGTATAATAAACCCGTACTTTTACTACTTAATAAATTTATTAAGGTCTAAGCAATTCCTACCTCTTTTTACTTTTTTACTATTACTCTCGTTTTTATTATTTTTAATAATTACTATTACCTCTTTAAATCGCTAGCTATTATTTATATTAAGATCCCCCTTTTTATTTAATATAAAAAGGTAGGTTTTCATAGTTCTTTTTTTAATAATAGTAATAAACCTCTATATTATTATAAGAAAACGAAGTAATTAGTTTTAGGATTTTTACTAGTTATTAATTTTTATTATTTTATATACTTTTAGTTTTTTAAACCTTTTACTCCTTATAATATTTAAATTACTTCTTTTTTTAACTTAATTCTTTTAGGATAGTATTCTATAGTAATAGTTAAAAGTAGATACCGGGCGGCTCGGAGAGGAGCCGTATAAGTAATTAAATATAGTTAGTAAGGTTAAGCCCTCTTTTTTATAAAATTACGAAGTTATTAAAAATACTTACCGATTATTATAAATTTTTGTTACGTTAATTTTACTTATATTAAGTAGGGATAGATATTTTAGAGATTCTTTCTTTTAGCCTCTCGGTGCCCTATCTTATAGCTTTTTAAGCAGTTTCTTTCGTAGTTTAATTATACTAATTAGGTAATTATTATTTATTAATTATCCCTTTTGTTACTTAGTTGATTTTTCGAAATTAGTAATTTTACGCCGGGAGTTAGTAATATAAAAAGGAGTTTCTTAACGGCCCTTTAAAAGATTCTTTCCTTTTTTTTTTAATTAATTATAACTTTAATAAGAGGCCGAGAGGCTTTTTAGAGTAGCTACTTTTTTTATTAAGTTAACTTCTAATACTTATAATATTTATAACTCGAGGATATTAGGATTTTTAAATCCCTTCTTTCCTTATCGTACCGTTCTTTATATTATATTCTTAAGTAATACCCGGGGGGTAGTTAAGAGGGTTACGAGGAGATTATTTAAATTGCGGGTTTTAAAGTCGTATTTATAATGTTCTTATAGTAGGGGATTTTTTATATACTATAGATCTTTTTAGTTTTTAATTTTTATATTTTTTATTATACTTATTAAGAACGTTATATTTAAAGATCTTCTTTTTAATCGTATAGTACTTTTTTATATTATATCTTTTAAGCTCGTTTATTATATTAGTCAATTGGGCGGGTAGTCGTTACGTGGTTAATTCCTTTACTAATTTAGCTAGTCAATATTTAATTACGGGCCGGTTATAGGAAGGTTATTTAGTAAAAAGGCTACTTAAAGTAATAGTAAAATACTAATTATTTAAGCGGTTCTATTAATTAGCGTAGTTTAATATAGTAAATATCGACTTTTTCGTAGGTAATAAAAGTTTATAATTATTCGATTCTATACGGTATTTAAAAATCGCCCCCCTTTTTATTTATTTCCGTAAGGTTAATTAGTACGAATCTCTTATCCCGTATAGTATTAAGAAGTCGTCTTTTTTATATAACGAGATACTTATTATAACCTAATATACATAACTAAGACCAGGGCCTGCCCCGCAGGCTTACGGCGGCTATAGTACGCTATATATATAAAACGATAAGGATATAAGGTAACTCTTATAGAATAGAAGAACTATAAATAAGTTACGTATAAATAAAAAATAGTAATTATATAATAAGGTAATTACTATAATTACTCTAAGTAAGCATTTATTAGTATTTACTAAGCGATTACTTAACGAATAAGAGTAATTATTAATAAGAAAAATATTTATAATTAGACTTATATATAATATAAACTCGAGCCGGGCTTAAAAGTAAACTTTTTATAGCTTTTTTAGTAATTAACTTAGTATTAAATCTTACGATCGCTTTTAACTATTTTTATTAAGAACCTTTTTTAATAAGACTATGATTAATTATTAAAGCCTTACTTATTTTACGATTTATAAATATAGTTTTAAAAAGGCTATTTATAATTATAATACTATTTACTTAGTACTCGTATCTTTAACTTTTACTAATATACTTATTACGACTAGCTAACTATAATACTTTAATTACTCTTATTTAATGAGTTTATTTTATAAAAACTAACTAAATAGTACGAATAATATTTTCTCGCACTTTTATAAAATTACTTACTCTAGGCTCTTCTACTTCCTCTAAGTAGCCTATTTAAAACCTAACTAAGGAAATAAAAATAGCTTTAATAAACGTCGATTTTAATAATAAGGTTACTCTTAAAAAGGAAACTTATAACTAACTTAAAAAGAGAGTTAAAAAAGGAAACATAAATATTACTAAGGTATAAACCATACATAATAAAACCGTAAACGAGCTTTATAACTTTAAAATTATAATTTAATAGTTTAAGAACGGTCCTTAGTGTATTTAAAACTTGGAAAAAAAATTTCTAACTTAAAAAATAAGAAGTAAATGCTAATATTTAAGCTTTCTAAAGAGAAGTTAATACTTTCCGAACTGTTACTAATATTATTAAAACCCCTCTTTAAAAAGAATAATAAAAGCTTAAGCTTAACGTACTTATTATTTATAATAGTACCCTAAGAACTCTTAAGGGATTTTTAATTTGAATCAAGAACTATTAGAACTTTTATTATTAAGATTTTATTAGTAAAACTAAGAAAGTTATATACGCTATTAGTTTCCTTAGGGGAAGAGCCCTTAAATAGTTCTAACTAATTTAAAAAGAGTATTTTATCAGGGAGATTTTTAATAAATACTTTATTAAAGTACGCGATATTTATTATACTTTTAATAGATTTAAAAAAGCTTTTAAATCTTTATTTTAGGATCTTAATAAGAAACGATAAGCTAAACGCGACTTAATATAGCTATAATAAACTAAGTTAATAAAAGAATGTTTTACTAAGTTTAGACGCCTTAGTACTTAGTTAAACTTTATAAATAATATTAAAATATAAATATTTTAATAAGGACTTAAAGACGAACTTAAGGACGAATTAGTCCTACTTAATAAACTAAATAACTTTTTTTAATATAGCGAACTCGTTATTAAACTTAATAACTAACTTTATAAAAAAAAGAAAAAAAGAAAAGAACCTAAGTAAAAATCTAATACGGGATATAAGTACTAATAATAACCTTAGTATAGCTTCTAAACGAATTAGTAACCCCGTAATAACTAAAATAATAATTAATAAAGTACTACTTATAGATAATATAAAAAGCCTATAGATCTTAGTTTTATAAAACGAAAGGAACTATAATAAAAAAAGGACTTTAAATACTATAACTATAATAAGCTAGGATATATAGTAAGAAACTACTAATAACTTAAGCGTTTTTAATACTAACCTATCTTAGAGACGCGAGCTAATATTATAAATAAGGAGGTTTCTTATAAATAACTTTTATAAATAGCTTATTATAATAATAGTTATTTCATTTACTAAAATAGTAAAAAATAAACCGGATAGTACTTAAAATAACTAAAAAGTAGTAAACGATTTAGATACGATACTATATTACTTCTTATTAAGACCTTAGTTATAGTAATAAAAAAAGAAAAGATACCCGTTTATTAACCCTATATTTTTTAGAAAATAAATATTAAATATATTACTATACTCTCTTAGATTTATAAGAATATAAAAAAAAGCTAAGATAGACCCCGTTATAAAAAATATACTTTACCTCTTTAAAAAACGAATTAAGTAAAAACTCCTAGCTAATATAAAAAAATAACTCTTTAAGTTTAAAAAAAAGAGGACCTAATATAAAAGGAATTATGAATAGCCTTGTTTATATAATATAACGAAACTATATAAACTAAAAACGATCCGCTAAGCTTAAGGAAGAACTCGACTTAAATAAAATCCTAACTAAGTTTATTTATATAATATAATGAGTAAATAGTAATAAAAGATTTATTTATAAAGTTAAAAAATAGCTCGAAGATTTCTTATATAAAGATAAGATTGAATTAATTAAGAGATTAATTCTTAACTTCGTAATTATAAATAAAAGAATTTAACTTTAATTTTAAAAAAGAAGAAGATATTTTATAGATCTTTTTATTTTAATAAAATAGAATTACTCTATAATTCGGACGAACCTCGTAACGTTACTTAATAACGTACTTAAATAGAGATCGATTATAAAGTATTACTTAGCGTTAATAATATTAGTTTTAAAAAGGATAATAACGAATTACGGTATAAATATATTTACTTATTTAAGGATACTTAAACTATTTAATTCTATAGAACTAAAGAATATAAAAAGGTTATAATAACCCCTTATATAAATAAAAACTACTCTCTACTCGACCCCAAAAACCCCCTTTATAAGGAATTATTTTAAATAGAATACTTAAATAATAAATACCTTTAGTACCTCGTATATAAATAAAATAGCCGTTTTTATTTATAAAAGCATAATAATAAACTTATTAAAAATATTTATATAACATACTAACTACTTAGCTAAATATTAATAAGTTTTAACGATAATAATAAAGTAATATTCGGCCTAGAGCTTAACTTTTTTATAAAATGCTTTAATAATAAATATATAAAATAAGAAAATTATAAATACGACTAATATTAAGTTTATTATATTAAAAAAGCTAAGGTATAGAGGAAATAATAAAAACTACGTTAATAAGGCGCTCGATAAAAGAAGCGTATATTAAAAAACTAAAAAAGCTAATTATAAAAGAACGATAAAAGGTAAGGATAGAAGAAAAGTTCTTACGTACTATTCAATAACTTAATAACATATACTTACGAGTTAACTTCGATATTTATAAACAAAGACTAAACGCTATTATTAATAATAGCGTATATAAAACTTATATTTTATTAAAAATAATAAATAAACTTAACTTATTATAAGTATAAAAAGATAATCTATACTAACTATAAATAATAAAAAGAGAACGAGTTAACTATAACTATAGATATATTAATTAAGAGACCGTATACTTTTTAATATATATTAATAATTAATACGAATAATTATAATACGAGGCGCCTAATATCGCCGTTAATAATCCGTAGTTATGAACTTTATAGGAGGGAAAGTTAAAAAGGTAGAAAATCTAAAACAAACTAGTCTGTCGAAATAGTAGGAGAATTTATTAATACTATATATTAATACTATATAAATAATACCGAGAACCGCCCGAGCAGCTAGGAAAGGTAAAATAAAAAACAAAATAAATATTACAATATGATAAAAATTAGAAATATTAATATTATCTTAACATTCTCGTAGTTATAAAAGTATAATCTATAAATAAATTAGACTACTAACTAAGTCCTTTAGGAAAATCTAGTTACTAAACGATTTAAAAAAAAAAGGGTTTAAACGGATTTTTAAGAACTCTTAAAAAACGAAAATAAATACTATATATAGCTTTTATTAAAATAGTAAAAAGCTTTAGGAAGTTAATAATTAGTATTAATAATTAGGGATCGTAACGACTTTAAATTATACTTAAGGAGTACTAGATATATATAAAATTATTTATGAAACCTAAAGAAATAGGATTACTAAAATATAGTAATTAAGATAGAAAGATCAAACTTAAAAAAGGAACGTAACTTAGGTTCTTTTTAATATACTTAATGAATTAAAAAGAATAGGAGTATTTTAATAAATATATCGATAAAAAACTCGAAAAGGGATATATTTAACTATCGAATTCTCCTACGGGATTATTCCTATTTTTCGTATTAAAAAAAGGAGTAAAGAAACGAAGACTTATTATTAATTATAAAAGACTTAACGAAATTATAAAAAAGAATTACTATTCTTTATTACTTATTACTAAGCTTAGAGGTTTACTTTACAGAGCTAACTAGTTTATTATTATAAATCTTAAGGAAGTATTGAATTAGATTCGAATTAAAAAAGGAAATAAATAAAAAATAGTATTTTAAACTTATAAAGGACTCTTCGAGTACCTCGTTATACCCTTTAAACTTATTAACGCTCTAATAACTTTTTAAATAATAGTTAATTATGTACTCTAGGAGTACGTTAATATCTTTATTATTATTTATATTAATAATATTCTTATCTTCTCCCCCAACCTTAAAAAGTATAAGAAATATATTTATATAGTATTTTAAAAGCTCTAAAATTCTAAGCTATATACCGAACTCTCTAAGTACGAATTCTATATATAAAAAGTAGACTTCTTTAAATATACTATTATACTAAGATAAATTTATATATAAGTATTAAAAATAGAAATAGTTAGAGATTAGTATTATAAAAGGGAACTCGAGGTAGGTTAAAACGCTATTATATTAACTTAATAAACTAAAGACTTAATATAAAAAAGGAAAAAATAGAATAATAAGTAGAAGTTAATAAGCTAGCCCTTTAAGCTTAGTAATCTAGCTCGTTACGTAATTATTAAGAGCTTAGCCTCGTAGCCTAAGGCTAAGCTATAGGGCCTATAGGGCCCTAATACTTATTATTATAATATTACCCCCCCCTCTACGCTAAAAAGCGCTATTCATAGTACTAAAAAATAAATTTCTAAATTACTTCTTATTTTAATAAATCTATAGTTATAATTACTATTATTTATTTAGATATTCTACTTTTACTAACTACTCGGGCAGTTCTTAGTATTATTTATATAGTATTAATATATAGTATTAGTAAATACTTATACTATCTTACTAAACTATTTCTTGAAAACCTTCTGGCTTTTTAACTTTCCCTCTTATAAAGTTTATAATTACGGATTATTAATAGCGATATTAAGCGCCTAACGCTATTACTTTATAAGCCGCTTACTTAGCTAAGTTTATTACTCTCTAAGTAATAGTAGCTTATAATAATATAGTATTAGAAATACCCTCGTTACTATTGTTAAGAATAATACTAACCTTATTAATATATATT